>BMAV01009539.1:425080-456625 GCA_019973955.1 Trichonephila inaurata madagascariensis | reverse complement strand
AACCCCCCCCCCCTCCCGTTGTTTTTAAGGTATAACTAAGAGAGATCACGTTTTTTTCCCTACCCCAGTTCCTTAATTTTATATAATTAATTCGTTATGGAATTTTTGATGTTTTCAGTACTCATAAAAAAAAAAACATTTTATGCGTACTAAGCATCATAATCATAATGCTGAAACTTTTTTTTTACGCCAAATAAACATCGATTTTCAAACCTTTGCTTTGTTTAATTCTACTTCCCAACGCTTGTAGTTCTTGCCCTGCGGTATTGGAATAGGATTCTGTGGTTATTTTCTGTTCGAAAGGGCGTGTTTCTATTCTCGTGCCAGCTCACGATTGGAAATTTCCTAGAAACCGGTGCTCCATCAGATGGAAAGTCTTTCTTTACCCCCTTCTTGTATTTAGCTTTGCGAATCACCTTTTGTTCCTCAATTGTGTTGTTTTTTCACTTCAGTGAATGAGTGTCTAATTTGGGAAAATCTTCGATCGTCTTCTATTAGTGATAAATATGTGCATATTTGAAGTAAAAATATCCAAAGCAGTATCTTAAAACCTTCTAAACAATAAAATTTATAAACAAACAGGAATGTACTCTTATCATTCTTGTCTAAAAATTAATCATATAATGAGCATCAGACAACTTGTCAAATATTCGTTTAATATTGCGTATATAGTGATAAATGTAGGATTTATTAATCGTGGCTTATATTCTAATGCAGTGTGGCGTAACGTACACCCCCGCATTGCAGGGTGGGGCACGGTTCTAGGGGGCCCAAATCCTAACTGACGATAAGTATATAACCCTTTGTAAGATCCAGCTTGGGGCCCCAAACCTGACTTTGCAGGGGGCCCCTAATCATCTCCGTTACGCCACTGTTCTAATATTTTATTAAACTATAAGTAACTGTAAATATATATATATATATATATATATATATATATATATATATATATAATGTAATAATTCCCTCTAACATACTTTTAATTAACTCTTTAATGATCTATAAATAATCTTTAATTCTTAGGTTTAAAAATAAACATTGTAATCTTAATCGTAATCGGCTAAGCCGATTTCCGTATCCCGCGCATTCTAGCCAATTAGAACTACTATTACGTAATAGTCATGCGCTTGTGCACTGTTGGTATATAAACACCAAAAGCTGATGTAATCGCGCGCTTTCTCTGCTTGCCACCATAATGTAAGATTGAAAATACTTGCTGCTTTTTGTCTTTGTGTTGTGTCCTCCAAAATGCTAATGTCTACTCAATGTGAAAATATAATGTAATTGTGCTTTAATCTGCTGATGTGTGCTCATAATAAAGGAGGTAAAGCTATTCTGAAGATGACATTACTAAATCAAAATTGATAATCTTCCACTCCGGCCAACACTACTTCAATCTATTTCATATATATATATATACACAATAGCAACAATAACAGCAATATCAATACAATTACAATAGCAATACAAATCTGTTATTCTAGTATAGGGATAGCGAACCACTGGCACGTGACACAATACTTTTTAATACGCCAGTGATCAATGTGATTTGTATTTTTTATTTCAAAATTTCGAAGTTCAGTATGAAGTATTACGAACAAACGCGAGTGATGGGTCGCGGGGGACCACACTCGTTTGTTACTGTCTTGCCTCAGTTAGCCGTAGACTACAATTGCTTATGCTGTAAAGCTTGTCTACGCATGTAGTTTAGTCAGGTCCATTGACACAACTGTATTTTAAAGTTTATCTTTGTTATATTTACGATTTTTAGCTGTTATTTAATATGGCTAGATCAGCAAAAGAACAAAAAGTGCACGATATATAGTAAGTGTAACAGAATTCCAAATTGGATAGACCGAGAAACATGGAATTATTAGTAAAGGCGACAAAGAACGGTGAGTGGTTTTATGTTCTGGAATCGTGGTACGCAGAACATCGTCCGTGAAACGGTATTTTGGAACAAATCACAAACACTCTTGTCAAAAAAAGTGAACCACAGCAAAAATAATTACTTCGAAACCGTTTGGCAGACGACTCCAATTCAGCATGTATTCTACAAAAAAGTAAGATCTAACAATCCTAATGTAAGTTATTTGTCATCCAATCTGAAACAACAGAAGTCGCACCAATGTTATTTTAATTTGGATTACACGTATAACTAAAACATTTATTACTATACGGTGCAAAAGGTATTTTTTCGTAGTAAGTAGAGTTGTGCGTTGTCAGTATTTAGTTGTATTATTTTCCCAATAATCACAAATCAAAATTATTTTACGGCACGTCTATACCTCATTAAATACTTATTTTTTTAAAAAAAAAATGGCACTTTGATCCATAAAGGCTCGCCACCCCTGTTCTAGTATGTTGAATTGCATTAGTTCTCAAAGATAGAACTGAGAAAGTCGAAAATTTGCAGTGGTCAGTATGTCTGGGCTGAGTGTTCTGAACACTACAAATTATTCGCATTCCATATGTCGTCTGAATGTTTCGAATTCTCAGCCTATGTGGAAATTCAACTTATGATAATCTTTATCATAAGTTGAGAAAGAAGGAAAAAAAAAAAAATTGCGTGTGGAATGTCAGTGCTGGAAGGAGGGGACGGGGAGAGGGGGAGAAAGACATACCTCTTTCAGTTGATAATGGATGTGCCTGATTAAACATTCGAAAGTTCTAGAAATATCTAGAACGCAGTAAATTTTATTTTGAAGTTTCTTCCAATTTACTTTTGTTTATTATTTGGTTATTTTAAATAACTGTTGTATTTTGTAAGTTGTTAACCTTGGAAAAGATTATTGTTGACTGTGCACCCCACCTTTTTCTCACCTAACTAGTTGTTGGAATTCTCCCGATTTTTCTTCCTTGAAATACTTCATACGAGGAAATGACTAGTTAAAGTAAATATTTCGAAAATGTGAGAACTTGTAAATAAGAATTGAATAATAAAAGTTTAAGATAAAACATATCGCACAATCTTTCTGTTAAATATTTGTCGAATTTACATGTAAAATGTCATGTATTAAATGAAGTTTTTAAATGTCCCTAAAATGAAATTTGTGTTTATGCATCACCGGCAATTTTTAAATGTTATATTGCATTTAAAACGTTTGTTAGTGTTTTAGAAATATATTTTTATTTCCTTTCTGTGCCGTGTTTTAATTACAATGCCTCTCTTTAGTACGTTGCTTCCGGCGACGGTTGAGGTTTTTTTAATTTCTGCTCCCCCTCTTTGTGTTCTCGGTCACCTGTGTTACGGAAGTCGTTAGTTGAGGGGAGGAGGATTTATTCTGTACGGCTCGACTATTGAGTGATTCTTTTGTTTACTTTTCCCCTCGATGTTTTCTGTGACACCTGCGTCAAGGCTTTTGCTGGTCGTTTTTAGACAATCATAGATTTTGATTACTCAAGAAACAGTCGATTTTCTCTTGGGCATTTTCGCTTTGATGTCTATAGTTAGTCTCTTGAACATTTAGGGAGTTTTTTTTATTGCACGTAGAAGAATTTCTTTGTCTATGAGCCATTTGAATTGTGTTTGCATGTCACTTAAATAAACTTTTCTTCGTACAGATAGTCATTTGTCGTATTAAATCTAAAATATTGTTTTCACGTGAAAACATCTTAACATTGAATAAATAATATATATGTATCGAGTAATTTCATCTTGAATTTTTTATGCTTTTAATTTATAATTGGGAGAAGTGTTTTTTCTCTTTATATATATATATATATATATATATATATATAGGTCAATTCTCTACTAACAAGAGATCACATCCAAACAATAAATATATATATATATAAATATAAAGATTGAGTTTTGTATTAGAAAATTCAGGTGTAATCTGATTCTTTGGAACAAAGAGTTTTTGTATTAAATAAACTAAAACTCAGTGGCGCAACAGCCCATGAGGGCCAGGGCCTGCTGTGCCCACCCTGGTATACGTGACCATTGGGCGCTGAGGTGCATGAGCTGATGTTCCGATTAGGTGGTCAGTCTGAAGCGAGACCCTCTGTGTTTAAGTCCCCGAGCAAGCTTGATACTCATTTATCGACCCAGTGCAGTAGGGATGAAAGGCTGAGTTGACCTTGCCCAACTTGGGAACAGAACCCGGACCTGTGGTGTGAAAGCGCGATACGCTGCCACTGGGCCTTTTTGTATTAAATATTTTGTTTTTTTTAAAAGGGTTTGTGTCAAATATTTAGTGAAAATATAATTTTACAATAATTTCAAATTAACAACTTTTTTATGTTTGACATTTAGAGGAGAGGAGGGGAGGGGGAATTCATCAGAAAATACGGAAGGGGAGTGGGGAAGACAGTGTTGGGGGAGGCAAACGTATGCATTTTGATTTTTTTACAACCCCCCCCCCCCCAAAAAAAAAAAAAAAAAAAAAAAACCTCATGGCATTGTAAATTGGAGCCATCTGTTGATGTGTAATACAATTATAATTTTACGATATCTAGTTTACAGTGTGCCAGAAAATACAGAGTAAAAATATATACTTGTGTATCCTATTAGGATAATATATAATTTTTTTTTAATACAAAGTAATAAATGTTTTTGCTTTGTTAATTGGTTTAAAAAATATTTTGAGGATTAATACATGAGATTAATGATTTTGTTGTCGGTTATTAAATGTTATTTTTAAAGTGGCATGTAATTAAATGAATAATTAATCAGTTGACATGCAGAAGCATATTTGTTCCAATAAAAAGTGTTGCAAAATCACAATTAATTAGAAATACAGCAAAAAAGCGGCAAAGGGTGAAATGCTGGAAAACTTTATTTAACTATGCTATTTTTCTTGTGTAAAAATGAATTATTTGTATTCTTAATATTTGTAAATCTAAATAAAATATTAATTTTTCAGAAGCCGATCGTCAAAGGATCATTATTCATGTGCAAGATGCCAACGACGAGAATCCTTATTTTATCAACCGTCCTATGCCAATGCAAGCTGTTGTACAACTTAATGCTCCTGCGGGTACTTCAGTGTTTAAACTACAAGCACGAGATCCAGATTTGGATAGCAATATTCATTATTTCTTAGTGAGAGACAGATGTAAATATACTATTTTTGAAAATTTTTTGATACTTAGTAAATATTTGATTGTAAATCCATTTTGTTTTGTTTTATTATATTATCACATATAGAATTATAAATTCTCAAGAGATGAATGTAGCTTTAAATGAAATAATTAAAATTTGTATGTTTTTAAAATCTGATTTTATTCAATTTAAATTATCTGTACAATTTAATTTCCCCTTTAAAATGTATCATATTTAAATATTATTTTTTTTTTATGTTGGAATGCATATAACTTATACAGAATGTAATGTAACTCATTGGTAATCGTGTAATTTGTTGTAATGTGTATGATTCATGCATAGTCATATACATATAATGTTAGCTTGACATAAAGAGGAAAAAAATATATCTTATTTCAATTACCATAAGGCCTGAATAAGTCATTAAATGCATTATCAAAGTGAATAAATAAAAATTTCTCCTACATGTCCATTATTGAAACTAATATTGCTTTCAGTAGAAAACCACTACAATTTAAAACCTTCTAAGATATTTATAAAAAGGATATAAAAATAATTTTCTAGAAGAATAATATCTCCTTTTTTTCTTAGCTGGTGGTCGTTTTGAAGTGGATGAAATCTCTGGAGAAGTTAGGACTGTGGGAAATGATGCATTTATGCTTGACCAGGAGTATGTTTTGTATGTGAAAGCTGAAGATCTGAATGGTATAAAAGTGACTGGGAAAGAACAGCATACTGGTGAAGAAAGATTATCAATCATTGGTGGCAAAAGGCCTCCCCAGTTTTTCATGCAGTCTTATTCTGCTACAATACCTGAAAACAAGAAGAAAGATTCTGAGTATGAATATCTTTATATTTTATATATTTTTCAAAAGTTAATAAATACATATTTTAATTAAATCTAATTGAGAATTTTAGTGATTAAATATTTTAATAAAATAAGGTTATTTTTTACTCTTGTAATTTTTTTTACTTATCAGTTCATTTTATTATACATATTTTTTCCATTTTGAAACATATATATTAGTAAAAAGTAAAAATTTATTTCGTTGTACAGCATATGAAGCTTATTCATAAGTTATTTTATTTATTCTGTTTAACTAGTTTGTGTGTAATTTTTAAAAGTATCAACCTGTTTATTAATTTTGTCTTGTTAATATTTTTGAAACTTTAAAGCATACTTGTAACATTGAATTGAAGTTATTTTTTAAAGTTGTTTTTTCATTGATTAAGAAAATGCAGAAATGCTGAATGAAATATTTTTATAGCTGCACCCTCCCTCTCCATCTGTATTTTTATACTATTTAAATAAGAAATTTTGTTAAATTGTAGTTTTCTATCATAATTTTCTTTCTAATAATTATGTTTCATCTATTTGATTATACATAGTCATGTATTTGCTTGTAATTTCACTTCTATTAATGTTTACTATAATGAAGAATTTTTTATTACTGAATGTGTGCTTTAGAACTGTACAATTTTCTCCCTTTTTTTTTACAGAATAATTCAAGTAAAAGCCATGTCCTTTGCAAATCGCCAAATACGATATGTTTTAGGAACTAAAGGACAAGGCGCTGGGACATTTACCATTGGACCAACTGATGGTATAGTTAAATTGGCAAAAGATTTGGATTACGAAGATCTTCGCCAGCCTAAAAAGTATTTGCTTCAAATAACTGCAGCAGAAGAATCTGGTGGATTTCAAACATCTGTTGAAGTGATTATTCCTAATTTTATTATTTTTACTGTGTATTTTTTTTTTTTTTTGCATTCTTAGTCATTTATTTATGTAGAAAGTACATTAAATTTTATACGTTATGTGAAAAATCAAGATACTTATTTTTTGAGAATTGTTACTCTTTTGATTACAAATGCATGATTTTTTTTTCTTGTTACAAGAATCTGTAAAAAATCTTTAATACAGTAAGACCCCGCTTATCGCTTTTATTTCAACTCGGGGATTCCCCAAAATTGCTCGCAGCGCTACTGGGATTCTCCGAAATTGTAGGTTTCAAAATATGTACGTAACATATCCGAAACAGTGTAGTTATGTTTCTTGTTTGGTGCGGTGCTGTACAGACACATTTTTATCATTTGAAACACATTTGTTGACATTATTGTAAGTATAAATTTATATAATACTATAACGATTAATACAGTGACAAATATTATAATCTTTAGTTTTTATCATGGGTAATAATGAAAAACAAGAAAAGAAAGCAACCAGAAAAATTATTTCACTGGAAACTATGAAATGCAAGTGATTAGAAGATTAGATTCTAGTAAACGTCAATCTCAAATTAGTGCTGCATTGAATTTGGTAACTTCAACAGGATGCTTTTTGACAAAAAGGCAGAAAATTGGAAACACAGAATAGACTGAATGATCTGACTGATTTAGAATTTTATTTGTTTTTATATGTATATATTCGTTTATATTGTTTTTATTTTTGTAAGAAATAAATGTTTGGTTTTATTTTTATTAAAAAAAAAACATAATTTATTAAATTTAATACCTAACCAATTTTTTATCCATCTTCCCCTAACCCCATTATTTACATGTAAAGATAGCCTCGTTTAGCGCTGTTCTGCATTACGCTCTACGTTGATGGAATGTATCCCCTGCGTTAAGCGGGGTCTTACTGCAATATGTTTATGTTTTAAAGTGAAACTCATCTGTCATATATGTATATGTAGCTATTTTTATTGGTACATTTTCATTTTAAAAATACATATTGCATCATTCTTAATTTTTTGCAATTAAAACTTAAAAAAGTTTTATTAATATAGCATTTCCTGAAATATTTTGTATGTTGCTGTATCAAACATATATAATTATTAGTATGTGATATATTTAATAATATGTATTAAGTACATTAATATAAGTTAGATTTAATTTAATTTTGTTACTGTATTGATTTTGGCAATTTTTTTCTATTATTATTTTTATGATAGGGGATTAAGACCTCTTCTGAGATCATGTGCCCCATTAATTATTCAACTGTTAATTGAAATAAGTTTATTTATTTATTTTTTTTAAAAAAATAACTGATTTTCTGTTAAGTATTTTATTATTACTTATGTCACAATGCTACTGCCTTTTATTTTAGTTATATTTTCTGACTTTAATTGTAGCTAAACATCGATGTTACTGATGTAAATGATAATTCACCAAGATTTGAAGTCCCTGATTATCAGTCCTATGGTGTACCTGAAGATGTTCCAATTGGAACATCCATTCTATTAGGTAAATAATGATTTACCAATTACAAATTTAAAGTTTTTTGTTGAGTACAATTTTTATAAAAGGCATAATTTTATGTTATGATTTATTTGGCTTGTTTTATACTATGTTTCCAGTTAATATGTTAAATTTTGTAGTGTCTGCCACTGATGCTGATTCTGGAAAGAATGCAGATATTGTGTATTCTCTCGACAAAGAGGACTTTACAATTGATTCTCGTGGTGTTATTTATTCAAACAAACGTTTGGATGCTGATATAGTGAATACTTATGAATTAACTGTTCGAGCTGTCGATAAAGGTGAACCACCTCTTACTGGTACAGCTACAGTTCGTGTATATACGGAGAACAGAAATGATGAAGCTCCAAAATTCAGTCAGGATGTCTATACTCCCAGCGTTGATGAAAATGCAGGTCCAAATACTTTAGTTACCACTGTTGTAGCGAGTGATATAGATGGTGACAATGTAATGTTTGGTTTTTCTGGTGGAAGTACTAGAGCGGGAATGTTTGAAATAGAAAAACGAACAGGTAAATATTGTATTTTTAACTGCTAATTCAATCTTAAAAAATGTTTCTGAAAATTGTTTTAAAAAATTAAAATAGAGTT
The DNA here is from genome assembly GCA_019973955.1 of Trichonephila inaurata madagascariensis. Lineage (NCBI taxonomy): Eukaryota > Metazoa > Arthropoda > Arachnida > Araneae > Nephilidae > Trichonephila > Trichonephila inaurata. The sequence continues at coordinate 447,726 of BMAV01009539.1, read as the reverse complement.
AAACTTAGCAAAAGTTATCTTTAGACACAACTCTTTCTTTATCAAGCAAAATAATGGATTTTAATAATTATTGACATTCATTTTAAAATTAATGTCTTTTTGTGTTTTGGAATTTTATGCTAGAAGCTAGATATATTTTTAATATTATATGAAATTATATTAAAAAAAAATTTAAAAAATTCTTGATTTTTCAGAATTAAAAACCACAAACCCAATTCTTTAGTTGCATCTTATATTTTGAATATATATACACATACACACATAATTATCTTAAATTTTCATTAGTGTTTCTTATAACTTATTTTTCTAAAATTTAAGTTTTTCATTTTCATTGATATGTTACTATAAACTGTTCTGTCATTCCCAAAATAAAAGATAATGTACTTAAATTACTGTTAATGTTTTAAAGAAAATTGCTTAAACTATTTTAGCATTCCATTTTGTATTTTGTCTGTGTATTACACTATTGAATGCTTTTCTTATGCATTTTATTTTCAAACCTGATGTGCTATTGATAATTCTTTTGGAATTTCTTTCTTTGCAAAATACACAGCTCTTGGAATGTAGGACAAGCAGGTATATAAGGTATTGTTCCACAATATTTGCGACGCTGATTCCTTGCATGGTTTATTACTAAATTTTTTAAGTAGCATGTTCATTGGATCAATAACAATTTTCAATTTGGAAAATTTTACATACATATATTAATTATTTTTTTAAAAATTTTGGATGTTTTTTTGAAAGCATCTTTTTTTAATAATCGTTTCAGTAATTTGGAGTTTTTTTCCCTTACTGTGCATGCATATTTGTATCTTGCATTTGAATTAATTTCTATATGTGTATTCTTAAAATTAGTTTGTTATTGAATTAAAATATATTTCACTTGTATATATTCTTTTATCTTACCTGTAATGCTTTGTTGTTCTTTGTTCTGTAAATTGAAATTATTTTTACATTTGTTTATCATCTATTTTGTCTCAGCTTAATCTTTGATAATAGATCCTGAATATTTCTCATTTTCATCAAAGAATTATTTAGCATGACAAACCCCTTCCCTCAGCATTATCTTATTGTTTGTTGAAAGCATGTTTTTTTCCTTCCCTATAGTGAATGCCTAGAATTTTAAGATATATGTAACATAAATTTCAATCTAGTATAGTTTATTTTTCTTGCATTTGTCTATGAAAAAATATACAACTTTATGTGTAAAATAGATTTCAAGTTTTTGCTAAATGTATGACTTGGAAATTATTTAAAAAAATTATACATATTTAAAGGTATGCAAAATTTATTTTGTTATTGGTTTTTGCATCTTATTTTAGTATTATATAAAAATGTGTTTGGGTTTACTTTTGAGTATTGCATAAATTTTCTTTTTGTTTTGATTTTACTTTTGAGTCTGAAATTTATTTTTAACATCAGAAATTCTTTTTGTATTTTTCATTAATTTTGCTGCAAAATTTACTTCAGTTTTCTTAAAATATGAAAGAATTGAGAACTGTTGAGTAAAATATTAATATATCTTTAACTACTTTCTAAAAATTATTTTGAATTAATTGTTTATTTTTTGTAATTAAGATTTTTTTAAAGATTAATTGCGACCATATTTTAAGAATCATGCCAATTCCATGTAATTGTACGGTACCTGTATTTCATCATCAAATGTTTTTTCTATTGTTGTAGTATTCATTAAATTTAACCTTTTAGGTGTTATTCGTTTGATTGATGGAACGATTCATTTGGATAAGGATAAATATGAATTGAATGTCACTGCAAAAGACGATGGGGCTTGTTGTAAAAATGGTGCTTTAACCACCCATACCAGTACAGCTCTTGTGGTTGTTTTTATAACTGATGTAAATGATAACAAACCTGTATTTGAAAAGTGTGACAGCTACAATCCGAAAGTTGAAGAAAATGCTGAAAGTGGAACATTTGTTATTAAGGTGTGAAACAATTCTTAAAGCTTTTTTAAAAATCATGAATGCACTACATTTTTTTGCATTAACATTTTGCTTATTTAGGATTGATTCCAATGTTTGTATAACAAAACTGTTATTTCAAAGAGTTCTGTTAAATGCTATGTTTATACTTAGAAATCTTTATTTGAACTTAAAAAACTATTTGTATAATTCATCTGGTTTTATATTTAATATGCATGTGTATTTATGTTAAATTTTTAAATGTTTTTAACTTTATTAAGCTAAAGTTTCTGTAACTAAGAAAAGACATTTTGGGTTTAATTAATAGTCTTCTGTGTATTAATTAATGCTTTACTTACAGTTTTTATTATTCTTTACTTATTTTAAATAAGCAACAAAGATGAAGAATTATATAAAGAAAAAATTATCATGTCTATTTTTTTTTTTTTTTTTCTGTAAATTTTATTGTGCTTATTTTTGCAATAATTGATTGAATATATTTTGTTACTACTCTTCATTAGCTAGCTAAGTTTATTTTTTTTAAGCATCCATACTTTTCTTGGCTAGTGACATTTTTAAGTACTTGCATATTATATTGTCTGTTAATTTTTTTCTTTTTCAAGACATGGTGAAAACAAATTTTTGTGTGTGTTTCTTCCATATTGGTCTATCAACAAAATAATTGGTTAAAATTCAGAAGAATTAAATATTGCTTTCTTTAATAAAAGCACATGCACTTGGAAATAAATGGAAGATCTAATAATTAAATTGTTTAAAAATCACAGCAAATTAGTCTTTATGTTCTTGCTGCTGCTGCCTAAATTCACATAAGCAAATGATGTTGTGCAGTTCTCTATCTTTTTCATTTTGCCATTTTGTTAAACTCCATAATCTTTTGGACACTCGTATATTACACCATATTTTTACTTGACTGACGACATTAGTCAGTACTGGGAGGCTCGGTGTGAAATGGTCAAGAACCAAGCATAGATGTCGGATAAAAAAATAAATATTGTTGGGAATACTCCAGTGAACTCATTTTTATAGAAAACGTCCTGAATTTTGATTATTTCTCTTGAAAAAATAAGAATATTACACAGTGTTTGAACATGTGCCAGAATAACACAACCTATAAAAAGGTTATTTTCACGCATGCAGGTACAAAATTATTGGGTTTCAACTTGCTCAAGAAGGTTTCCCAGTATTATGGCTGCATATCGCAGCATTTGGTAATGTTTTCTTATTAGATTTGACGAAATTGGTCAATGGTATGGTGCACAAGTGTGTGTTTTTAAAGTAATTGTTTGTAGATAGTGTTCTCTTGATAAAATTTGGAATCAGAGTTAACCAAGACTGGTTAAAAATGCTTGGTATTATAGTTGTATGTTGCTTTTCTTTCTTGTATCTGTGATATACGATTTTTTCCACTAATTTTTATTTGTATATTGGAAAGAAAAGCCAGTGATATGATGAAAGCTTTTGCATCATTTACTTTTTACAGCAGTATTTCTATGCGTTTTTGGTTTTCAAGTGTTTTTTAATGAAAGAAATGTATGCTGAAAACTTTAAAATATGGTTTTCTGTAGTCTTTTGAGGATAGTGATGTTTTTTTACTGAAAAATCATGTAAATTTTAGATTTTACATTATTTAAAGACTTATTTTTCGCAATTTTGTTTTTCTTTAAAAATTCAATGAGGCTAACTCTTATATTTTCAGTCAATAGAATCATTCATAAATGTTGTTCACTTATGAATTGGTTTTATAATATTTAAAATTCTTACTTTTATGGTTTTTTATAACATTTTGTTCATGTGATTAAATTATTTAATTTTTTAAATAATAGGTAGAAGCTACTGACCAAGATAAAGGATACAATGGACAAGTAAGATATTCTGTTGTTCAGCAACCTAATCAACGAGGAACTAAATTTATTGTTGATGAAATAACTGGAGAAGTGAGAACAAATAAGGTGAATATTTTGTGTACTTTACATTTTGTTATATTTTTCTGTGCATTTCTTTTTTAAGTTTTATCTAAACAAATCTAAACATTTTATTTAAGCTCAACTTTTTCATTTATAATTATTTTGGCCTGTGTATTGGTGTATTGTTAAGGACAACACTTATATTCATATTTTCTTGTTTTCTAAAAGAGTTTTTTTAAATGCAGATTTGTTACTTAGTAATTTGAACAATTTTCTGATGGTGTTCTTGTATTCATTATTAATTTTTCTTGTTTTTGATTACTGAGCATTCGAAATGTTGTTCACAATATCTATAATTCTTGATTAATGTCTTGTGTTTCAATACTGAGTGGTTATATAATACATCACATTATAATGCTTTAATTTTATCTTAAGAATCTCTCTTGCCTTTATCCTATTTGAATTCCAAGAAGGCTTGCTCACTTAAAAATTAAGTTATATTTTAACATTTCGTTTTCTCTCTAAGCTAACAAATTTAGTTTAAGCATTCATTTTTTGTTTTTAAATGCAAATGCAGTTTCTACTATCGGTTCACACTCTCCCTATATGTATTTATTTATATATCTTATTCAAATTTTCAATTGTTAATAAAATACTTTTTATTCACCCACTCAAGTTCAAATGTATTTTTTTAAAACTTGTAGTGGATAACTCTTGATGTTAATACAATTTTTCAAACATTAATTCATTAATTAAATTTAATTAACTTTAGCTCACAAGAGATATATTTCACGGTCAATATGGCCTCTAGATGGCAGCACCACTGGATAAAACATCTTTTGTTAAATTTGTGATGAAGATTTAACTTAACCCGAATAATCATATGCTAGTTGGATGTCAGCATTCCTTTTACACTGGCTTTTCTTATTATTGATTTAAAAGTGAAAGTTATTTATGTTAAGTGTTGCATTATTTCTTGATGGAAAAATCTATTTATCAAAGAATTACCGTATTTTCCTGTATATAATCCGCGGATTATGTGTTAAAAAGTTTCAAATTTCATTGTGCGTATTATATGCCGCTGCGGATTATCTAAGAAAAAACATTCTAGATCAGAAAAGCTAACAATAAAGTTTTGAAAGAAATGCCATTTATGTTTTATAAAATAAATAATAGATGGCGCTTTCATGACTCGGCTGACGTAATTCAACCATAACTAGTTTTCTTCCAATTACATTCAAGAACGAATTCGGTTCCTCAGAAGGAAAAAACAGTTACTAGTCGCTGGCGCCATTTCCAATTTTCTCTTGAATAGAGCTATTACGTCCTTTGAAAGTTTTCATCATGTTGAAGCGAAAGTGTGTAAATTACACTGCAAACTTCAAGTTAAAAGCTATAGAGAAGGCTACCGAAGTCGGGAAGCTGCAAGGTTTTTCAACGTTAACAAATCGAATATTCGTTTGCGGAGAAAAAACAAGACCCAACTTCGAAAATTGTGATCGACGTTAAAGAGCCAAACATCGTGGAAAACCCCACTGGCCAGAATTAGAGGAAGAAATAAATAACTGGATTTTAAAAGAAAGAGACAATGGGAAAGCAGTATCGATCTTAATTTTTTTGCTGTTAATTTGCTAAATTAAAAAAAAAGAATTTTTCCGCGTGCAAAATGTTTTGTTTAACAACTCAAAACATAGATGGCAGTAGCAATGAATATTTTTGTTTTATTGAGATTATCGTAAAAAATATTATCTTACATGTTTAAAAAGACGTTTCATAATAAATTTTGTTTTCTGTACAATTTCTTACTTCTGTTTTTAATTATATTGTGTATTTTTTATCTTATGTGACACTCATTATCGGCAGTTTATATTTTGGATTATTCGCCGTAAAAACTGCCGCGGATTATACGGCGCTGCGGATTATACAATTTTTTTTTTTACTCGGAAAAAAAGGCTTTGCGGATAATACGCCGCTGCGGATTATATACAGGAAAATACGGTATTAACTGATGAAAATTCAGTTATTAAGTACAAACAACATTAATGAGGTTTATATAGTGATCTTATGAATAAATTAAGTGGTTTTATTCATTATTATTGTCAAGAAACTGTTTTTAACTTATGGATGTATCTGCATAATATGAAAGCCAGAAAACAAATCAATAAAAGTTGAATTTAAGGAAAAACATTTTTAATATATTGATGAATTTGAAACATGGTTAATAAAATGGTAGTTAAATTTGAAATCGGATCTTTTTTGCTTTTAAAATTTGTGAAGATAAATGAGTTAAATGCTAACATTTTAAAATATTCTCTTCTGCATATGTTTTGAACAAGAAACCTAAGTTTCTCTCATATAAAAATAATTACCCTTTTATATTTAAACATAACTTCAGTCAATTCAAATGGAAATATCTTTTTATTCACTATAAAAATACAATTTGTCAGTTAATTTATTTAAATTATCAATTCGTTTTTTTTTTTAAAAAAATAGTGTGTGAGGAATAAAATATTTGGCTCAGGATTTAGTAATTTTTTAAAAAAGTGTGATCCATTTGTTCAGTATGTAAAAAACTTAAACGTTTTAATTTTTTTTATAGGTATTCAACAGAGAAGGAGATGATGGCCGTGCAGTAAGTGTCACACTTAAAGCTACGGATCGTGGAAATCCACCTTTAGAAGGCGTGTGCTCTTTCAAAGTAGAAATTGCAGATGTCAATGACAATGCACCCTTATTCCATCGTTCTGAATATCATGAAAATATCAAACAAGATACTCCAGTTGGGAATAATGTTTTACGTGTGGCTGCCTCTGATGAAGATGCTGATAATAATGGTGTAGTGGTTTATAGTATTTATCCTCGAACAGTAGAAGATGATGGTTATTTTGAAATCAATAAGGAATCAGGATGGATTCGTTTGAAGAAAGCATTAGATGTAAGAACTATTTTTAAATGTTTAATTTACAATTTAGAATTGCTCCAGAAATGGTCCTCATACAATTTCTTTTCCATCTTTTTTTGCTGTATTTTTATAAGTTTCTTCCATAATGTACATTTATTTATTGTTTTACTCATTGTTTGAATGTTTTTCGTATGATTAAAATTTATGGCACAAAAAAAAAAAATCAAACTTATTGTTTTAAACGGTGAAGTAAATTAACTTGCATATTATTATTTTACCTCCTAAATATTTATTAAATCGATTTATATAAGCATGATTTGAATTTATTTGAATACTGATTGACATTTCGCATAAAATTTTATAACTATACAAGTTTTGATTAACATTTATTTGCCTTAACATATATGTGATTAATTTGTGATGATATTAATGTTCTGTTATGCATAATATTGATAATATTGCTTACATTAATTTATTATTTAGAACACATTGTTATTATATAATAAATTTACAAATAAATGTCAGTTATTTCCAAAATATTCAGTTATTGATTTTGATGTTTTAAATTGAAAGAAATGCTAATTTATTTTGGATTAGCAGTAATTGAAACATGAATTGTAGATTATCTAGCGATATGATGAGGAAAAAGTATTCCAACTCTAGTATCAAGTTATGAAATTAAACTTATTCCAAGTTACTATTCCAAACAAATGATTAACCAAAATTTTCATGTAATTAAAAAATAATTGGTAACAATAATTTAATTGAATAACTGATATTACTTGTATTAGAATTGCTTAGTAAATATTTATGCTCTATTTTCAAGATCTACCTTTTTACTACATGTTGACTGTGTGTGTGTAAGATTATTATATTTAATAATGTAGTTATTTTAAAAAAATCATTCATGTTGGGAGGAAGTATTGTCGTGTAAAGTTCATTGTGGTTAGATTACAATTACTTTTGTGCACTTTTAACATTATATGAATATTACCATATTTTTTTATTCTCTGTTTTGGTAATTATTTGGGTTATGGTGAAGTTAAGATTAAGAAAAGAAGGATGTTAATATACTTCTTAAAACAGGGGTACATATAAAATTTTACAGAGGAAAATGTTTCCTTTCATATTTGTAAAATAGTATCATATTCTATTGTATTCTTATTGGTAAAAAGTTGCTGTGTAAATTATACTTTATGAAAAATTAAATATTTTCAGCGTGAACAATATTATTTGAGAGCTGAAGCAACTGACAAAGGTACACCTCCTCTTAAATCTTCTGTGAATGTTATTATTGAAGTTGTTGACAGAAAGAATAATCCACCAATCTGGGATCAACCAATTTATGGACCTATCTTCGTGAAAGAAAACATTCAACCTGGACAGAAAATAGCAGCATTGAAAGCAAGGTATGTTACCTATTTATTTTTTACCAATTCTAATAGCACATAGGGTGTATATATTAATTACATGTATTTTTAATGTTTCTTTAAAATATATGTATATACAATTGATATTGGGGAGACGGCTGTTTAAACAATGATTTTTATTTAGAAAGATGAATCTTGTATATACAAATAAGGAAGAAAAATAATTCTACTTAAAACATTTTGGGTTTGCAAATTTTTTATTTTAATTGTTACTAAAGAAAGTGTTCCTTCTCAACCCAGAAATCTCTAATACTTAGCCTTGATTTCTTGCATGTTCTTTTATTTGTAGTTATATAAATAAGAACTGTGAAATGTTTAATCAAAATTATTTCGGCCGTTGTTTTTTCCGTTAGTCAAAGAATTAAGAATAAGACTTAAATATGGTACAGATTTTTTGCGAACTTGATAAATTACATTTTTGTTGCCATATTTGATCAGGAGTACCATTCCAATTAGCTATTATATGTAAACATTAGAATCTTAAGAATTACTAGACAAGATAATCAGTGACAGTGCTTTTCACCATTTACTTCAGTATCATGTAATTAAGTTTAACTGAAATTAGGAAATGTTTTATTTAAAGTATGAGAAAAATTATTTTCAAAAATATATTAGCAAAACGTTTAATGTATTCAAAAAAATTGTAATTAAATGTATTATGTGCACACTCGTGTGCATATGCAGAAATGGTTTTTATAGCAGACATGAAGATACAATATGAAGATGAACCAATGAATATCATGCTTGTTTTGATATATTTTTCATTTATCATTTGTTACTCACCCAGAAACCATTTCAAAATTAAAAAATATAGATCAAGCTTCATTTATTCAAAATATAAATTGAAAGTACAATTAAAACAAATTTTTCAAAAGCTTATTACCATTGTGTATAAGTTTATGGTCAAATGTTGAATAATACTATAGACCCTGTTCGTTGAAATTGTGAATCTTACTGTTATTTTTTTATTTTTCTCACGCATATCTTTCTATTCAAAATCAAAATTATTGAAACATAAATTTGGTTTTAATATATGCATTGATAAGAATTTACTATAAAATGTAATAGAAGTATAAATAAAATGAATTCTTATTTTTAAATAAGAGTTAATTGAATAGGTTATTCTCCAGCAATTTACAATCAATGATTTTTTGTATATTTAAACAATTATTAGTATTACATGTAAGTATATTAATTTTTTTTTCCAATGGGGGAAAAATAAAATGTGTTGAGTTGAAAAGTATTAATACTTTTAAATGCTGTTTCCAGATCTGGAATTCCTGACAACCCTCGAGTCTTTTATACTATAATCAAAGGAGGAACTGAACAAACTAATGGAAAAGACACATTCTACCTTACTCAATATACTGAAGATGATGAAACTTGGGCTGGAATTTATGTTAATTATGTTTTGGATTATGAAATAGTTCAACAATATAATTTGACAGTTCGAGTAGAGGTAAGGTTTATTAAAAAAATTGTTACATTTTGTAAAAAACAATAGTTATATATTGAACGAATGCTGATACATCTTTTTTAGTGTAATTTCAATTGAAGACAATTGTATTATTAGTCTTTTTAAATATTTGAGTGTAATGAATAACTATTTAATTGTTGGTTCCAAGCTTTATAAATCCTATAAAAAACTGTTGTGTGAAATCATGAGGGTTGATCTGATGAATGATAATCTGTATCATTAAGATTTTTAAGATATAATTTAAAAGTCTTTAAAACTGAATAATATGTACATTACCTGTTATACTCTTTACCATTAGTAAGTACCATTTGTTCTTCGGAAGTAATGTTTGAAGAGATGTTTCTTTTGCATGTAGATCAAATTTTATACTGATTTAAGATTTGAAAAAGCTTTGTTCACATATAAACTAAATTTACTGTAGAACTTATTCAAACCAATAAAACTTTAGTTCAATTTTAATAAATGATTTTTTTTCATTGTTAAATTAAATCTGTTTGTGTGTGATATCATTAGAATAAAAAAAAATACCTGAAATTTGAAATAAAAGAATTTTACTTGACATAATTTATTCATTATGTTTTTAATAAAATTTTGGTAAAAGTGCAAGAATATGTAAATTTGTCAGAGCTAAATTCTCTATAAAATTTTATTCTAACTCTTATAGAGTCATCTTTAATTTTTTTTTATGAAACATTATAAATATTTTTAAAATATCTTATTAGTTTTTGTAATGTGACTTGGTTGCTGTTATTTTATAAATATATAAATGATTTTTTAATATATATATATATAATCATTTTTGCTGCAATTTTACTCTTGCCTCTTTACTTATTTTTTTATTTGTATGGCATACAGATTTATAAAAAAGTATAAATGAAATTTTGACATTTTTGTATTTAATTGTTTAAAGGGGGAAGGCCAAGCATTTTATAAATATACTGTCGCTTCACTTTTTAAAAATAAATTTTATATATACGTTGAAGTGCCACTGAATTAGGGATAGCAAGTTAATAATAAATTGGATCTCCTCTGGCCCTGCTAACAGCTGCCACTCACCACACTGATTTGACAAGTTTGTAAAAATGTTTCATAGGAATGACCTACAAAACTTTGGTTGGGGCTGTCTCCATAATTCAGTAAGGGTTGCTGGTGTTGTATGATGTGCTTTCATATATTTTATATAAGTTTATGCTTCTTGGCATCTAATTCATTACAAAAAAGTCAGATGAGTAATTTTACTAGGCAGTTGTAAATCAGAACTTATGAGAGGTGTGTCTTGCTAGGTACTCCATTTCCTTGTAGATACAGTACAATATAAATGGATGAAGGTGATCACCCAGCAATTCTGCATACCAACCTGTACTTTGGAAGGTTGGTACAAGTGTCAAAGGTCTGGAAAGTGGTCTAGAAAGAACGCTAAAAAGCTGCCAGACCATAATTAAGGCACCATGACATGGAATCTGGCATTTAGGATCCATGGCTTCATGAGCCTGATACCACATTCTTAGTCTCCCATTGGGTGAAGTACTCTGAATCTCGAGACTTGGCTTTCTTTGGTGTTCATTTCTAGCCCTCTAGAATGTGTTCTCATACCCAGTCAAGATGTACTGCCCCATGGTATGCAATGAGCATTTTTATTGTCAAGAGTCTACAGCTCCTGAAACCATATTAGGAAATGAGCATTGCAGGTGGTTTACGCTCTTGACTAGCATCCTTATTTGGCTGGGTAGTAATTTGAGCTTGTATTTGACTTCTCAGGCTCTATAGAGCTAAACCATCTAATGCATGTACATTCAAGGCTAATTGTCTTTCCCATTTTGTCCAATTGCTAGTTTTCGCCCACCGTATGTATTCTTGAAATACTTTTGAATCTGTTGATCTAGAAAATCCTTGCTCTCTGAAAATTTGAAAATTGAATGGCCTATACATCCAGCATCTACTATTGCTCTGGTGATGGAAGGTATCTAAATCAGAAGATTTACCCATGTGCTGGCAGTTGAAATGACTCATAGCAACAATCACAGTACTAGTTGTATAAGCAGTTATTGCAGCACCCTCACACGTGAATAAATAAGGTGCATCTCTGTATAATTTGCATAGCATTGACTATCCCTGATTCAGCTACACTTCAGTATATGTTAATTTTTGACTTTATGCAAGTATTTTTTTGTTAGCATTGACTACTACTGTACATTATTGTATAAATTGTAATAACTATGGTGTAAGCTAGTGAGAGCTTGATGCTTTATATATCAGGCTATTTAAATTATTGATATATCCTGTATTATAAATTTAAAAAATTCAAATAAATCTGCTTACTTTTGTTTGCTAAATGTCCTAAAACTGTTCCTGCTTGTTTTCTTTCTTTTGATGTTGAATTCAAGGTATTCATAGTTATTAGAGCATAGTTATATGAAATCATTCTAAAAATAAAGCTCTCTTAACATAGCTTAAAATTAGCCTAAATAATAGAGTAATAGTTTTTTTTGCTATCCAAAAAGTATCTTATTTATTAATTTATAATGTTTGCCTTTGTATTCTGATTGTTATTGATATATAATTTATTGCTTTATAGAACAATGGTGATCAGCAGTTAGCTAGTGAAGCTACTGTTTATATTTTACTTACGGATGTCAATGATGAAATTCCACTTTTTGTTGAACAAGAACAAGAAACTGTTCTTGAAGGCATGCCGATTGGAACCAAAGTCACACAAATAAGAGCAGTTGACAAGGATGGTACTTATCCAAATAATAAGGTATTATGAAATTGTTTTGACTTAATTTTTGTATTTAAGAAATTTGTTTTTGCTCTTTTAAAGTGAAGTGAAGTTATTAGTTATACTAGTTATTGCCTTTACTATTGTTACTTTTGCAGTAATGACAAATTTTATATATATTGAGTTTTTTTTTAAAATTAATTAGATCCTTTAACCTTTTTTATTTCAACAGAAAATAGTTTTTTAGATTCAGTGTAATCTAAATTATATTTAACTGTAATTTCTTATTTTATAAACTCTGTTATGTTTGTTCATTATCTTTAACAATTGAAATAATATTGGAAAGCTTAATTTTAAAAGATAACTTTATATTAATTTAAATTTTGTTGATTTTTTTAATATTAAAAATATGCCAGCATATTTGGGAACAGAAACTTATTAAAATTAATGTATCTGAATAAAGTTATTTTTTCATGTGAGAAAGTATATTCTTTAATGGTGAAGAAAGTAGTCTGTTGTTTTCATGAAAAAAATTGTATGTTTCAGCTTTCCTGTATGAATATTTTAAAAAGTATAATGCTTAAATCTGCTTAAAATAATTATGTGAATATTATATGAAATAATTAACATCTTTTAAGAATGTTAAATATTTAATTATTAACTGCAGACTGAAAATTAAAATGAAATATGTTGCATCTCTAACTTTGATATTATTATCCCAGGTTTATTATTCTATTGAGCCTAAAGATGATGGTGACAAATTTCGAATTGATCGTGAAACGGGAGAAATCTTTACGAAGGAGGTATTCGATCGAGAAGAGAGACAATCTTATGTTGTTATTGTGAAAGCTGAAGATGGTAGCCCATCAGCGAGACCCAATGTACCTTCACCAGAACCCAATTCAGGTATTTTGATATTCAATGAAAATGTTATGTTTTTTTTCTTGAAATTTGTTATAAAAATAGGTACTTGGAAGCCAGAACTGTTTATAAATTTATGATATATATTTGATATTTGAAGTAGTACTGTAACAGTACTTCTACATGTAATGGCACGATTGATTTGTTTAGGAAAGTATTTATAATATCTAGTAGTTTCAATGATTTTTTTTAAAGATTCCAGCTAATCATTTTTAAAAATTAATGGAGCCAAATACTTAGAATAAGGTATGGAGTTGATAACGTAAGGAGAATGAAACAAAGTCGAATTGCATCTACGTATGAACCTGCTTAATGTGTTTTACTATTATTGCTTTCATAAGTAATTGCTTGCGATATCACTTTTAAGCATTGGGATGTAATTCTTATGTGATATATTCTTATTTTATGAAATTCAGATTTATCTTTTGATCTGATGTCATGATTTTCTTTTGTGTGAGGCAACATTAATTATTTTTCTTTCTTTCATTATATATATATTTAAATCACTAACTATTATGTTCAGAACATTTTGAATTCTCATTCATAAAATCTTCCAAATTGGGTTTGTCAAAGCTTTTAATTTTCTCTTAGCCTGCATTGGAAGTACAATAGTTGTTCTAGACCTTTTATAAAATAAATATAAGCACTTACAACACAATACCTGACTAGGGGATGTAAAATATATAGTTAAGATATTTATTTGTAATTAAATTTTCATTAATTTCTGACTTTTTCTTATGAAAATAAGGACAACACTAAAAGCAACTTAAACTTGTGAACTGCTTTTTATGTTTGGTTCATTGAAGTAGTTGTAGCCTAGTAGCTTAGTGATAGCGTTTCGCTCTTCCATGTCACAGGTCCAGGGCTCAAATATCAGGCTGGGCAAGGTCGACTCAGGCTTTCATCTGTTCAGTGGGTCAATAAATGAGTACCAAATTTGTTTGGGAACTAAACACTGGTGTTTTTGTGTCAGACTGACCAACTGACTGGAACATCTGACCATGCACCTCAGTACCCAAGGTCACATATACCGAGATGGACACAGTAGGCATTAGCCTTCTTGGATTGTTGCGCCACTGAGGATAAAATTTGGGTTTAGAAGTAGTTGTAATTCTTAGCAAGTTTGAAAGGCATGTGTGTGTGTTTTATATTTTTAGTCCCCCCCCCCATTTAAATTATTCTTTGAAAGAACTATTCCCTAATGTAAATATTTTCAAATAGTGTTGACATAAATGAGCCATTCTTTCTTTTTGGAAAAAATATAGATGTTTAGTGAATAGACTGAGCCAAATTTTTCTTTAAATTGAATGTCTTGTAATTTTAAACATTTTGTAAAAAGATTTGTTTGTAATATGTATATGTTGACTGTGAATGAAAAGTGAAGCTACATATTTTTTGTTGTTTACTGAATCATGATTGTGTTTGCTTTCATTTGAGATTGCCATATTTCAGTTTTATTTAAAATGCTGTTCTAATTTTGAAGCATTGTATTTATGACTTGCTTTTATCCTTGATGATGCACATTTGTCTAATTTAAGTGGTTAAGTCTACTAAAAATCTGCAAGCCAGTTTTTATTGTCTAATTCTAGCACAAATTTTTGATTCCATAAATCACTTTTCAGTTTGCGAATCACAAAGCTTTCCCCCCATTTAGCTTTGATTTAAACATTTTAGCTCTGAAAGTAAATGCCTCTACTTGATTAGCATCTATAAATTTATTAAATGCCAGAAATTAGTTATGATTCAATCCCATATGAAATTAACATTGATAACAATCAACAAAAAAAAAAATAAATAAATAAAAAAAATAATTAAAGATTTTTTTAATACATATTTTTTTATGTATTGTGTGGAGTATTTTATCATATGTAAACTTTGGGGGAAAAAACTGAGTTATCTTTTGTTTTTACAAATGTCTTTTTTACTTGTCATTGCTGAGGAACCATCAGTAGTTTTGGCAGATGTAGAATGGAATTGTGAAGTCCAATATAACATTTTTCTTTACTGCATTGCATTAATATTCTGATTTAGTTGTACTATTACTAAGCATTACTGAAGAAGTCATTTTATCTGATATAATAATTCTTTCTTGTAAAAATGATAATTGAGATATATTGAAAAGTATTTGTGCTTCTGTCTATCACTATTTTAAATTAGCATTTTGACTTTTGAAACTGTTTTCAATATACTTTCTTAATTCATCAGTTTGCCTAGCTATAGTTTGTTCATATAAATTGAATATAGGTTTTTTTATAGTCATGTATTGTATTTTTTATAGTCATGTATAATTTCTTTCTCTACTATTTTTTAATGTTTTGACATGCATTAAATTCCTTGACATGATTTTTTGTGGAATGCCTGTTCAAATTGCCTTTTTAGCACTTCTTTTAACAAGTGAAAAAATTACTATTTTGAGTGTAATTCTGTGCATAGAAAAATATATGCAATTATATTTTAGAGGGATTTTATGAATTTCTTATTTCCAAAGAACATGTTAAATTAATATTCATCACTCTTCAGTCACTAGTTATTAAATATTAACATAATTCTTCTTTCATCATAATTTCTCTCATAAATTTTTTTGCTTGGCCACATTTGTAGTTGGCTTGGATTGGTTGCAGTTTGTCGACAACACTTTTTTTTTCTTCCTGAAGGTTAAATTTGTATCTTTCTCTTATATTGAATATGTTTTTAAAATTTTTATAATTTTTCATCAACGTGCTGTGTTTTTGAATTAGTTGCAATATATTTTTTTCTGCTTTAAAGAATATAGTGCATTGTGTGCTTTAATCTGGTTCTCTGTAAAGATGCTGATAAATTCATATTCAAAAGTCTTACTTATTCATTTTTTTAAAATGTAAATATTCATTAATTTTCATAAACTTAGTTGAGAAATTTGTTAAAATTTTACTGGTCATCTTCTAAAAATATCTATCACTTAAATAAATTATGCTAATTTAGTAAATTGTTTAATTTCAGAATAAAGTTCTTTTGCTTAGTTTTTTTATATGAAATTCAGTTTTAGTTTTTTCTAAGAAACTATCAGTTGATACTTATTCGTTCTACTCTTCTCTTGTAATATTTCTTGAACTATAAAATATATTTTAATTCATATTATACAGTTTATAAAAAGATAATTTTATCAATTGTTAGCTGAAACACTTAATTTGTGTTTTCTGCAGTGGAACATTTGTAGATTTTACTGATTTTCAAAACTTCTGGTTGATAGTGTGCTTTGCAAGTGCGTCCAAATCTTTCAAAATAGATAGTGAGGGCTTATTTTGAAAATTTTACATCATTGTGCTTGATTAGATCTTGCAGATTTAATTTCTTATTCATGAATTCATCAGTTTTAAATTTGTCATCATTGATAATTATTTGCAATGTGCTCACATTACAAAACTAGGATGAAAATGATCTCTGAAATCTTAGTGTTTTATGAATTTGAATTTGCAGAATACTTCACGCATGTACATTCTTTCTTTAGAATATTACTTTTGTGCTACAGTATTTATTTCTTAAAATACTTAATATCTCTGTTAAGAGTTCTCCTTTGGAAATATAAAAGTGTTTATATTGAAGGAATTTCTATGTTAAAAGTAGTTATTAATTCAAAAATTTGTAGAGCTTTTCCCTAACAACCCATCAGTTATTAGTTTGAATATTGGAATATCATCTTATCCTGTCTCTCCCCCTCTAATTATTAGTATTTTTTAAAAAAAATAGTGTGATTAGATTTGACTTAATATAATTTACTGTTTGGAGTGTAATTTTATTGCAGCTAATATTTCCATGTTTTACATTTATATTAATCATAGATTCTTTTTTCAATTAAATTTTCATCATGAATTTTGAATTAATTGTGATAACTTACATAATAAATCTGTAATATACACTAGTTATAAGCCTCTCAAGAAAGGTCATTGTTACATCTAATAATGCAGTATTACTATTAATCCAATACACAGCCTGATAACATTATTAATTAAAATCAAGTTTTAATATTAGGTGATAAGCTTGCAATTCTATTCACTCCATAACAACAAATTATCTAGCAAGAATGTTGATTCTGATTTATAGTGTTTTCTGGTGCTAGAAGTGTGTGCGTGTATATATAGGTAGATGCTACTTTTGAAAATGCTTTTTCTGAATGTTGGAGATTATGAGTATTTTTTCTTCTACTTCAGTAGTGACAAAAAATTTATTGAAAGAAAAACTGGAATTTCAATTCCATGTATTGTTCTTATGTGTATGAAATTAACTTTTAAAAAAACTCCAAAATGTTACTGGAAAACCTTAGTCTATTGGACTGAAAAATTTTCTTGTCATGTAATGATGGTTGTCTTTCATTTTGTCCATTTATAAAGGAAACGAATGTGTGTTTAGAGAAGACTTTTAAAACATGTTACTGTAAAGAAGCACAGTTTCTTAAGAATTTAAACCATGTGATTTATGCAAATATTTCACAGGAATAACTTTGTGCAGAATATCTTTTTACAATAACTGAAATGTATGCAACAAAATAGTAACAGCCGAAGAAAATATGAAAAGGGATAGACTGGTTCAGAGAGGGGAATGAGATGACAAAAATATTTGCATTTTAAAATGTGAAGGCAGTAAATCTTTCATTTTATTGTTTGCATTTGTTGAAAGTAAGTTTGTTTCCAGCTGCAATACAGGGTGTCAACAAAGTACTCGGGCAGTTTCCTAAGCGAAGAACTTCTGAAACATTAAATGAAAATAACCCATGTAAAGTCATGCTAGTTGTAACATATCCTAAGTTTATTCTTATATGGCATTAGTTGTTAAATGTCTCAAGTTCGAAGCTTATAAGTAGGACTTACTTCAATCTTTGAAGCCTGGAGAGACAAGAATTTTGCATGGATATGACAAGGCACTTGGATAGTGATGATTTTTTTTTGTCAGTTTGTTTTTAATGACAAAGCAACTTTTCTCTTAAGTGCTAAAGTAAACAGATATAATGTAAGGGTTTGGGGATTGAAAAATCCTCATGTCATCCTAGAATATGAAAGGAATAGTCCCAGAGTAAATGTGTGTTTTGTGCAGCGAGGTCCTCGAATGTTTTCGTCGCTGGAAAGACTGTTATGGGAATTATTTACCAGATACAGATTTTTCTTAAGCTAATCACCAATGAAAAAATGGCTGGAGATTATATTTTTCAACAGGATGGTGTGTCTTATCACAACCACAATGGCATTACATTTTATTTCTATGCTGAGGTATCAGTTTGGATTGGTCGTGAAAGTGATATTCATTGGCCATCCTGATCACTAGATCTTTCACTGCTGGATTGCAGTATATGGGTTTTAGTAAAGACTCAAGTGTACACTTCACCATTTCCTGCATCCATTCCTGAACTAAAATCTAGAGTTTGCACTGCAATTAAATTTGATTGATGGAAGCACACTGACAAATCTGTGGCTAGAAACAATTTACCGATGTGACATTTGCAGAGTAACAAAAGAAAGCCACATCAGACATTTGATATTATGGTAAACTTGGACAATTTCTCTATCTTATAACAATGTGTACTTTAATTTTTTGCTGCAAATTACATGCAATAAATCATACTTTTTGGCCAATTAATTTGTTGACACCTTGTATATGGTGAAAAAAAAAGAAAGGAGGTAGATTAGCTTATACCATGACTGGTTATTGTTATCTCTATAAAGAATTTGTGGTTGTTGAAAATGTGTTTGTGATTTTATATAAAATTTGTATATAACTGTTAAATAATATTTGCCTTTTATATTTTGAATCATGAGTTAAAATTGTGTTCTTTTTAATAGAACTTTTTTGAATTAATTAATCCTCAAGGTTACTTAAAATTTCTTTTGTATACCTGTGCCACAACAGTGTAGGTTTGGAATTTTGAATTGGATTGTTTAAGGCCTGCCTACCTTAACTATTGAAATACAAATTATCTAATTTACAAAGGAATATTTGAATTAATCAAAATTACTCAATTGTATTTAAACTGAACTAGAAATATTTTTATAAAGCAGAATTTAAAATTGTGACATGATATTATAAAGTTACTTCG
Organism: Trichonephila inaurata madagascariensis; assembly: GCA_019973955.1. NCBI lineage: Eukaryota > Metazoa > Arthropoda > Arachnida > Araneae > Nephilidae > Trichonephila > Trichonephila inaurata. Next base: position 428,366 of record BMAV01009539.1, on the reverse strand, counting down.
ATCATTTTATCCGGGAAATTTAATTATTTTATTTTGCTTCCTGGTATTTATATGGAACTCAAACTATCAGGACTTTACTGTAATTAAATAGTTTTGTTGTAAAAGTTCTGGAAAGTGAATTCATGAAATAATTTTTAAGACATATATGAATTCATTCTTTAGAATGGGAAATTGTCTATAATTTATTATAAAAATAGAATTGGAATGAAATTATTTTCTGAGAATTTTTTGACATTGATAAATTAAAAGAAAGTCAAGTTTAATTATATAAAGCTGAAAGTTATTTATTATTCAGTAATAAATACTTTAGTTGGAAAAATACACTTATATCAGTAGTGCCATGCTCTTTTATTTTTTGCACTTTTTTCTTGTGTTAACTGTTCTTAGAATCAAGCCGTTTTTAAAAGTTATTTACTACTTTATATTCAAACGAAATTGAACCCAGATATATTTTACATGTATCGGTTTTGATTAAAGATATGAAGAAAAGATGTTGCAGAATTTATGTTAATAAATGGATTTGTTTTAGGTGGTTAAAACTGATGGTTAGAACTTTTGACTTTAAAATGCAAGAAAAACTTTGAATTTTTTTTAATGGTGTTCTATAAATTTAATGTTATGCATATTGCATCTGTATTAATTTTAAATTTGAATTTATTTTGATCATTCTTTACTCAAATAGTAGTCACGAATGTAAGAGTTATAATTGAAATGAACAGATTCAACAATTTTAAGGAATTATTGGAATGAAATATTTTTAAAGATTTGAAATACTAACAGATAATTTTAGCTCTTAAATTTTGAAACCATTTATAATTCTAATTTTTTAAATGGCAATTTAAATACCAATATATTTTTTTGTAGTTAAATGATTTTCTCTTAATACATGACAAGAATAGAATTCTTAGTTTTTTAATGCTTTCAAGTTTTTTTTTAAACTAAGGGGTCTCGGGGGTGTTAATTTTGTCTTGAGGGTTTCAAATTTATTACACATTATTTACAAAGGAAGGATGCTTCAAAAAAGTGTAAAATGTTTCAAGTATAATCATAATTTTAAAAATTATATGTGTATGAAAATAAGAAACATTAATTTTTACACTGTGCGATATTTTCTTAAGTAGTAGATCTAATTGCTAGCAATAAGCTGATTTATAAAGTTAAATGTATCCTTATTACATTGTAGCTATTTTTATGTTACAAAAAATAAATTATATTAAAAAAAAAATTTCCCTGTTTTTCTAATATTTTGAAATAAAGATATATAATACTAAAATTAGGTAGGGTTTAAAGAGTATGATACATTTTATAATTTTATACAAAGTTTTATACATCACAGACTACTATTTTAGAAAATAGCATGCACAATGTAAAAATTACTTAATATTTATTACAAAAATGTTTATTTTCATATGCTTATAATTTTTAAAATTATGATTATATTTTAAACATTTTTTACTTTTTTAAAACTCATTCCCTTATAAATAATGTGCAAAAGTTTCGAATTGTTGAATTTTAATTTGAAAGAATTATATCTATTTGAAGATTGTTTATATTTTCATCCCTCGAGACAAAATTAACACCCCTGAGACCTCTTACTTTAATTTACGTGATATTTTTCTTTTAATATACATCACTATCTGGAAAGAAACATCTTTTTTGAAATGGTATTTTTAGATGCGCATCATTCTGTAAGTACTTTCAAAGTTTAACTTTCTGCATAAAGATTTTATTACTAATATAAAAATCGGTTTTATTTCTGAAACTAGAACTCAGGATCGTCCAAAAAGTTAAAAAGCTTCCCCCATTCCTTTTTCTATTTTATTCCATTGGTGGTTACCACGAAATTATTTTGAGGGAAGAAAACATTTTCCTTTCCGAAAATTGCTTTTGTGTATTGCATCGAATACTTTCCCCTTTTTAATGTTTTCATGTTTCCTTCTTTAAAACAATTTTTTTTTTATTACCATCATCTTTCGGATTCGAGCTTTGGTGGAAAAAGGAAACCATACACCTAAAATAAAATGTCCTCCGCATCGTGAACAAACGGACATCCTTTAAAGAAGTTGCCCTCTTTCCTTTCTTGCGGCTTGAAGCCCTATGATGGGATTTAAGTAACTTCGTTACGCTACGCCGCTTGTGAGGTTTGAACCATTTGAGAACACTCTTTGGTCCTTTTTTTTTTCTTTACTTCACTTAACTTCCCCTGCATAACGGGAGGGTTTTCCTATTTTACTTTTTCCATGTTGCATGAATAAAAACAGTCCTTTTTTTCCCCTGCCGATGAAGGAGGCTTTGTGGAAATTGATGTTATACAAATGCTTACTTTTGCTGAACAAATTTCGGGTTACATTAACTCGACGTATTATAAGAGAGGTAAAAGCTCAGAACGGAGAATGTAAGTGCCACTCAAGTGCAAACTTTTATTTATGTGTATAGTTTTTTTGTTATTTTAAGTAAAGGTACGGATTTATAGGTGTTTAGGCATCAAACAGACCTCGTTTAAGTGGTGGTTTCGTTTCGCTTTCGATGTGAATTTTTATTGGGTTTTAAATAACTTGATAATGGGTTTTGTTTGTCAAACTTTTTTTTGGTACTTATGTATTATCACAACCCATTGGCGACATTATATGAAACGAAGCACTTAGTTGCCATTTCAGCGCGTACGATGCATAGTAAATCGCGGTTGCCAACTTGGCGAGTCATTAATAGAGTTTGCGATTGTTGCGATAATACGCAAGTACCTTTGTTTTTAGTGTAAACAAATTGAATTATTATTTTTTAATATCAACAATTATATCGAAAATGTAGTTTTTTTTCTCTAATACGATATGAAATTAATTTGACAGTAATATGCTTTGTTTTACTCTTTCTATGCCGAGGTTAAATGAGGCCATGGTAGCTTAGTGGTCATGATCATGGCCTCATGACCGGCATGTCGTGAGTTCGAGCCTAATGGCACTGAAGATCCGCCGTGTAGAAGGGCTGATTCACATTGAATCTGGAGGCCCAAAGTCCTTCCTTTGGCGTTCTATGAATGTTCGAAGAGGGAGTAAGAATCTTACGACTTCGAATCTTACGACTTAAGGTGTCCTTTTCACTTGAACATGTTTCAAAAATACGAGGTCCATCGCGATAGCCTTCTAGTGTGACGTTAATAAACATTCATTAACGCTGAGGTTAAATCAGTCGTGTAATGGCTGCGGCAACCTAGTGGTCAAGGTAACGGACTCGTGTCTGGCGTGTCATGAGTTCGAACCCAGTACCGCTGAAGACCCGCCGTGTAAGG
>BMAV01009539.1:399370-420080 GCA_019973955.1 Trichonephila inaurata madagascariensis | reverse complement strand
ATCCGATAGTGCCAAGGGGGCCCGAAATAAGCTTAAACCGTCACTGGTTATACCTCTTGAGGATTTTAAGGCGTAATTTTATTTTGCATCATCCAACCTTCATTATTCAACATTTCAACATAAATTTTATTTGGAATCGAGACTAGTGTATCTACTACCCGACTGTGAATGTCGTTACTGGCTTGCCTAATAGATTTACTTATCAGGACTCCTACAAAATGAATCACGCACACACGATCAACTGTGTCTTCTATCACGAATACTGAAGGATACTTGCCAGTTTGAGATACTTAAGTTCTCGTCTCCTTTTTAAAGTACTTTCCCATTGGTGGATAGATTTTGATGTTGGGGGATCAACATTGCATTCTGTTCGCTGTACGCGCGTGACTTATTTAAATTCCGTTAACCAAAGTACGCACTGCACCTTTTGCTGTAGAGTCCACATCTTTACTTATGAAGTCAGTGTAACAAGTTCATCGTTTGCGATTGCCGAATAATACGCTCGGCCGATCGGACTAGACCCAAAAAATCTCGGAGGGGTTTCCAATCCACTGATGAACAGTTTATTACATTCTGATGGGCAGTTCCGTTTTTATAAGCCATAATTTTTGGATACTTTTTAAGTACGGACAAGTCTGAATAATCTTAGTTGAAGTTTATTTTGGAGAAGGGTTTATACTACAGTCATCTAGAAAATCATGTAAAAAATTGCTTTTGGCGTAATACTATAATTAGATAATTTATATTTTTCAGGCAATTAAAAGATTCATAATTTTTAGATATTAACAATTAAATGAGCTGTAACGGGACCTTATCTTTCGAGAATGTCTGTTTTGATATCTCGCGTCGTTTAAAGAGATAGAGAAATATAAAAGAATCTTTACTGTAAATGTAAAGGAATCTTTACTGAGGCAATTTTTACTCCGTCCACCTGATGATTCGTTGGAAGTAATAAGGCTTCAGGGAAAAGCAAGGGAAGGTGCTTCTTTTGTGAACGTATGGGAAAATTCAGTTTAGTTGCGGGAAATCACAAATTAATGAGAACTCAGCATTGCGGAAGAAGTAAAAAAGGCAAAAAATGCTGAGTTTAATCAGCAAAAGTGTCAGATTGCATTAAGGGCTACCCAAGCCCAGGAAAAGAGGAAGAGTAGAAAGGAGCCATTTAGTTTTGATCTTTCATTCTCTCAAAGGATGATATTTAACGCGGAGGCAAATTAAAAATGAAGTGAAAAACAACGAGATGATGGTAAGTGTAATAATTTTGCATAATTGTAATTATGAAAGAAGGTCATTTTTGTGTACAATGTATCCACATTTTGTTTTGAATTCATTGTGTGTTAAAGAATTTTTCTCTATGCATAAAATTAGTTGAATCAAAACAATTTATGAGTATAACTGAAAGCCATGGACGTAAATTGTCAAAAAGAATTAAGATTGCTTCTGCAACAAAGAACGTTTTTATTTTCTTTGAAAATGGGAGAAGGGAATCTTTTTTGAAAATGGGAGAAGGGAATCTTTTTGGTAATTGGTTCTTTCTGTAGGAAAGAATTTTTTTAGCGGGAGGGCCATGAGATATATATCATGCGAGTAAATAAAAATGAATCATTTGAACAGGATTATTTGCTGAAAAATAAGTTTTTCTTTTCTTTAAAAAAAAAAAAAAAAAACTTTAGATACTGCTTTTAAAAACTGCGTTCTTTGAGATATAATGATCTGTGATCGATATCGTGTTCATTGTTCTAGGAGTTCTGAGAAGACGATATAACTTAAGCTCAAAAGCTAATTTTACTAAGGGAATATTTTATCGAATAGCGCAAATGTATTACCTACTTATGGCTTTTCATATCAGTTGATTATAGATGCATTGAATATTTTTTGTCAGGTTGCTAAAAACTCTGTGTGTGCGACTCTAGCTTTTCAAAAACTATGAAGGCAATGCGACTTAGATGTCTCGATTTGGGCCTTATATCCATCCCTCGGTGAACATGAAGTAACATCCAAAACTGTTTTTGTTTTCCGTAGGATGTATAAAAAGTTTTTGTTACACTTTATATGCATGGTCTCCGAGGTCTAAGGGGGAAACAAGATATGCTTTGTATTCATCACTTTTTTAAAAATATTTTATTCAAAATGGCTAGATGTGTGGGATGCACAATTGTTTAGGAATATCGAATATATTCCTCCCTCAAATAACCCATTAAAGTCATTTTTTTATGTCTTTTTCCGCGTTATTGAAACTATTTGTTTCAGTTTAAATTAAAATAATTTCGAGATGGAAGAAAATGCCTTGTAGCTCGCACTTTTTTATGGGATTTATTTGTTAATATTTTAAAACTACATAATGATTTGAAAGTGATGGGTTTTTTTAAAATTTTTTTTTATTAAGTTCTCCAAAATATAAGTGATGTATAAGAATAGTGCAGATTCCGTTATGGTACGGTTAGTGATTTGAGTGCAATTTTTCTAATAGTGAAATACACAGTCGGGCCTCCATTTTATGAACTTGTGTCTTGCAAACTTTTTCCTCGAACCAAGAATAAAGTATATTGAAAAATGAATTTCTATTTAATGAATTTTTCACTTAACGATCTTTTTTTCTCTTGATTTAACGACTTCGTTAAATAGAGGTTCGAGTGTAAATGCATTTCTCTGCTACTCTGAAATCTTGAAACAGTAAATGATATTAAACTATTTAAAAACATTTATCGCAGTTATTCATTTGGTTTGATTGCTATCGATTTTATTTGAATCTCTTCCGTTTAATATTTATTATGGACAAATTTTGGAGATACGAGATTTAAGTATTTTTATTTAAAAAAAAAAAGAGTAGTAAAATATATTTTATATTTTTCTCATACGCTAGTGATGGAAAAACTTCCGTAGGAGTGTTGGACCAAGAAAAAAAGAAATGATATTTTGTTGGCTAATATATTTTAAATTAAAGTTCAATAAAATTAATAATAATAATAATAATAATAATAATAAAAAGAACCCATTAGTATTAGGAAAATTCTTTAATACTAATGCTGTTAGTAAAGCTGTGGCTTAGCATTTTTTTTTTAAATTTAAAACTAAAATAATATATAAGAAATGCCAAATATATAAAAACAAATATATTTTAATAATTTTATGAATATTTATTAAGGCGAATCCGTTTCTGTTTATCCATTGTAAAAGTTTTTGAATCAATTTCTATGCAAATTCTGGCAACTATGGTTTGCATATGAAAGTGGAGAATCAAATATTAATAAGAATTTTCGCATTTCGTAATAGGAAATTTCTATGCTATTGTAATATCTATGAAGGGCCCATCACTTTTTTTTATGCTAAATAATTGTTTAAAAGAAAAAGAAATGAACTACATGAAATCTACTAATTAAAGAAGAAAAACTGAAATATTTGTCAAAGTGAAACAAATTTCATGACTTTCCAAATCTATCTTTTATTTAACTTGACTCGTGAATATTTTTTTATAGAAATTTTTCATCTAAAAAAAATTTCAAATGCTTTATATTCGAGGCTACTTTTGAGTAATACAGTAAATTTACTCATCGACTTTCAAATAATGCATTTGACTTTTATGGAAAGTTTCCTGATGTATAAACAAATCTTTCTTGAGTTATTTCCATTGGCTTATACATTCCTGAGTTCTTTTTATTATATATCACGCATCAATTTCAGTGGTGTAAATAAACCCAAAGGCTCGCTTTGCTGCCTGAAACCTCAAGAATACATGAGAACGAGTAGTGGGTGTTATGGAAAGCCTTTTCCGTCTTCTTTTCTTTTTAGACCTCTTAGAAAAGCAAGAAAGATTTTTTTTTTTTATATTACATGTCGTTGCCATCTTTTTTGACTTTGCTTGAAGCATGAAGCTTTCCTTTTGAAGTAAGAAACGGAAATTTAGGGAAAAGATGTAAGAACGAATCACGAGGGGGAAAAAAATAAGGATGAAAAGGAAAAGGGGAATGGCGATAAGAGTTGTAGCGAAACTGCCAAGAATAGCCTTTTCAGTTTTTACGCGATGTTAGCCTTTCTTTTAAAGAGTTGCTCTTTTTCGGACACCTTTTCATTTCTATAGCTCCAGCCCCTTCCTTCGCCCTTCTTTCTCGCACCCTTTTTTTTTTTTACCGCCATTCTTTGTTCTTCAATGTTTTTAGTTATGAAATGGCGCTTTTATATTTTTTGGTTTCTTTCAAAGTTAGTGGGATTACTTTTAAAAAGATATTTGGAAGAAAAAAAAGTGTTGTGTGTGTGATTTTTATTTTGTTTGTTTTGACCTGTCTCGTATTCTTCTATGGACCCCCTCCCCCCCTTTCTTTCACTTTCTTTATTTTGATCTGTCGAACTAATCTGTATCGATTGTTCAAAGTTTAGAGTTGGTGTTAAAGAATTTTAAAACGCAACTTTCTTTGTAGTGACACCCCAGTAAAGTTAAAGTGGATTGCAATTAATTTTAAATGTCGATTTTGTACGTTAGGGAAATTTATAATCGTAAATGTTATTGAATAGTATGTTGTTTTGCTAGTTATTTTAAAATGCCTTATTATTTAGATTTCAAAACTATTTTTAAGCCCTTATTTTTCAAAATTTTTTAATCCTATGCTCGTCTGCGACCTTTCTATCAATACAATGTAGAATGAAAAAAAAAAAAAAAACAGTCAAAGGTACAATCAATAACAGAATATTTTTATATAATTATTCTGATTACGAAATGAAACATCACAAACCTGTCATCGGAGATAATTCGTGGTATATACACACAAAAAATACAATAATACTTTTAGTGTTATTGCTATAAACGTATTTAACTAAATAAATTATTTTAGTACAAATAAATTTATTGCCATTCTACAATTCGGCCTGTAATATTATAGCTTTGAATCTGTGTTTGGATCCAGAATCTGGCGATAACTTGTTTGGTTTAAACAAATTCATCATGGTTTATACATTTTCTATTGCAACTTTAGACAAGTTACCTTTTTATTTGGTAATGGATTTCTTGTAATGTATAGGATTTCGTTCAGTATTATAAAAAGGGGGGGGGGAATTAGCTAGCCGCAAAACTGGTTAAACCCCACTTTTATATAAATTAAAAGTTGTCCTAAGTCATCATTGTTTATAATACTGCAGCCTCCATATTTTTAAGTTCCAATATATTAGTTTCCTTAATCTTTGGTGTTCAAATGATTTCTGTTTCTTGCAGAGACTAATAAAACTATATATTTAATGTAAAATGTTTTAATGAAATATTATTATAAAAGTCGAATAAATTTAAATATTTAAGTATACTAATATGGTCTTTCTAGTATTCCTTTTTTGATTTTATGAATGTATAATGAAAATCTTTACCAGCTGTAAGCTTCATCTTTAAGTGAACCATATCTGCTATATTTATGATACCAATTACTTATTAATCCGCCTACCTTTTAATTAATTATCAAGCTTTATGTTACACGCTTATTTAATGTCTTTTTTTTTCGGAAATGCAAAAGAGGACTCAAGCATAATAACTCGTCTTTCATAAACATGCTCTTTTTATAGCAGAAAATCCTTAATGCCAGGCCATTAAGTACACTATCGGTAGTTTTCTAATCCTTTGTCAATAAAAGCAGTGTCCACAATCTTAGTGCCTCCATTTATTGTTGCGGAAGTCTATCCATTTGGCTTTTAATCGCAATCATAATACCTAGAATGGAAGCACCCCCACCCCCCCCGTATCAGAAGAGTCTGTTTTCAGCGCTCCCTCGCCGACTATTCCGAAGCGTGGAACAAAGCAATGAATAGAAGCTACTCATTTTCTGTTTATTATATCGCCATATCGTGAGCACCATTAGGATTAGCCTTCGAAAATCTCTCAGCTATACCGGGATCTTTTCTCATTAGCCAATTACCGGAACTATCCGGACGTTTATTATTCACCCCCGGACAAATCCCTCACGTACACATCTATACGTTCAGTTTCTAATCGGGGAGGACCCTCCCCCTTTTATATAAAGGGGGCCGAGCAGCTTTAATGGGAAATAGTTTTGGACGGAATGCAATGCGGCTCTAATTAAGCTTTTAAATTGGAGAAAAGGCGCCAGGGATCTTAATTATTATTATCATCATCAGAGCTATTATTACCAGGAAAGGATGCGGCTGGTTGTATCTGTGGTCGAGAGTGTATAATTGTGGAGGCATGCCCTTTGTTTGTCTAGGTGTTAATTGCAGATTTTATTGTAATTAAGCCGGCGATGGATGAAATTGGCGAGTGGTCGGGATTCCGACTAGGCTTGTGGGTAAGCTACTTATCATGTAATTAAACTGCGGCACAGGATGATGATTCACCACTTTTTACGACGGGGGGGGCCTCTTACTGACTCTCTTGGAATGTTTACCTTTTCATTGCGGTGTTGTTCGCCGAGTATCTTTGTTTTGGTATAAGCTAAGAAATCACTCGGGAATGGATTCTTTTAGAATAAGATTAGCGTGTGATGTTAAAATGTAACTGCGTCAACCAATGAGAGAGGCGGGGACGATTCCTTTAAAATTTGCTTCACGTAGCAAATTATTTAAGAGAAGTAAATGATTGAATTATTTTTTTCCAGATTTTGAAGCCACCTAGCTTTCAGTATCTCTTGTTCAATTTCTACTATTAGATCACAATCTCCCTATATATATCTTGTTCAAATTTTCAATCGGTAATAAAATACATTTTAAAGCGCTCAATTGAACTGAGATTTTATATACACGATTATTTTGGATGACAATACGGTAATTTAATTATAATTAATAAAATTTAATTGATTAAAACTAATTATTTAAAGAATTACAGATACACAGTCACGTTGGCTTCAAAACTTTACACTGGATCAAAACTTTAAAATGTTTTTTCTTCTCACGTTTTAAAGCATTCATTTGAACGGAAATTTTATATACACGATTGTTTTGGATGACAATACGATACTTGAATGATAATGAATAAAGAATAATTGCCACTTAATATTGTAATTCTGTCACATGTATATACGTATTTATATTAATTGTAATTATTTAATAAAAAGTAACTAAAATGAAAGTTTTATTTTTTGACCTTAGTAGGAATTGACTTTACCCCCTTTTTTTATATTACTTGTTTCAATAAGTTTATTCTAAAAAGATTAGTTCTGTGTGTGCAGTAATTAACACATCCATTGCTTAGTACTGTTCATTAATTATGCCCGAAATAGTAAAGTTTGTCAAAAATACTTGGAATAGGATGTATATTGCGTTTAACCGATTAAATTTTTTACAGTATTCATTCCAAAAGGTCGCGGTAGATATATCAACCAAGTTTACGTGTGTTTTTAAATTTGTTAAATCATAAATTGCAGAATGATTTCAACTTATTTCATAGTCTGTTAGTATAGAAATTATTTCCTATATATATATATAATAACTATATAAATATATATTTATTTTGCCTAAGTACACTCATGGTTGAATAAATTTGTTCCCTTTCACAAAACAAAATAACTCCTTTTTTAGAATTTTCTACCCTTCCCCGTTTCAGGTATCAATCAAACTTTAGTTGTTCATTAGAAGAAAGCATATTGCTTGGGGATTTGATTAAAATCTGACCAGCTTCATTCCCGTTGCCCCTCTTTGTGATATTTTAAAAATAATCTCTAACAAGATTAAAATATTTTAAGGAAAAACTGCAACAAACATAACAGTTAATCAAAATAAGGTGCTTTAATCTTATCAATGTCAAGAAATGCATTTCTTTGTGAATTTATATATATATATATATATTAAAATACCTTAAGTAAAACATTGAAGTAAACATTATTTTTCATTGCAAATTTTATTTTATAGCATTTTGATTACTATCTTATTCTGTGACAAATTCCTCATTTCTCATTTATTTATGCATACAGAGGCGAATTGTTATGCTTCCTAATAAAATAATACTTGAATTTTTCTCATTTCAAGTACGTAATATCACAAACCATTTCTTATCAGTAATTCATTATATATGAACGGAGTTGGTGATTTGATTAAATAATGGAAAGATGAAAAGGCGTTCATTAATATAAGCTTTCATCGTTTGAAAAGCTTATATGGCAATTTGTGTTTGTACGAATGAATAACTTTTATGTATTATTTTATATGTTAAATAAATGCTTAGTGTTTCACAATGAGTGTTCAGTTCGCTGATTAATTCGTTTATTATTATATCTTATTGCTAATTTTACTTATCGTGAATTTTACCCCTCTTAATGTAAAAGTATTTAAAAAAATGCAATCGGTGTTTTTTTTCCCCCCTTCTCATAATCCTTTGCTGTCTTTTTCCTTTTTCTTTCTTCTACTTTTCTATTTATTTCCCAACAACAATGCCTCGGTGTTTGGTATTAATAACAACAATCAAGATTAAAATCAGTGTTCATAATCAAAACTTCAAAGAAAATGTACAAAAAACGTTTTCGTTCGTTGTCACGTACAATACGAATTAATACACACAATTTGTATTCATTATATCATCATATAACATTGATACGTATATTGAATGATTATGCTTTTATGTTCTCACTGGTGCACTATTTGTTGTATGTAAAATTAGTTAATACAGGCTGACTTCTTGCTGGAATACATTTTGATATCTTTATTTACAGTAAAGGAGATATTTGTTAAAGAAGATATATATATATATATATATATATATATATTTTTTTTTTTTTTGAAGTTATCTCCAATATTTTTAAAAAGCCCGGAAATTTTTGTTAGTGTCTCTGTTCATGTCTGCATTCACGGATAAATGAACTTAAATTTCAAAAAATATAATGAAAAACATTTTTTTGAATCTATTCTTAATAATGTCTGTAACAATATCGTAGTGAATTGCTATTGTTTTGAATTTTCTTCTGTAATTATTTTCTTCGTACAAATTCCACGTAAAATCGTACCGTAATTTTAAATCCCCGAAAAAGCCGAACATTTATAACAAATTTTTTTTTTTTAAAAAAAACTTATTTGATTTTTGTGTTATGTATAGTTAAAAACTTATTTATTAATAAGAAAGAATTGATATGCGATAAAACTCTTGGGATTTATAATTAAATCGCCGAAGAAAGTTTGTAATGGGAAAAACCATTCAACTGTTGCTCAGTGCCAGTTGAGCAAGATTTGAAAATTTCATTTAATATTTCATTATTTATATTAATATTTCATCATTTTTTTTAAACCAATTTCAGCTAGTTTTAAATAAATTAAAAGTAAGAAAAATAAATATATGTCCTATTTTTCAAAATTGGACCGATAATTTTAACAGGGAGAAAAAGAAAACGTTTCGCGCATTCCTTAATTTCGTGATGACAACGGTGACTATAGTTTAAAGGATTACGAAATTTCCAGTTGGTATAGCCATTTGCATTGGCTAAACATAAATAACGGATCAAATATTCAATGAAGTTGGCTTCCTAATGTGTGTTTTAGTGGAGACGCAGTAATTTAATGGTTATTGTCACGAGAATCTTGGCCAGTGATGTTCTCATCGAGTAGAGTTGAACTGTTGATTTCATCAAGTGTTGAATAATGCAGGCTGCTGTTATATCATTGGAAATGAACCTCGAAATTATGTGACGTGGTGCCGGAATTAAAAGATGGCGAAAGTTTATTAGATTAACCGCTTGTAGTTCTCGTGTAGATCTGTAGTATTATATTGTATTGAGCCAAATCCTCTGTTTGGGAAAAAGCATTCGCGCCCATCCTATGTTGCTTCTTCTGAACGAACATATAAAGAAATATTAAGATCAAATGGGTTTTAAGAAATACCGTAATCTATGTAAATACTTCACCAAGAAAGCGTTTGAAAATTGTACTAGTCTTCTCCATGTTTTTCTTTTAAAATTGGCGCCAAAGATCAGTTGGGTGAAAGCGAGTAGGAGTTAAATGGTTTGAAATTTGAACTGAAATATTTTTTATTCGGCTGTTTATAAAAGGAAGATTAATGTACAGACTATTTATATAAAAGAATAACGAGAATTACGAACTATTCATAAAGGTATCTAGAAAAATTATGTATGCACACAAATAAAAATAACAATATTTAAAATATGTGTATATAAGTTTCTGTATTCTCTTTATGCCAGCTGGTTGGCGTAGTTGGTTTGTCGCTGGCTTTCTACACCTAAGGTTGCGCGTTCGACCCCGACCCAAGTCGGTGAATTTTCATGATGCAGAAAATCGACTGTGTCCAAGTCGTATGATTATACGGCATGTAAAAAATCCCTTGAGTGTGTCCGTTTTGCTTGGATGCTGTCGGCAAAATTAAATTCCTAAGTACAAATTTCGCATCGGCAGAGCTCAGGTGCCTCCCTCTGAGGAGGAAACTGGGCGTCAAAATTACTTGCGGCAATTGGTATTGGCTGTATGGTGCCGCATTAAAAAGTTATACCAGCTTCTGGGGAATGTACTAGGTCTGCAAAGGTAGAAATACCAATCCGCAGCCCCATTTTAGACAGAAAAAAAAGTATTCTCTTTATTTTAAAAATATCTTATAACCATTGTCAGTCGGCCCGAAAAGACATCTTGTGCTTAATCGTTTATAAGACACAGCATTTATGTAAAGCAGTGGTCTCCAACCCCCTGGCCGTGAGCCTGTACTGGGCTACCCTAGGCACATAAAATTATTTCCATTATATTTACTGTGGTGTATTTCTCTCGAGTTTGTGTGACCTTCCATGGAATCAAAATCACTTTGTTTCATGTTAAATGACTTTATATTAATTTTTTGGGGAAACTGTATTTTATTCTGAAGGCACATTTAATTACAATTAAATTAAAATTATCAAATCAAAACAGTTTGAAGTATAATCAATCAACGTCCCACTCTCAGCGGGCCGTGGTAAAATTATCAATCGTAGACCGGTCCGCGGTGATAAAAAGGTTAGGGAACACTGATGTAAAGGAATTAACTTTTACAGAGTGTTTTCGTATAAAAGTCAAGGGAAACTTTTAAAAAACGACCGTTATTGTAAACTCTTTATGCGAAGTTCTTTTGCCAAGCCAACGAACTATTATTTGCTCATCTCCCGCTAGAATAAAGCCCCAATCCGTAAATCAAGATTTCCGTAACTTAGATTTTATGGCCCAATAAAGCTGCTAGGAACGGAGCCAGCCGTTTCTGATTTAAGCCTCTTAAACAAAATAATGGTTTGTGTATGTGTGTGTGTATTGCGATTTGATGTCGATTTTTCGAGGTCGCATTGGGTGATCCTGACTTTAATTTCCAAAAAGATTTTTTCTTCCCTTTTCAAAAATATATGAAACAAAAGCAGCCAGAGACAGGTGGATATGTTGGTCGAAGACGTCTTTCCCTCGGTTTCTGCTCAAATATATATGAGATACTCAACCAAGCGTTGAAATTCTTTTCGTCAGGTTTTATTCTATTCTTTTTTTTTCCCTTATAAGAAAGGAAAGATTCTTTGTTTTATTATTTTTCCCTCTTGTACCTTTATACCATCGAGTTTTTTTTCCCTCCTCTCTCTCACTGCCATGTTTTTTAAATCTTGTTGCAGATGTTGAGCCCATTTCTGGCATATCAGAAACGTGGATAGAATTTTCAAGGGGGGTCCTCCCGATCATTTTTGAAGTCGGAATCGTTGAATAAAATTTGCCACCGGCTTTCGAAACAGCCCGTCATGTATATCTGTGTGTGTGTTTGCGCGTTGTATCTGTTTGTCGGTGAGGCCGGGATGAACAGAACGATGAGGGAGGGAGGGAGGGTTGTGGGTGAGTTCCGAGATTTCGACAAACGAATAAACATGGATTGAAAACTCGTCCATTGGTTTCCCCTTTTCGTGTTCGTGAGTTGCGTATTTTCACTGCATGCCCTTCTTTATGTATTGTGAAGAATTCGATATGTAAATGCAATGGGATGTTCGAGATGATAAAAAAAAAAAAAGTTTTTTTGCTCTTTAAAAGCTTTTGAATATAAAATTTCGAAATAATAAATAGTTTTGGTGTTTGTATTTTTGTTTTATGTGTAACAATGTGAAAAGTGAGTTACAGTTAAACAGTTTAGTGAGCAAATCTGTATGAAGAATAAAAATGATTGTTTTTTTTTATTATAAAATAATTTGTGATGGAATTATTAGTATCGTCAGTACAGGTTCATTAATTATATTACGAGTTTATTGGAATATTCTTTTGTTCGTAATATAATTTTTTTAAAAATTCATTTTTTTTTTATTTAGCAAAAAATTACGATTGTTTTTGTCGAGCAAACACATACACTGTTGCAGTCATAGTCTTGAGCTTATGACAGACGTTATATTTACCAAGTCGTGGGGCCGAATCATAATTTCACTAAAACCAGCAATGTAGAGGGATTGACCAGTCTTCAATCTGGAGTGAAGTGGAAGTTTGGATGCCCGCTCAGGTGTCATCCTCGTCACTGGACTATGGTTCAAAATTACGAGGTCCGTCGCCTAAAGCCCTCGTGTAGCTGATGAGTGCGACATTAATATTCACTCACTCACTCAAAAGTACGAAGCCCGTTGTCCTCGTGTAGCTTCGTAGTGCCACGACAATCAATCTTGTCGTGGAAGCTTAAGCTGCTACTGCCCATAGCTTTGTTGCTAAAGAGAAGCACTGACCTCTTATTTACCGCTGGCGCCTTGCTCAGCCGGTGCGTTAACTGCCTCATGCGTATATGTCTTTTCGAAATACGATACTTTCTTAGCTCTGCTATCAGTAAAACTATTTTGAAGGATTTGGAATGCAATAAAATTACCTTGAGAGTGTTTGCGAAGGATTTACTTATTTCAAAGTAGGATTTGATTATTTATGCCTTTTCTCTCCCCCCCCCCAACACATTGCATACCCGTGCTTTTGTAAAAAACGGTGGCAACGAGGAGCAATTCTCGGTATTTTTTAATCGGCAGTTTTGGGGTTAAAGTAGAATTTGAAAAATAATAGGAGGGAAATTTTATATTTTTGGAATTATATTCTGCATTATACTTATATTATTTGTAATTGAATTGGAGGGGGTTTCTAGCAGAAATAGTTTTCTTAATAAAGGAATTAAAGTAATTCTTTAAAATTGCTTTTGATATTAAGGTTAATACTTTAGATTTAAACGATTTACCAAAATGGCAAAGCAAAAAACAAATTGCAATAAATGCAACTCTAGAAAATAGTATTTGTCAGAGAATGGTATGAATCAAACGAGTTCATTTTATTTTTATTTCGTAAATGCATTGTAAAAAATGAGAAACATTTAAAAAAAAACATCTCGAAGGAAAAAAAGGAAAATTCGTGAAAAAGGGGGAAAATTGAGAGTATCTGGTTTTAAAGAATTCCATTTCTCATCATCTAAAATAAGATATCAGGTTATTTTTTAAAAATCTCATTGAATCATAAATTTAAAAAAAAAGGCAACCCTCTTATTTATTGTAAAATATCCTACTTCAGTAAAGCAACTGAAAAAATCAATTCGATTTTATATATAAGAAAAAGATTGTAAATATTTGAAAAGACGACGTAAAATGTTTTCTTTTTTTTAATATATTTGTATCGTTATTATTTTCTTAGAATTGCAAGTTCTTAAAAGTGTTTCGTAGTTACGAATTTTGTGCAGCATTTCTATGTTTGAGCAGTAATGATATTCAATAACGAAATGAATTTTTTTTAATGTCTTATACTTTTTACTTTGATGAATAAGATTGAATTTCGGATGTTATAAAATAATTTAATATAATTTTTTTTCTTTAAAATTCTAAGAACTGTTAATATTAGTATTAAATATTTGCTTTTAATAAAATACAGTTGCTTTGAATAGAAACTTAGTCTATCTTCTTTTTCAAAAAGGCCCAATAATTATAACGAAATTTTCTCAATTAGTGTAACTTCTGTTTATTTTTGTGAATAGGAATATTAATTTGTGAAGTATTTTTCTCCAAAATATTTTTTCTCCCTAAATATTAAGATACGTTTATTATCTGGCATTATTAGTTATACTGGATGAAAAAAGTGTTAAAACTCTAGACATATTAAGAAAGATACTCATAATAATCATTTTCAATCTTATTAGTTTAAAAGACTTCTGGGAAATTTTTTAATGTATAAATTCTTCTTTACGGAAGCAAAAATAAGCTCATTTTCTTAAGTTTATTACAAATCGTAATAAAAATCCTCAGCATTTCTGCCTATCATCTTAAATATTTCTGTGAAATATGAATGTCGCAGTAATAAATATCAAGATAATTTCTTTTTATCCAGTACAAAGTTTTAAGTTAACTGCTTTAATTGTCTTCAAAAGAAAGTGATCATTGCATAAAACTAGAATATTTTAATAATTTCATTGTTCTGTTATAATATGGAATTCTACCACTGTCTAGTAAGGCCACAATACCCTCGTGGTCATGGTCATGAACTCTTAAGGCCTTACAGGACTCTTAAATTGCAAATTTTTCAATTTTTTGGAAAAAATATATGTTAAAGCCTCAGTATTTTGGTACCAAAATTGTGTTGATACTGTGAAAACTTCCGAAGTAATTGAGAAATAAGTAGTGAAATTTTAATGAAAACCCTAGCTCTTTTTCTTATCTTTAACTTCATTTTTCGCGAAGCTTCCACGCAGGATTTCTCAGAAACTATTTATGATATCAATTTGAAATTTAATACACGTGTTCAAAATAAGGCTCTTCATAACTTATGCATCAATTTTCAAAATAATAATAATAATTGAATTTTTTTTTATTTTAATTTATTTTTTTCTTAAAATTTTAAATTTTTCGTTATAATTGTATTAAAAAATTTTTTTTCTTTTAAATTTCTTAAAAGTGTATAACTTCAAAAGTGAACATTTTTATACCAAGTAAAATTAATTTTGTAAATATTGATCCAATTTGTACTTCAGAATCCTGCGCGGTGTAAAATATTAATTTTCATATTTTTAAAAAATTGTCCAATTTTTATTTCTTTATAACTTATTAAATTTTTTCTCAAATTCTCTGAAAATTTCAGAAATATTGTAAATACATATGATTATCATGTGGTAAAAATTTCAAATTATTGTTTTGTTTTGTTGTTAAGTTATATTGGTTTGAAGAAGGATGTTATTTTCGAGTGCACGGATAGCTGTTAAGGGTCATGTGAGCCCTTAATTGGCAAGTCGTGAGTTCCTGTTCTAGCGCCACTTTAGACTCGCCGTGTAGAGGGGCTGATGCACGTTAAATCTGTCGAAGGTGAAAATATTAGCCAGCCTAAAAATATTTGTAAATATGATCTTAGTCAGAAATGTTAAGTTCATTTCAGCGTGAAAGCATTGCCCATATGTATGCTATTTATTCCCTATCCAAAAGTCTTGATCAAATTTGAATTTACCACATATTTATGATCTTCAACTTTAAAGTGTCATAACTGTAGTTGTGTCTGCTGCACCATGTAATGTAAAAATTAAACGTTATAAAATAAAACAAGTAAAAAAAGTCAAAAGTCAATTCTTACTTAGGTCAACAAAGAAAAAAAATTTTTTTTTGTTCCGTTTATTGAATTTAATTAATGAATTAATATTTGAAAAAACTGTATAAACATCAAGTGTCATCCACTAAAAGTTTAAAAACATGTATTTGAAGCCAAGAAAAAAATCGTTAGAAAAACTTACTGGCGCCATCTGTTGCAGGTAGTTCTAACAACTACAGAAATAACGCAGAATAAATTTAAAATTAAAAAATAAAATTTAATTAATGAATTAATATTTGAAAAAACTGTCTTAACATCAGGTGTCATCCACTACAAGTTAAAAAAAATATATTTGAACTTCATTGGATGAATAAAAAGTATTTTATTAATGATTGAAAATTTGAACAAGATATATATATATATATATATATAGATAGAGTATGTGAACTAATAGTAGGAAATAGATAGATAGATAGAGTATGAACTAATAGTAGGAATTGAAAAATAAAATTTTTCTGCTTTTCGTCCTGCATTAAAAAAAAAAAAACTTTGAGTAATTTTTATTTTTAGCCAAGCACTGATAAAGAAGTCCATCACAAATCTAGAACACGTTAATTTATCTAGTTTAATTCGACATCACATCGAAGTTACTCCTTCACCTACACCGATTTCGTAATCAGAACCCCGTCTGACCGATACCCCGCCAGGGCGCTCACCATTCAACCCCAATGCTAAGTAGCATTATGTGTTCTAACAGCCGAATTGATCGCAAACTTTGGAGGCAATCACCGAACTATCATCGAAATCGGTAAAATGCAATTGAATGTTTGGTGAAGTTACTGAGAATACGTGACATATCTCCCTACTTATCCGCATATTACCTGTCTCTGTTGCCAATAACAGGGAATAGCTGCCATCAAGTCATTAAAATATCTCCTTTCATCTCATGCGGCGGATCGTGAAATAGGACTTTCGCTGGTATGGGCACGATAGAGTTCTTAATTTACAGTGGATTACATATCAATTATGTATGTTGAAATATCGGATGAATTTCACTGAACCCCCAGCACTTGGCATTCCGCCTCTCACTTGAGAGCTCTCGGAGAATGTTATTTCCATATCTCTGAATGTAATGAAAGCCCATTACCTTTCATGAATATTTATATCGTTATGCTTCTAAAATTACCCTCCTTCCCTCCCTCCCGTTAGGCTCAATCGGGGGGATTTGCAAGTTATTTCCTACTTTAAGGCTGACGGACGCATCGTGACAGATTGAACTTATGGTTGGTCATTTTTGTGTTGTAATATATTTTCTGTAATGGAGGCGTCGAAATAGTTTCCCCTTTGTGGAATTGTTTTGTTGTTGCCAGAAATATCGCCTTATATAATGAGGCGGAAGACTTGTTTTAGTCTTGTGGTTCTATTAAAAATTTTTTGTTTGAGTAAACTGTACAGAGTGTGTTCGGGCTTAAAGTATCCAAAAGTTATGGCTTATTATTGCGTAACTACCCATCAGAATGTAGTAAACTGTTCATCCATGGATCGGAACACCCTGAGATTTTTTAGGTCTAGTCCAGGGGTACTCAACATTTTTTTTTCCCGCCGGGCCACATACATATGATATATATTTCAAGCGGGCCACATACATTTGATATATATTTCGAGCGGGCCACATACATATGATATATATTTCAAGGGGGCCACACACGCATGACAAGTATTTCACGCGGGCCGCAACATGAGGGTAATTGAAAAAACATTCTATTGGACAAAGCAAAATTGGTTAAAATATTTAAACTCCTTTTTGGCTTTTATTTTAATACTATATTAACCTTTCTATCAAAAACACACAAAAAGATATTAACTTTTATGCCTTTTTTACTGAATTTCGAGATAGTTTCGATTTTTTTCATCCATGACTAAACCTTTTTCTTAGCTTACATTCTACTATTAAAAAAAAAGCAAATTGTTAGATCTTATTGATAGAACTTCCCGCTAAATTTTTAGTTCATTGTTCTCCAATGATTCAATTTCTTAATGCAATGGACTATTACTGGGCCACTCAGAAAAGGCCCGCTAGACGCAGGTTGAGTATCATTGGTCTAGTCCGACCGGCCGCACGTGTACGCATTATTCGGCAGTCACAGGCGATAAACTTGAAACACCACTGACTTAATTCGTAAAGATGTGAACGCCACTGCAAAAGGCACAGTGCGTATTTTGGTAAACGGAGTTTAAATTAGGTACGCGTGTACAGCGACGAGTTCGAACAGAATGGAATGTCGTTACTGGCTTGCCTAACAAGCTTATCAGGACTCCTACAAAATGAATCACGCACACGATCAACACTGTCTTCTATCACGAATACTGAAGGATACATCAATTTGAGATACTAAAGTTCCCGTCTCCGTTAAAGTTCTTTCCCATTGGTGGATAGGTTTTTATGTTCTGAGGATCGGCATTCCATTCTGTTCGAACACGTCGCTGTACATACGTGACTGATTAAAATTCCATTAACAAAAGTACGCACTGCAGTCAGTGAAACAAGTTTATCGTCTGTGATTGTGGAATAATGCCCGCACGTGCGGCCAATCGGACTATACCCGAAAAATCTTGGAGGTATTTCCAATCCACGGATGAACTGTTTTTTACATTCTGATGGGTAGTTCCGTAATAATAAGTCATAACTTTTAGTTACTTTAACCCTGGACACCCTGTATAATAAGTACACAAATGTAGAGATACTTACTGGGAAAGATTAATAAAGATACATATTATGAAATTTCAGAATCCAGGAATTTATTATTTTTTAACCGTATTAGCATTCTGAGTGGCTGAGTAGCTCAGTGATTACGGTCACTAACTCATGCCTCGCATGTCATGAGTTCGAGTCTAGTGCCACTGAAGACCTGCCGTGTAGAGAGACTGATGCTCGTTTAATTTGTCGAACTCAAAGCCCTCCCGCTAACGCGGTGGGGTAATTTGAAGAGGGGGAAGGCAGTTCAGGTGTCATCCTCCCCTTTCAGAATTGACTCCGAATTATAGTTATAGTGTTACAGATAGTTTGTTTATACTTTTCTGACTTTTTAAAGAAAGTTAATTGTAATTCTTTGTATTTTTCTTTTTAATCGAAATTTATTTTTCTTCCTTGTTATTTAGTCATACTAAAAAAAGCATTTTAATGAAGAATAAAATTTCATTTAATTTTAACTTTTGCATTTGCAAGTTTACTGGACCTTATATAGGTGGAACAGGATTAGGAAATGAAATATTTCTTTTTCTTCATATTCTCTTTTGACATTAGTATAATTTTCGTTAGACAAACGAAATGATGTATTTCATATGCATCTCTTCTCCATACATTCGCGACATTTTCCCGTTTTTCTGTCCTAGAATAAAACCGAAACGGTTGCAACTACTGATACTTGACACTATCTGCCCAGGAAAGCTATTTTTTTTTTTCTTTCCCTCCTTTTCGAAATCAAATTTCAAGTTTGGGTGATTCTCCTTGTCCAGTCCTTCTTCCGACGTCCTCAGATCGGAAGCAGAGACAAAGAAAATTTGGGTTCCTTCCGGAACAATCGCCGCTGTCCGGACGGAATGTTAAACAAGAGGTCTTCCGATATCCCCATCCCTTTTCTATTCTTGAAGCGCAAGAAAAGCGATGTTTCCTTCACCCGGGAGACGAATTTGGAGTATTTTCCCGAATCGGCTCTTAGGTATGCGAGCCGCGTCCACATCTTGCCACGTCTTCATCCATCCTGGTGTCCCAGATTGCAATTGTGGTGGTGTGATTTTCTTTTCCTTTTCTTTTTCTCCCTCCTACCCTCTCCCTTTGCTGTAGGGACATGCAATTTCTTTTTTTTCTTTTGTTGCTACTGCTGTAATTTACACTTCGAAATGCTGCAACTGTATTAAAACACGGATTTAATCTTGAATGCGTTTCCTGCGAAAATAAAGATACTGTGTACACTCACTTTTACCCTGTGTGTATCGTTGGGGGTGTTTGTTGTCGTGTTGTGCTCTCTTGCATAATAATTTCCCGCATGTGTTTCGGAACTGGCATGCGGGTCGTATTCGAACGGTTTAACAATTCTTCGATGTCGCATGATGTTGTCCTTGTTTATTGACGCGGTTCTCTTATGACTGTTGCGGTAGTAATTTGATACATTTAGTATCTTGTGAGTAATAGTTTATCTTTGTGATTATATTTGACAGTTAAAAGTTTGGATGTGGTAATGCGTAATTGTTGAATCGTAAAGTTGTAGCCATTGTTGTAATTTTGTGGAAAAAATAAAAATTTAGTGTACTAGTGTTTATCGATATGTACGAAATAAAAAAATAAAAAAATTATAATGAGAACTAATAAGAAGTTAATTTATTTTACCAGAAATTAATTATTAAAATTTTTAACGTGTAATTGCTCTAATCGTCAATGTTAGTTCAATTTCCCCCATCTAGTGAATTTTTCCTCTTTTGATTCTAAGCTGCACCCCATTTTCAGTAACATTAACATTGTTAAAAAAGTGCGGCTTAGATTCAAATGCGGTATATAGAGAGTTTTTGCCGTTAATATTAAACTAGTATAGTGTTAAATGTTTTTGGAAAGAATTATCCGTTCTTAAATATGGTAAAGTGCTTATTTTTTCTAAAAAGAAAATCATTGAAATTTGCTTTGCAGAATAATCTTTAGATAATTAAGTATTGATATTCTTAATATTTAAAATTATAATTGGAATTGTTCCAATATTCTTTATAATTCATAATTTTTTAAATATTGGTATGATTTGACTGTGGAATTTATTTAGTACTTAACGATTTTTGGTTATCAGTTTTCAAAATTTTTCCAAGTACCTTTTCAAATTACAAAACATTTTTGGCTAACTAACAATTAACAGAGAATGAATCAAAGCTTTAGATTCTCTTTAAAATTTCGAATTTACTTCTGCAGTAATAGCGATATGAGAAAATTAATGTATAATGACGATGTGCAGCTGAAAATTTTTTTCCCGTCTCATATTTGCTCAAGATGCATTATTAAAATAACAGCGCGCAATATAATTTTCCTTATTTTGAAATAATATTTTAATTTTAAGATTTAATCAAGGACATTTCAAGTAATTTTTTATTGCATACAGATACCCGATTTTCTTCAAATTAATGTATGAATTTGTTTAAAATTATGCTAAAAAATTGTGTTTGGCGAGTCTAGATGTTATCGTAAACATTTACACGTTACCTTATATTTAAAGCATTGAAACATCAATTTTTATTAATTATTTTT
>BMAV01009539.1:379794-399270 GCA_019973955.1 Trichonephila inaurata madagascariensis | reverse complement strand
AGAAAGCAAAATGTCATCAATCTAATTACTTGTTACTATTTTAATTCATGATGAAAAATACCGCCTTTTGCAAGGCCATATATTATATTCAATGAAAAAAATTACTTTAATGTCGCATTTGCCAATTGCTGTTGTTTAATTATTGCAACTTGGCGACTTAATATTCAGAATTGAAAATGCGTTGCGTGGATTAGCCCCCGGCTGTAGCTGTACTTTTTGCAGGCATTATTAATATGAAATTTCGTATTCAGCTTTGTTTCAGACTCCCAGCCGTAATTTCATTAATGATATTTTCTTGTACGCTGTTTTCGTAATCTTCGCTTCCAGAGCTTAGTTAAAATATAATTTGAATATTTAATCATTCGAGTCTTATTGATTCCTGGCTTCCGGCGACCTTTCTGCAATTTCTGGATTCTCATGCATATGCAGATGATGCAAGTTATCTGACTACACTATGCGATGAATTGAAATGCTGCTTTCTTTGCGACAACGTGGTTTGGTGATAGTTAATGGTATGCACGTTTTGTGAGGACTGAGGGTAATGTGCTTTGATAACAGCATTTTCCTTCTGAACGTGATTTATGGCTCTTTGTCAAGTTTTTGGAGGATTGTTATGTGCAGAATGTCGTCCACTTCAAAATGATTTAAACTTATTAGAAGTTATAGCTTTCATTCTCATCCTCTTTTCGTTTTGTTGCTGGAATAGGTTATGATTACAAATAATCAATTTTTTAATTAAATTTTTGTCTTTTTTAATTAAAAACTTTATTTGTAAAATTGTTAGTTATTTAAAAATTATTTTTTAATTATTTGAAGTATTACTCTTTTAATTTTACTTAAATACGTCTCTGAATTATGATAATCCAACTGCGTGCAAACAAATACTTTTAATTTTTTTTTGTCATAAATTTATTAATTTTTTTCCCCTAATATTTTCTCACAGGTGCTTTTTGTAGCCGCGGTAGTCTTGTGGTTATGATCACGAACTCGTGGCCGGCATGTCGCGGGTTCGAGTTCTGGTACCATCAGGGACGTCTTAAGACTCTTTTAGGCCCTGGGCCTAGAGAAAAGATTTTTTGAAGCCCTGGGCCTCTATGCAAAAGTAAAACCTGAGATCTTTAAAACTGGCTCAACCGATGGCCGCCTTTCGACTAAATGAATTGAATGATTGTTAATGGTATTAAGCCTAGGTTTAAACGTGTGTGTGTGGACAACAGTCATTACATAATAATACTGTCTTGCCACTTTTGTCAGTTGACTTGCAGTTTGAAATTCCCTGTTTTTCGGAGAATTTGACCGTTAAAATTATCCGGTTCATGATGTTATTAGACAGAGTCGAGAACGAAACGAGGCCCCCACCGAGGGTGAGGCCCTGGATCCAGGCTCAGTTACCCCTTGCCTTAAGACGTCCCTGGGTTGCATAGAATAGAGGTCGCCAAAGTGGTAGACCGCGAGAAAATTTAGCTGGTCCGCAGAAAAATGTGGAATATACTCACTCATCACGTTAAGCTATGTTTTAAGATGCATTGATTGTTTTCTTAGATCACACTTTTTTTTTTTATAAATAACACATCACTCAATAAGTCCCGGGCCTAACTAATACAACAATAACTTTCAGGAAAAATTTAATTTTATTATGATACTCCCCTTCAAGAATGATACATTCAGTTCAGTGCTCTTCTAATTTTTTAATACCTTTTTCGTAGAACGATTTGTCTTTGCACTCAAAATAGGCTTCAATTTCGATAATCATTTCTTCTTTTGAGCCAAACCTCTTTCCCTGTTGCATTCATTTAAGGTCGGCAAAAAGCCAGTAGTCACTGAGAGCAAGATCTGGACTGTACGGTGGGTGGGAAAGTAATTCGGAGCGCATTGTTTTGCTTTAACAGTGTTTTTCCCCATCAAAAAGCAGTGTTAACACACGAAACTCTTTTACATGCATGGTTTCTAAACAAACAAAAGTTGTTTCACTAAAATCTCTGTATTTTTTCAACTAAACAAGATATTATCACGAAATTTTGACTCATGCCGTTTGAAAGTTAGTACTATTAGGTTAGACTAAAGAAAGTGAGAAGGTAGCGCCATCTATATGTTAGGCCCGGGACTTATTGAGTGATGTTTTATATTTAACACTTAAATAAATCCTATTAGTGGTCCGTGAGATTTAAATTATGAATTTACTAGTCCGTGAGATCAAAAAGTTTGGCGTTTGCTGCCATAGAACACCCGCCGAGTAAAGGGAACTGATACACGCTAAATCTGTCAGGGCTCAAAGTACTTCCATTGGTGTGGTATTTTGGAGAGGGGGTGCCAGCTCAATTATATATACCTTCATCATTTGACCGAGGTTTAAAATTACGAGGTTCGTTTCCAATAGCCCTCATGTTGCTTTATAGTGCAACGTTAATAAAATCTCTTTAACTCTAGGTTGGAATTTTGATTCAAATAAGTCTTTAAATTATGCAATTTTTAAAAAATTTTTGTTATAAATTTCTTAATTTATTTAAAATATTTTTCCTGATGTACATTTTGCTAATCATGCCAGCATGTTACATTTACATTTTCAAAGTAAAAATCTGTAATTACATTTAAACATACTTGAATGAATAAATAAAATACTTTTTATGTGTATCCTTACAGGAACAACAAAATGTATCTTTTTAACTATTAACTTAAAAGAAGCAACTTATTATTTGTATAATTTTAACCTAAGTATGCATATTTCACACGATTCATTTTTTTAAAAAGAAGTTTTATGACAGCATTTTATTTAAAACTACATTTTGCGATGTTTATTTCGCCGTGTTGTCTATTCTGTGAATAATGACCTTAAATGAGTAGTTAGAATAGATATGGTGAGAGAAAGATAGTCATTATTTTTTAAAGAATTCATAAAGCCCTTTTTACAATGGTTAATGGTTGATTTAAAAATATGTTTTTCAATAACAAGAATTTTTTTCCCCAAAGTTATTTCTATAAAAACTCTTATCTGTTTTTGTATTATCTTTTGTTGGAAAAAGCACGAAGAAATTTATGACTTTTTTTTGGTTTTGTCGTTGGTCATTACTCTCAGTTTCATTATTCAGTTGTGGTAAATCCAGTGCGCTGAAGGGGATGTTTTTGTTTCGGCGGTTGCAGTTGAAGGATAATTTATAGAATTTTTATCGTCTAGATTTGAAATAATTCTTCATGCCCCCTCCAGGCTTTTTGAATGTGCTGAATTTTAAAAAAAAATCTAGATGGCTCCCTTCATTTTTGAATAGAGAGGAAAGAGAATTTAAATTCATTTATAAAAGAAGCTGTTGTGTAGACATAAGGAAATAAATTAAAATTAAGTAAATAAAAAAAATGTGAACCTTTAAAAAATTTCTTTCTTTAATGCTTTTATAATAATGTGGGCTAAATTCATGTGACTTCATATTCACATAACTACAGTCACACGTTACGAGCCAATCAGTGCTTTAAGTCATGTGACGTCATGTCACATGATAATTACAATCACGTTTCCAGCCAATCGGCTCATGCGTTTCGCTGTTGCCAACTTTTGCTTTTTGCTGAAACTTTCTTTTAAAACGTAGATATTTGTCAACAGTAATAGCACACATTAGTAAACAAAATGTTGTTGATTCAAATAAACAAATGAATATATTAAGAATTCTTTTAATTTCGAAAAACTTTTGAAGTGTTTTAATATTTGAACATTTTTGTTCAATTATCAAATTTGAAATTTTATTTAAATTTTTGCAATCTGAATTCAACGGAGAACACTTGATTGCTTTTATCATGTAACCGTCATGAATTTAGCCCTTTGAAACATTTTTCAGAAATTCTAAGTTTCCATTTAAAAACGGATTTTTTTTAAAATTCTGATACTTTAAATCGATTTTAAACCTTTTTTTTATTGTAATTATTCAAGAGCATTTGAAATCGTGCTAGTGGTTTTCTCTATATACAGTGAATTTATTCAATAAGAAACATTTCACAATGTTTGTCTTTATAAAAATATTTCAGTTACAACGATCAGAAAACTTTATGCCTGGTTTGTTTCAAAAGTGATTTTTAACTTGCGTGTTTTCTACTTTAACAAATGGCATTGTTCCTCTGCAGATAGAATCACACGCAACGCTTAACTATCTCGCCCAAATCCTTTCGCAAAACCTTCCTTGTTCATTGGAGGTTCCGATAAAACTATTTTTCCAACCATTCTTGCTATTCCCAATCTTCCATTGTTTATTTTATTAAAGGATTGCTTCTCAGTTATAACGGATGGAAAGATTTAGTTCGTTTGCAGTACTTTGAAGAAGGAAAAATTGCATCTAATCTCTCTTTGGTTGAGTAGTTAAGATTTCTGGATTTGTGGTAACTTTCTGTTTACCTTTTGGTCTGAAGTGAATTAAATATTTTGTTCTTAACCGCTTCCTGAAGAGTTTGTGTGCTCAGCAACCGATTTAATGTCTCAGAAGTAAAAGAAGTTCGTCACCCCTTTTCCAATTTTTTTAATCTCGACTTAATGAAAATATTTGGATTGTTTAAGAAAATGTCAGCGTGCATTTATGGAAACCCTAGAAAAAATGGATATGTGCTTTCTACTTAAAGTTTTTGTGCGGATAATGAACATATCAATTTTTTTTTGTCAATTAAGTTTGTAAAATTAGTGTTGTATGTATGTTGATTCACCCATAATGGATAAGCTGCTAGAGTTTCAATGTTCATCAGTTCATCAACATGTGCTGAAAGTGGTAAATTGAGCCTTCGTGAGTTTCAAAGTTGTTGAATTAGTTGCTGTAATGTTTTCTAAATTTATTTTTGTGAATACTGGATGGAAGCCAATTTTTACCAACTATTTTTTTCTTTAAAATAGAATACATTTACTGAGTTTTTTTTTTATGTGCTGCATTTTATTTGTTGTAAACGCTACGTGTTTGAGATATTTTTGTAACAATTATTGTAGTTCTAAATGATAAGGAGACTTAAAACTAAAAAATTGTGTTCATTTAATTTTCACTTTGTGGGATATGGATGTTTAGAACAGGAGCTATTTACTCTTTCATGGAATATGAAAAAATTTGGAACTTTCAAGGCACATGTTGCCGATAAATCAGGGTAAACGTCTAGTGTAATTAAAATTTTGTCATTCTATTAATTGTGTTTTATGTACTATATACTTCAATGATCTAGTATTCTTAATTTACTGTGAATGGAATGTAGTAATATATACATATAAAATTTTTATACCAAATGTGGTCATTTTCTCCTTTGCCGCCACGATATGAATTGTTTCCCTTTCCGTGAACAGAAGTACATTGTGGTCATTACTGTGACTTTTAGAATGCCGTTACATAGTAACTATTTTTTCTCTCAACAATCTTTTTTTCGTTTTCTCCACTTGGATACGAACAGTAAATGTGCAAATTCGTTGACACTTTGCCATGAAATAGTCGGAGATATTTCGACATTGTTTCGTTAAAAAAATGGGCTCAGATAAGATGACGCAATATACATCTTATGGAAGCACTAATGAGAATGCCCTGACGTGCTACCGGATATTTATCGAATCCGGTGTCCGTAAGATTTATTCGGTAATGTGGATATTTCCTCCGCCAAAAGGCGTTGTTATGGAAACGAAAGCATCTTAGCCTATCGTTCTACTCCAGTGATGCACGTTTCAAAGAATATGGGATAAACAGTCAGTTCTGTATATATTTGGCATTGTGATCTGACATTGTGAAAAAAGAAACGGGTTTTTAAATGGGTGCTGTTAATGCTGTATTTTCCTCTAAGTATTTTTAAGTGCTCATTATCTTTCAAAAACTTTTTTCTTTTTTAAAATTTATTTTAAATGTAGTTGAATATCACTAATTTCTGTTTAGGAATAATTAATATAATTACTTCATTCAAATCTACGTTTTAAATCTATGATATTTATCTATATTAAAGGTCAAAGAGTCTATTGTCACCATTTCGCATTCTATTAGGCAGTGGGAAGATATATTACGAATTTTGATGGTGAAGTTGATGCTATATTTATTGCATTGGGAATCAATTAAGCTCTCGGAATTATTTTCCTAGGACTGTTATTTTGTCTGATAGCAAATCGGCTTTGCAGACTATCTCGAACAATAAAGTTTGCACTTCCGAACAAATTTATGAATGTAGAAAGATTCTCAACATTCTGGCGGTTTCGATTGTCTTGCAGTGGATTCCTGCTCATTGTGGCATCGAGAGAAATGAAGGAGCTGATTTCCTGGCAAAGAAGGAAACGACTATTCTACAAACCACTAATAATCGCATGACTTTTAATTCTGCAAAACTCATAATTAAAATAGAATTTAAGAGGAGGTTTACCTCCTACCTATCGAATGAAGCTAAGGGAAAGGCCTGGGGTTGTCTCACTAGTTCAAAGCCTGTCATTTCAGATTTTCCACGTCCTGTTGCCGTGGCGTTATTTCGTCTTTTGACTTGGCACCATTGTTTGATTGTCCATCTTTTTAAAATTCGACTGAAGGACACTTCAGCCTGTACTCTTTGCGACTCTGGAGAGTCCATGGCTATGGACCATATTGACGAATCCACTGCATTATTGTCTTTTAACTCTATTGTTTTTAAGTATTTGGGAAGCTAGATCGAGCCTAATGGCCTGGTGGCCGAATGTCTGACTGAATAAATAAAATAAACCGGACTTATCCTTATATTTACACAAATGGGAGCTTCGGTACCCCAGTGGTTATGCTCACGGATTCTTGGCTGGCGTGTAATGAACCCTAGCGCACCTGAAAACCCTCCGTGTTGAGTGCCTGATGTATGTTAAATTTGTCGAGGTTCAATGTCCTGTTGGTGGTACTTAAAAGATGGGGGCTGCCAGCTCAGCTGTCGCGAGGTTCAAAACTACGTGGTCCGTCGCCAATAGCTCTCGCGTTTCTGTATAGTGAGACGTTAGTATATACTCACTCATCTGCACAAATAGGTTAGTTGAAATAAGGATAATGTTGAACTTTAAAAATATATAGGCACTTTTGCGTCGCGTGTTGAAAAATTTCAAGAGAATTTATTTAAAGATTCTGTCTTGTCTGGATACCCTCTTATATTAAATTTAAAGCGTAACATTTTCTCCTTTAATTCACAAAATTTCGTCTTTTAAATCCTTGAATGCATTCCTTTTAATTTGGTACATTTATAACAATTCGAATTTTCCGTGTCTAATTAGTATGTTGGAGTATTTGTGTGTGTGTATGAGATGGTAAAAAGCACTACGGCTCTCGACGCTCAAGTTTTTCCTTTATACAATTTTTGCAACATTTTTTTTTTTTTTTTTAAAAAATTTATTAGATTCGGTTATTTTACCAGAGAACTCGGTTTGTCGACATCATTATTTCTTTATTTAGCCCACAGCGGTTCGTGTGAAAATTTTAGGTGGTTTATTCAAATCATGTGTGAGATAAATTTAATGGATTCTTCGGAAAATGATAGAATGCATAAATTATTTTTTTCCCTCTTTCATCTTTGGATTCTGTTCATTAAATTCTCTTGTATACGCTTTTATCACATTTCTTTTCCAACTTGTGATGTTTAATATAGGGGGAAAAAATTATCGAAGTATCCTTTTTTCAGAGAAAGAAAAATTATGATAAGAAAATTGAGTTGTTGATAAAGTCTGCGCTAGTTGTATTCATTAGTGATATATTTTTTTTTCTTCTTTTCGTTATGTGTGTTTTATTTATTTTCAGTTTCATAAGACGAATATTTATTTTGTTGTGAAATGTGTCTGGGTAAAAAAAGAATTTTAATTTTGAAAATTTTGAATTTGTTTTATACGAATTCTAATTAGATCTTCGGATAAATGAATTTTCTTTTTTATGTAAATGTTGAATTAGTTTTTCCACCTTGTAGTCTTAGTATTAACAATAAAGAACAAACAGTCGTATTTAGTATTATTTTCTTCAATGACTTTAGATGCACGGATATCTTTGTTCGGATGCTTGTATGTTTGATGTAATATGTAATGCAGAATTTGCCCCCCCCCCTCCCCTATTGTGGTAAAATGAATTATGGAAAATGTTTTTTTATTTATCACACCCTTCTAGAAAGAGGGGGAAGGGAAAAAAAGACCCGAGCTATGTGTTTCAAATAAAATAACTTCACTGTCTGTAAAAATGTTTTCAAAATGCATTATAAAAGGGTTTGTCTTGAATTATAAAAACAAAAAAAGAGATCTTTCATACTTTTAAACATTTCTGCTTTGTTACATATGAAATGTCCCCTGTCATATGTCTTGTAAATTTACTTTTCAGAAATGTATTAAAAAGCCTTTAACTACGATGTTTTAAATTCATGATGTAAATTTTTTTGTTTTTCTTTACTGTCACGCACGCACACTAACCACATTCTTTTCACTCGTTTATATTCATAAAATGTTTTTGAAATTTTTGAAGGGGGAAAAAAAATTTGTTTGAGAGAAAAAATATTTCTTACTGAATTTATAAAAGTTAAATGAGAAATCTTTTGTTTCAACTTGAAGTCATTCCATACAATGATTTTAAAACGCAAAGTAGGAAATGTTAATATTTGAATTTTTTTTTTTCGCCTGCAAAAAAAATGCTAGTGTGTGTATATATATAATCTTTAATGTTTGTGTAAGTGTAATATTAACTGAATATATAATTCCATTTATTATATTCTTTGGATGAATAACTCTTTTAAATTTGCTTCGCTTATTTCTTTAAAATAACTAAAAGAGAAAAAATTTTAAATTTATATATTCTAAATAAAAATTTGGATTGAAAAGAACACTCAATTTTTTTTTTTTTTTTTGCATCTCATTTGAAAGAAAAATATATGTACATAAAATCTATACATAATTCAAGAAAATATATGATTTGAGGCCAATCGAGACAATATTCACTTTTTTAACATCTAATTTATTCAAGATTTTGATATACTACATTAGATTATGCAACAAAGCTACCCAAAAAAATAAATTTTTTTTTTTTGTTATAAAAAGATATTTTGAATCTTGGGAGATCTTTTCTTTTGGTTATATATGATTCGTCATCAATTCTTTCTGATATCTCGATTTTTTCTGCACCTTTTGACCACTGGCCAATCGATTTGCTGGTGTGACATGTCCAGCGGCGACAGCAGACAGAAAAGGATAAAATTTTGCCATGTTGTCTTCATCGTGGAGCCAGTGTATGCTCCAAGTCCAGTTATCTAAGAAGTGTTTACGTATCAGTCGTAATGTTTATGTCATAATGACATTACTTAGAGACCAAAATAGCCATTTTTTGCTTATGCATTCAGGTGCTGTCCCCACTTTTTACACATCTCCTTTTTAGTATGAATATACAGTCGGACCTCTATATAACAAAGTCGCTAAATCTTGGAAAAAAGTTTGTTATATGGAAAATTCGTTATGTAGAGGTTCATCTTTTAATATACTTTATAAATCCCATAAAACAAATTTTAAATTCATAAACACTATATATTAAAAGTAATTATTCACACCTTTTTTAAAATTAATATATGTTTATATCTTACCCATCAAAAAAAGAAAGAAAGAAAAACTGCAAAGAAAACAAGGAAAAAGAATTTCGAAGAATTCACTGTCTTTTCAATATTAAGAAAATAATTTTGTACTAAAATTTCTGAATTTTAAGGACATTTTTTTTTCAAGCATACGAGCAACATTAAACATTATTTTATAATTCGAACACGGGACAACTCCACTGACGGTGAAAGAGGATTTAGAAGATGTTTCTAGGGAACTGGGCAATGGGGGTTTCGGGTTGCACTTGGATGAAACGTCCTGAACTCTATTGCTCTCGGTGAGTTAGGATGTAATAAAACCAGTTCAAGATTTATGACCACCATAAAATGTGTTAGAGAGAAAATTTTTTTTTCAGAAATACTTTAAAAAAAATTGGAGAACAAAAATTGAAGCACAAAAGAAAAAGTTCGTTATATAGAAAATGCACTTCGCCATAAAGAGGTTCGTAAAATACGAAGAAAATCGTGAAATGTTCAAGGTTCCAGGAAAAAGCTTGCTATATTGAAAAATTCGCAATATAGAGGTTCGACTGTGGCTGTAGATCCATCTGAGAGAAGATTGAGCACTTCAGATGTAACGGGAAGTTTTTAAGACTTTTAAAAAATAATTATCCTTTTTTTTCCCATTGTAAATTTCTTTTTATTCGCTGATACATGATTGATGGTTTGATTCTCTTGAATACCATGTTCTGTACATAAACAATATTAGTGCACAAAACTTCGCTCAATTGATATCTGAATATGTATAGGTTTACATAAAGGCATGCGTTCTTTCTTTGAAAAGTTAATGTGAATCGTAAATTAGAATTAAATGCAACTTTAGTATCTGGAAATATATTATACTTATGTACTTGTTTTTATTTGAAATGTGCCATATGTTTAACGATAAGTAATATAATATTGTTTATTTTAATTCCTTTATAAACGAATGAACTAAACGGTTGTAATTAAGATATTTTTTTTTTTTACCATAATGTGTAAAGAATTGTTCGATTTAAGGGAATGCATTACCTTAAAAATAACCTAAATATCGAATAATTTTTATTACCTCATTGAAATTGCGTGACTTTCTAAATATGTGTTCTAAATTTCGTAACTCTAACTCCGTTATTTATACAACTTAATTTTTTCATTTGTGTGTCGAAGCTAACAACGAAACTGGAACACGCATTTAGTTCTTCCCTTTTTGTTTACTGACCTTTAAAACTTTAAATGACGTTTTTCTCAGGTTTTTATTTTTCAAAATTGTTTATCTTAAAATGCCGAGGCTTTTTTTTTAATATTCATTATTACATTTTGCTTCTGGTTGCTTTGTGTAATTTTTGATAGTTTTGTTAATGGAATTGGGATTTATGTGAATAGTTATTTTCAATAAATCATCAGTTAGATATTATCTGGTCTCCCCCCCTTTTTTACTGTAATTAATAATAAACATGAAAAAAAACTATAACTCGTACTATCAATTCTGTGCATATAATATGAGGAACACTTCTAAGAACATTAATTTGGAAAAATTGTTCAAAAATAATAAAATTTGTAAAAGTAGCAGAAATTTCAAAATATTTTTGAAATATATTTTTTAAAATTGTTTAAACATGGTGTTTTCGTTCTGAAATATATATTTCATATGTGTTCAAATAGGGTATTTTTTTTTTTTTTTTTACATTTTCATTTGAATACAAATATATAAAAATTATGTACAGGGTACCGTAACTTCTTAATTTGGCATTATACTTATTACTTGATCTAGTC
Organism: Trichonephila inaurata madagascariensis; assembly: GCA_019973955.1. Taxonomy (NCBI): domain Eukaryota; kingdom Metazoa; phylum Arthropoda; class Arachnida; order Araneae; family Nephilidae; genus Trichonephila; species Trichonephila inaurata. Next base: position 387,975 of record BMAV01009539.1, on the reverse strand, counting down.
AAATATTTTTTATAATGGAAATGTATTATTATTATCAGTAGCATTTTATTGTTAAAACAATTCCAATTTTGTTTGCTTTTGATTATTAACTTGTCTCATTTTATGGCTTTATGATTAGCTGTTTGTGAACTTTACTTTTTATAAAACAATTTAATATTTTTTCGTTTGTGTTGATTTTTTCCCTCCTTTCCCATAAGTCATGGAAAGCAATTTTTCTTATTTCATCTCTCTCTATCGTGAAATTGCTCGAAAATCCATTTAATTGTCAGTAAAACTTATTTTTTGGTTGAGCTCCTTTTATCATTTGTGTGTAGAGCCCGTTAAGACCTAAAATAAAAGTTCTTTCTGTTCCGTTCTTTCAAAATCTTTAAGCTGTGAGTCTTGACTTGTCCGTTGGTCAGTTTATGAAGTGTCAAGGATCTTATCAAATCTTTCTTTTGTCAGAGCAATTACCTCCCGCTTTTCTGATTCTCAACAGAATTGTTCAGAATTTACACTTTTTTTTACCCGGCCTGTCTCTTAGTGTCATTCACTCGAAGCTTTTTTGCTGCTCGTCTTTCTTCAATTCCTGTAGGGAAAAAGTTCTTTTCTCCTTTCCTTCTCCCTGCATGGATTGCAATCGATCTCCTTCCTTTGCTCTATCTATTCTATTTATTAGTTTTTCTCTTTTTTTTCGGGATGGCTTTACGAGATGCTTTTCCTATTATTCTTATCCAGCATCAATAATTCATATTAGGTATAAGATCTTCCTAGATAGGAGTTTTTGTTTGTTTCTGTTGCCAAACTACAATGTCGTAATTCTTTTTTTGCTCAATTACCTGAAGCCAAGCGATGGCTGGAGCGTTTATGAATTTGGCGTGAATGTTAAATCAATAATTGTTTTTCCTCTACTCGGAATAGTTACATTTCTGAAATAGATATCTCGTGGAAAAACTGATTGCTGTGCATTTAATGTTTTTTAAAAAAAGTTCCATAAACATTGCATTCATTCTCATGATAAATATTAATATAAGATTAACATAGCTGGACATTAGCTGTTTCGAGTTTTATATTCGTTGTATTAATCGTGTAGTTGGATTTTTTGAATTACAGAGAACTCATTTTTATCCATGCGGCATTTAGCCGATCATCCAGCCATATACAACACATCTTATCCCAAAGGATAAGATGTGTTGTATATGGCAGTACATTTATAAATAAATCCTTTTAACAAAGCTTAGTACGAAACATAAATGCCATTTTTTAAAATTTTGAATACCTGTTTTTGTTATTGATTAAAGATTTGATTCAATTAAGTTTGTAGTATTATTTGGATGAAATTTGCAAGTAATGATTGGAGACTTTGTAACGGGTACTATTCTTCTACTAATCCTCTTGGGAAAACTTCTTTAACTTTGATTTTAGTTTAAAAACCGCTTTCCTTAGAGATGACTTGATTTTATGATTTAACTATTTAAATCCTGACGTTGGGTAGGTTAGGTAGATCATTTTTCGTGAAATCTAAGAATAAAAGAAGGTGAACTGCGACTGGGAGATCACGTGTTTTGAAATTAATATTTGTCGTCGAATCCACTCGGAGTTGTAGGAGTAAGTAGCATTGGAGCTGACCAAGCAATCGGGTCTAGAGAAAGATCGTCCTAAGAAGCTCCGATTGAAGCTAAATGATTTTCAATAATCTTATATATACGATTAAGTGTTAGGATTTCGGATTGTTCCCAGAGTTGAGCTATAAAGTTGTATATAATTCATAAAATGTTAAAAAGGTAGAATAAAAATTAAGTATTTTTAAAATCATGCCTGCATCTTCCCCGAACCCTCTTACACATGCGGCCATTTAATGCTGGAGGAGAGATAGACGAAATTTTCCACTTTGTAATAATCACTGAATTTTATTTATTGGAAATTTGACAATTTTGTGCGTTCTGGTGTACAAACGTGAATAATTTTTAAAAAATGACAATTGTGATAAATTAAGATCAATTCATTTATTAATTCGTTTTTTTATATCACAAAGAACATCACGTTTCCATTTCTATGGGACCAAAACAAGCGTTTAAACCCTTTCAGCCAGCAAATCATACCAGACTGCTGTTATAAAATGAACTCATGCAATTATAATCCGCATCAAATAACGATCCTCATCCATCTCGGAGTGATTCCTAACGACCGCAAAGATCGCGGAGACAATCTCTTATCTGTAATAAGGCAGCTCTTTGGACACTGCACATCATTCAATTGTCGTTAGGGGGCTTTCGTCCAGAATACACGCCACTGACAAGTTCTGTGATGAATAGCGACGCCACTTGTCACGACAGCGGTTGCGGGGTGGTATTCGCCGACAGCCCAACTAAGTCGACCAGTAATGAACTCAAAGTAGACCATGTCAGGTAGAAAGGAAATACACGCACCAAAGGATAGCCTTCTATAAACTACAATTGAACAATACATCAGATGCAGAAAACCGTTAAAAATGCTTTGCAAACTCCATTTTCCATTCTACTGACCGTAATAATTTGTCTGTACATTTAATCTCCACATATATCTATGTCTTTTACCCTGCCATGTGTGTGATATTTAAAAAATTTTTTCTTCGCGCTCGTCCATTAAAACGTATACAAATTGTTGAATTTCCAATTAAAAAATAAATGTTTTATTATTTGTTAAATGAAAAAAAAAAGTGAATTGGTCTTACTTTATCTTTAATTATTCGATAAGGAATACGAAATTATAATTTTGAATAAACAAGTTATTTTATTTAGACTGCGTGAAAAATACGAATCTTAACGACACAAGAAGCTGCTAATACGACTCTTAAAATGCCCGTGGGAGTTAATAAGAATGTCAAAATATTTTAAAAGGACTTAAAATATCATTATGCATAAAATAATAAATCCGTTACATTTCTGTTTTAGTTGATTAATTTCTAACTGTATTTTATTAAAAAATGTACTGCCAATGCAGATAATCGAAATGCAGTAGATTCATTTTTTTGAAATTTTGTTATTGTTTCATTTGTATATTTAATTACAAAAGTTTTCTTTTACTTCTTATAATGGTAAGGTATGAAATTATTTTCTGAGAAGAACACTTACTTGAAATTAAATTAATTTTTTTAAATCTAATTTTAGTTTTAAAATGTAATCAAATACATTTTCACCCTCAAGATCTTTATTAAATCATTAGATACTTTAAAATTAAAGCGCAATTGATATTGAGTTATTACGGGATGTTAATTCTAGAGACTGATTTTGTATGACGTAAATTTAAACGAAATAGTGTTAAACATAAATTAAATCGTTTACCAAATAAGCTTTGAATTAATCATAAATTTATGTGTAATAATTGCTTCACGTCGAGTTCGTGAAGAGAAAACTGCATATAAAGATACATTTAATTTTGATATCAATTTGAAACCATGACTGGAATTCCATTCCATTTTTACCAGGTAGCAAACGAATTAGTTCCACATTTTTGCTTCCAATAATTCGAAGAATTCGTTTTATTTTCGACATTTAATGTTGTGCCATGCAATAAATTCGTTTAATCAACCATCCTACCTTAATTAACCGCGCATTCAGCATTGGAAAAGCTTTGGGAATAGCCTTTTGCTACTCCGTGGGTGGGTGGTTATTCGATTAAAACGTTGCGCATTGTATGGAACCGAACGATTTAGCAGCTGTTGAATAATCATTCTACCCAAAGTGTTTCTGTAGCTTTATTTCTTTTTTGACGAATTGATTTCTCCAGGAAAACTTCCCATACGTTTCCCGAACTTTTCCTTTTGATCTCTGTTATCCAATTGTGAAGGGTAGCTTTTAATTTAATACTTGGACACAATCCGCCCCTTTCCTTGATAGACCGCTGTTTCTGGAGTTGCTAATTGTGTTCTTTCTCTTCTAGTGCTGTAACTTTAAAAGGCGTGTATGATGCACATTAATTCTTCCATGGAGACCATTCAATTGGTCTTAGCAGATAAGTTTTCGTATCGAACGATTTGTAACATATGTTATTTCCCTTAAGAAGGATCTGACCTATGGCTGAGTTGTTTTAACTTTTAAGAAAAGCAATGGTGTGCTTTAAATTTTCCTTAAATTTTGTGTGTGCCATGCATGGAATTTCTGATTGTAAATTGCTGTATTTGCCATTTTTCGCTTGTCTTTGCATATTATTACACGAATTTCTTTACTCTATGTGTATTTAAATGCTAGGAATTTATATTTAGTAATGTTCGTACGTGTGTTTAAATATTGCGAGTATGCTGAGTGTCGCATAATTTATGCAGTATTTTTGATAAATTGTTTATAAACTAAATGAGAAGACATTTTTAAAATAGTATACATATTTCGTAATTGTGTGTAGTATTTAAAATGTCAACATATAGAGTAATTAAAAAAATATAATTGAAACGATAAATTTAAAAGATTTAATTTTGATATTTTAGGTTTACTGAAAGATTGCGTGTAGTTATGACACTTTTTTCGCAATTAACCAACTCTAGCTTATATAACTAAATAACTCTTAATATAATAAACAAGCCTATTATATATATTAATGGATAGATGGATGTGATTTTTTGTAAAATGGCCGTTATAAAATGTTCTGAAACATTTACTGGTTTTCTCCCTCGTCTTATTAAATGCCTTTGGGACTTAGTGTGGAATATAATAACTCCTTAGAATGATTTCCACTCTAAGAAGAATGTAGCTAAAAGTACATCTGTATAATATCTGTTCAAAAATTTTATCTCATTAATAAATTAGTATATTAACATCTTATTATTTCGACAGAATTTAATTAAAAGATACTCTTAACATTAACGGATATTCAAGGACATTGTGGCCGAAATTTTCGTTTATTTATTACTCTAAGGATTGTAATAGGTATTTTGTCCATGTGCTTCTCTAAGTTTCTCTTTTGTAATATTTCACGGTAACATACATACTTAATAATTATAGCATTTAAAATTTTCACTTATTGAGTAATTAGAAAAGTACTACAAACTCAAACAATTTAAATATTTGAATTAGATCTTTTATATTTACTGAAAAATTACTTGGTTACTATGACTTCGCGATTAATTAACTCAAAACTTATGTAGTTTCTTTTATTTATTTATTGGTTGTTAAGAAATATCTATTTCTAGAAGTAAATGAAATACAAATAATTTTTTTTAATTGAAGGAAACTTGGGTAGTTTCCCCGTCTGTGTGTGTGCAGGTCATGTAAAATAAACTCGCTTCTTTTGTTAAAAACAATATTTGTTAAGTATAGTTTTAGAAGAAAAATAAAATTCCTTTTTACTTTTTACTAAGCTGACTTCAATAAGTGGATCTTCTATAAGCCAGATTTAAGACTTCAGGTCTTTTCAGCAAAGTTTATTATATTAATGAACGGAATGACATCTCCTTTTGTAAAATGACCATTATAAAATGTTCTGAAATGTTTACGGGTTTTCTCCCTCGTCTGATTAAATGCCATTGGGATTTAGTTTGGAATGTAATAACTGCTGATAATGATCTTCATCCTCAGGAGCAGAATGCAACTACAAGCAGTAATTCTAATATCTGTGCAAAAATTTTCATCTCGTTAATAAATTAGTAGATTAACATCTTATAATTTAGAACATTCTTAAGTTATTATTTTGACAAAATTTAACTAAGTGATACTCTTAACATTTGCGGATATTCAAGGACATTGTGGCTGGAATTTTCAGTTATTTATTACCATAAGGGCTGTAATAAATATTTTGTCCATGTGATACTCTTAGTTTTTCTTTAGTAATATGTTGCCATTTTGTTATAAAATTTGGTTTTAACAATGATTCATAAATATTTATTTCATATTCTGAAAAATACTGGTAATAATATTACAAAAAGTCTGTATCTTTTCTGTATAAGTAAGCGGAAATGTAACTCTGTTATTTCTTACAAGAAAAGACCAATCACTCTTTTTCCAGTTAGACATGCTACTGACAGAAATTCACTTGGAGATCAGTAATAATGTTCCTTTATTGAATTTTAGATTCACGTATCACACTAAATACAACTCTTCTGTACATTAAAAATAGGCTAATAATGGAGTATAATAAATTCGGTTTTGAATTCATCATTGTAGCTATTAAGCACAGTTTTGGTTTCCCTGACAATGGTTAATGTTTTACTGTATTTCTTTGTACATGGGTATATAATTTTAATCTAATACAGTGGGTGATCGGTTAACGAACACTTTCACGAAGGATTTTTGTGTTCGGATAACGAACACTTTCAAGAAAGATTTTTTTGTGTTTGGGCAACGAACACATATTCGGAAGTTATCAGGGAGACACCCCTGAAATTATGGATGAAATTTTGACAACTGCTAGAGATCTGGAATTGGAGGTGAACGAGGATGACATAGAAGAGCTCATAATGGAACATAAGGATGAAATGACGACAGAAGAACTCAAAGAAATTTTGGAATGAAGAATACCAAGAAACACAGCGAAATGTGTTTCCTTCTGAACAAGAGGAAGACGAAAGAGGACCAGTGCCGACATCTGCCATTAAAGATATTTTGAAAAAGTGGGAGGATGTCAGAGCAATGGTCTTAGAATGACACCCAAACCAAGCTGATGTCAGTAGGGTTGGGGATCTTTACAACGACAATGCTATTAATTACTTCCGGAAGATCCTGAAAAAGAGAGAAAAGCAATCGACATTGGACATGTTCTTCAACGCCCCATAAGCAAAAAATGAAAAATACTGATTAATATGCAAGACTATATGTATGTATTATTTTTTAAAAAACTTACTAAGAAATTATACATTTTTTAAAATTTAATTTTTAGTGTCTCCAGAACGAATTAATCGATTTCACATAGAAGTAAGTCTATGGTGAATCGATGATCGGTTAACGAACAATTCGGATAGCGAACATAGTCTTGGAACGGATTATGTTCGTTATCCGATCACCCACTGTACTTAACATTTTCAGTGGTTTTACTTTTTTTGTGGCCAGTTTTCTTTTCATTTATTTTCATCTACTCTCATCATCTGGCGAGAAATCGAATCGCTTGATATTTGGAAACTCAGTAATAGAGAAAGAAATAGTTTAAAATGAAAGAAATTAATAAATTAAGATCGGAAATTGAATATATGAAAGTAAGTTAATATGAAATTCTTTTCCCTGCCTTCAACTGCATTTTAATGGGTAGTTTTCAAAATTAAATCCAAATATTAGTTTAATTTAGCGCATTCCTCCCCTTCAAAGGAATGTTTTTAAAAAGCTCTTTTTAACAAATTATGTTTAAAATGCGTTCTCAGAAAACCCAAAGATGCATATTTAAATTAAAAATAGTTTTTAAAAACTTTATTTTCACCATTTTAGTTTCAAGTCATTAAACATAAATGAATTATCATCGTTGCTTTGATCTCAACATTTCAAATTTCTAAACGTACAAAATTAAGCTACCACTTAATACATATTTTAAAAGCAACCCAAGAATTATCTCGCTGTAATATTTTTAAGTAAAACATTTCACAATATGAGCTTTTTAATCTTTTAAACTCATAAATTCGTAAGAACCTACTTTTTGTATGTTTCAAAATCTCGCATTTGTGACGACACAGACATATTCGATGAAAACTTTAACTTTTTTTCTTTGAAAAAAAAAAAATGCTTTTAAAGATGTCGAACTTTCAAAAAATATCTTCCAGAAAATATCAATTTTTTATTTTCTTTCCTTTTTCACTTGTTACATTGACTGATAAAAATCTGGCTTCAGCCACTCAGCGTTATTTTTGCCTTCCTTAAATCGATTTATGTCCGTCCTAAAGTTGGTGGAAGATGTAGATATCGATCTGGTAAAAGTTTCTTTCTTTTTTTTTCCTTTTAAAAGTAAATCATTGATGAAAACCTTTTGCTCAAAGAGAGAGCTTCCTCTCATCTGCTTCAATATGCCCCTGCTCCCCATGACTCTTAAACATAAATCCATTATTGACTTTTTAGTGCTCCAAGTGGAAGCAGTGTAATGTCTTCACGGAGGAATTTTTCTTTTCATATTAATCAATGCGTTGATTTCTCAGAAAAGTGTTTTTAAGGACCCTTTAAAGGAGAAACCCTAATGAAATCATTTAATGAATAGTAATAAAAAAAAATTTAATTTCCTTTTCTGTTGGGTAGCTCTCATCCAGCTAATTGTGTG
>BMAV01009539.1:361823-379710 GCA_019973955.1 Trichonephila inaurata madagascariensis | reverse complement strand
CGAGTTTGTAAAATTTAGTGCTGGTTTAAATCTTTGGTTTGCTTAAGCTTCTATACTTCCACACTATTTTTAATTGATCAATGTCAGAATCATTTTTTTCGTTAATATGTTTATTAGGCTATATCGAGTTTTATTATTACTTTTGTACTTTAAAATAACGAAACACCTTATATGTATTGTCAAAGTGGAGGGAGGTAAGAAAAACGAATGACGAGCAAAGAAAAACGCGAATTCTAGCTTAGGACTGAATAATGAGGTTAAACCAATTTTATGGCGTACAAATCGCTGCGATTTGTAATTTGCTTTGAAAATATTCTGACAAAAAATTTCATTAATCAAAGAGAGAAAATCCATTTGAAGAAGTGGAAAGTAACTAAATGAGGTAAAGCCATGACTTATGCCAAAATTCCAGAGAGTTCATTTGAAAAACTGGTGATTCTGTTTTGCAAAAAAGGAAAAATTCGCAGCACAATAGAAGTATCAAAAATTTTCAATCTGTGGATAAACGAAAATACGAAAGAGTGCTTATGTAATAAAAACTATAATAGGAGTCTGCCAAGACTCCAGTCTCCAGTCAAGTCTAAACGGTTGAAAAATTATAACACCAAGATTCAAAAATGCTGAAAGAACTAAGTATTCCACTTTGTAAAAAGATGAAATGCTCAAGTTAGAGTCAAAATAATCTAAGAGCTTTATAACACACACATGCAGAGGGTTTGTTTTAAAGAATAACGCCTTGTGTATATATATATATATATATATATATAGTTGACTGAGGAAATTTCTTTCATCTGGACAAGGAGTCTCCAAAATTTTTTACCTGAAGAGTCAGACTGACTTTCCCACTAAGACCCAAGGGCCAAGATCTAACTAGCACACATGTTTAAAAATGCACGTCAAATATTTAATTTGCAAACTGAGTCTCTACTTCCAGTAGAACTTTCTAATGAAGTTTTGGGTACTTTAAAAATAAATATATTCGAATATTGATGCAATTGCGAACGACATAGGTTTTTTTTTTCAAAAACTGTTAAACACCGATGTGAAATCACAGACCTTCGAAAGGAAAAGATTGCTTTGCGGTGTATTGATATCTTTAAAGAAAAAAACATTTGTAATCATTACTTTTATTATTTTCCATTCAACTAATTTGATCAGTTGCATAAATTATCTAACGTCTTTTATTCCTGTTTTCGGAACTACTTCTCTATGTGTAAAATTTCTCTAAAACGAAATATGCGTTTTTATTTACTGATATAGATTAACTTGTGAACATTTGAAGTCGCTGCAGATAATTTCCAGATTCGATATTGGGTGTTAGAAGCAACTATCAGTAGAAAATTGGTTATATAACTATTATGAATCATTATTAATTTGTTTAATTTCATCATGTGAATTGAATCACCTAAGTTGTGTCACTTATTGTAAGCTTTAGGATAAATCTCATATCATAAATAAAAGTCAATAGTCTGCTCGGTGGCTTCGAGGTAGCTTGCCCGCCTCTCAAGCCCAAGGTTACGGGCTCGATCCGGACTGTAATAGATAGATTTTTTGGATGCAAAAATCGTACGCACGCATGTCATATGGTTATGTGGCATGTAAAAAATCCCTTAAGTACTAATTTGACTCTGGTGCTCTCTGCAAAATTAAAATCACGGCAATATTTAGCATTCGACGAGAGCTTCAAAGCATGTTGCAAGAGCCGCCACTAGATGGTGCCACCATTGAATTGGCACTCACAAATGGGGGTCTAGTCGTGTCTGCAAAGGCTTTTGTGCCAAAATGCAACCCATGGGGGGGGGGGGCGGCAATATATTTATTTTTAATTTGTGTGTCAATTATTGTGTTTCTTAATTGGTTTGTATGATTTACTTACATTCTAAATTTTACAGTGCAATCAAAGTAAATTGCGACGAGCTGAATTTTTGGTGCTCGCGGGTCGTAGTTTGGAGACCCCTGATCTAGATCAAAAATACTAATTGAGGAGAAAAGAGGATAAACTCTTGATGGTGCTCCGTTAATAATCTGTTAATGACTGAATATAACTAAGTTATTTTATTTCTGTATAGTTAGCACAAATTAGATTAAGGGTGCTTGCAGATTTAGCGCTTTTTTTAAAAAGAAAAATCCAATTTGCTTTTCCGAATCTTATTATTTTTTTTAATAAGCCACTTTGCTGGACTCTGTTATTTTAGATGGGTGTTTTTGTTCTTGTTTTCTAGTAACGATCGTTACAGCAGGGGGAGGAAAGAGAAAGAAAAAAGAAATGTTGTGTAAATCATCGATTTATCCATGAAGAAATTAACAAATAGTTAAAAACACTTTTTTTTAAAAAATCGGATATACACTAGTGCTTTCAAATTACCAACTCACTGGAAGTGAAAATTTAGTGCTCTGGCAAGGTAGATTAAAGCTCTTTTTCGTGTTGCTTATCCAATTATCTGTATTTCTGTTGGCAGCAGAAAGTTTGTTTTTTCCCGCATCGTACTTAGGCAAAATTGCTCTTTAAAAAGAATAACTATTTTTTTTCTTTGCGTAACTAAAAGAGGGGTGTTTTGTAAATCAGATTAACTTCCATCGCTCTTAATCTCATTCGGTACATTTTTTTTTCTTAGCCATAGCACACAAGAAAACTTCTTTTAGTATATTGGCAAATTTTTAAGCTTCATTGAAAAGGCGTCACCGCGCGGAAGAAAAAGGGACGTGCCCTCTTATTCTCCAGAAGAGAATGGAGAATGAAAATATATAAGGCTAATCCGCTTATATGACTCGGCCTTGGCCCCCTTAGCGCGAGCCCATTCTTCATTGAAGAGTTTTGTCCGGAATGCATTGCTTTTTATTAAATTATCGATTCCTTTGTGTCTGTTCCTGCGAATACATACTCATTTCTTTGGGACATCTTTCCATTTTACCTTGAAAATGACGAGAGGACTAACTTTTTCGGATATCATATTATGAAATATTTATGCGGCATCTTTATTCTCTCTTGATTTGCAAGGTTTTTTTTTTAATAAGCCGAACGAACACCAATCGGCGCCTTTGTTCAGCAAGTTTTATAGGATGTGAATGAATTGGTATGCTAAGTATGGTTGTGTCGTCTGTCCTCTTTTTAAAATAAATTTGTCTCAAGCATTTTTCTGTTGATTTATGAAACGTCATTTTTAGTTGCCTTCTTTAATTGAAATAAACTGGGTTATACGGTGAACTTATTTTGCTCCCCGTTTTTCCTTTGTTAATAAACGTAGTTAATTTGTTACTCGGTAATTAAATTGCTTTAATAATTTTTAGAAATAATTACATAAACAGTTTGATTCTTATGTATTCTGTATGGTTATTTAATTAATAAAAGAAAGGTCGAGAGCGCAATGTACTTCGTAGTTTCGATTTTTACCGATTTTGTGATTTAATTATAGCACTTGATTTTTAGAAAATAATTTTAGTAGTTTTTCTCATAAATTTGATAGATGCTAATGTGTTGATCAATGTTGTTCAATTTTTTAAGATTTAGAGTTGCATACTTTGGTTCTTGGAAGAATACATTCTTAAGAAATTCGCTGTCTTTAACTGTCATTTAATTAAGGAACTTCAATAATGCTTTATAAATTATTGAATATTTCGCTTTTTTTAAAATTATTTTCTTTTAGAACATCTGTTCTAATTAGTTATCTATAAATGCTACGGGGGAGGGGGAGTAAAGTGTGTATGTTTATGTACTAGAGTCGTTACCCGGTACTAACATATAGATATTGTTTTTTAATAATTGTATTCGTTATCTCCCCGGTATTTCATGATGTTGTATGAATAGATATTGTTTTTTAATAATTGTGTTCGTTATCTAAGTCCTTCAATTATATTGAAAAACATTCTTATAGCCCGCGCTCTGATTTAGGATGGAAAAGACTTGATATTCTAAATTTGAAGTATATTTTTATTTTACGTCATCGTATTCTTCCTTGGATGCTGATTTTCGCAAAACAGATTTTTAGCAGAATTGTTTTCAGCAAAAGAAGCATGCGTGCCAATTTTCAAGTTTGTAGGACGAATAATTCAAAAACGGATTTTTTTGTTGCGTATAACGCCCAGCAAAACCCTTTCTTCGCGGATCTGTACTCGACAAAAGAAACTTGTATGACCAAGATTAAGTCTGTCGGTCTAATTGTTCCGACGATCTCTTTATGAGGGCATGAGTGCGAGTCGCTTTTCTCCTACTTACATATTGATTAGCCATATAAAATTGTTAAAATGCTTATATTGTAATTAATCAACAATTTATTAATGTATTACTTTAGAGGTTGATAGAATTTAAAGCTTCTTTAAACCGTAACTTTATATTAAATTCAAAATCAACTTTATAATTGGAATGAAACTCATTGTGAAGTCAGTCTCTTTAAGTGCTAAATTATTTGACTTGAATTCTGAACAAATTCTGTGCAAAATTTACCTCTGTGGATTGCTAAATATAGATTTCTATAAACATGCAAAGTGTATGGTGTTAGATGTAAAACCGTATGTATTCGGTGTATACACATAAGCACTTACGCGTACAATGTAACATAATATTTTAAAAGAAACCAGAAATTCGTCCAAAAAACATTGAGAATTTATGTGCCTTTTAGAACCTCCTGATGTATATGCCTTTTTCCGAGTTGGAGTTGATACAGTGGAGGGGGAGGGGGCGAATAATAGAATAGAAGAGGATGAAAAATTTAAGTATTTACTTTTCTGAAGCGTGTCATTTTTCTTAACAAGAAGGATATAAAAAAAACGCGGGAATTTATTTATCATTTTACGCTTTCCCCTCTCGTTTGGGAGTTAAAAAAAATGGGAAAGATTTAGAGTTCGAGGAATTCGCATCGTTGATATTTTATATCTCCGAATTCTTCAATGTTGCGAGAAGAAATAGATAATGTATTCAAAATCACGTTTGCGATGATGCATCACCTGTTCTCTCAAACGCGAGTTTCATTCATTGGATGGCAAGTTTAATGCGATTTATGTAAATGTTATCAGTATTTTTTTGATTAAATTCTAATGAAAGCTCCATGCCAATGTTAAAAATAGTTACAGCAGTATTTATTATTTTCCAATTCTTTGTTGCTCACTTGGGACGAATTACTTTGTTATTAATTGACTAGATATCTATGCCTTGCAAATAGTGATTTTTTTATTCTTGTGGATGTTTGTGTTATAAATTTACGATTTCCGTACAATTTGATTGTTAAATGTAATAAAATGTCTCATCCGCGGGTTCGTGTCTAGAATCTACTTAATATGTGTGAATATTGCACGTTAAAGAAATTTGGGTCTCTAAATTCTTACGTGGTGTAGAAATTTGGAGAGCTGACGAATAAATTATTGTTTAAGGTATCCGACTACGTTCGGAACCGTGATTTTAAAAAGACGCATAAATGGATAATTTTCATGATATTTAGTGTCACTTAAGATTAGAATACATGTATAAAATGGTTTTAAGAAAATTTTGACAAAAAAAATTTATTTAAATACAATATTTCGGCAAAAAACTAATTTAGAATAACCTTTCTTCGAAATGTTCTCCTTTGGTGAAAAATGCTTCAATTATAATAATATTTTGCCTGTATATAGCTCAGACCTCTGTACGGAGGCTCAACTATGATTTTTGAAAAATTCACATTATTTTCAGTTACAACCATATGAATTAATGATCGGCGTTCTTTTCTTAAAATTTCTCCCCTCTGTTGTCGTAAACCATGGATAAACCCACTTCTAAGTTATATATTTCCAAAATTCTATATATTCCATAGAGAGAGAATATTTTTTGTGTTGTTTGTTATCTAGAGAATTATTAAAACTCACATTTGACCTTGTAATGCTTTCAAATTTCTTTTGTCAGATTATGTATGTAGAAATTAATTTTATCGGAGAAAAACATTTCTTTTTATATCAATAATCTTTTATTCAAATTTAGGTGCTTTTCTGTCTCGCCGCGCGCTCGCTTTTGGCGTTATTGGCGATAACACACAAAACAAAAACAAACAAAAAAATGTTACAAAAGTTAGTTCTCATTGGTTTTTCATATAATCTTGATTTTTGTAATATGAAACAGATGTTACTGATTAGAAAAGACCCCGCGACTTGTTTTAAAATGTGGTGGCAAAAGAGGTTTACGCACGCACACACACTGGGAATATGCAGTTTGGCGTCGATTGTATCATTTTTGGCGATTTCGTCGCTTGCGCCGGTGAAATAGAGAAGTACCCAATTTTATTATCAAGTAGGCGCCATTTGATGTTTTGTTAAAAATTTCTCCTTTCTCAAAAGTTGAAAATTTCTAAGAGGTGTAGCAGAATAAAATCACATAGCTCTGAAGTTCCTATTGAGTAAATATATTATCTTCTTAAAAATTTTACTTTGCATTCAAAATAAAATGGGTAAAATTCAAAGTACTATCTGTTGACCATGCGTCTAGACTAACTCCCCTCCCTCTACCGAAATATTTCGTACTATTCTATATATAACATTGCATAAACTGTAATATTTTAAGCTGATCTAGTTTAGAACTACTCATAATTTTTTTTGATTTATTTGAATTTACCATTTATTTAAAAAGAGTAAATATATATAAACTGGGAGCAAAGTAAAACCTAACTCTTTTTCATCGAAAGTAAGAAGTGTGCTTGAGTTTATTTTTTAAATATTTAGGAGTGGGAAAAAAAAAAGATTCCCTTGTCTTTTTAAACTTTTTTCTCATTGCTTTGTCGAAAGTTGCCAGGAAGGACGTTTATTACGTTTATTCATTTTCAGAATTGTGTTATTCTCGACACATATATTATTACGTTGGAAATGGCTATTTATTTTATTTACGGAGGATGCTTTGCTCGAACGAGTGGCTGCCAACACCACCGAGGATAACTCATAAAATGAAATACTATACTTCCTCCACGTGCTGTGGTTGAAGAAATGGAAGGTGTAGTTTGCTTTTTCAAGTTTTCCCGAATTTTATGGGCGACCAATCTTAACAAAGAACTGTTGTGTGTGCTTTCGAGTATTATTATCTTTTAGTGCCAAATACAGTGTGGTTTTATTTGCTACCCAGTGAACAGACCATCGTGTTTGGAAATGTGTTTTAAAGTATGCTTTTATGTTCATAAATATATATATTTTTTAAAATATATGGAGTTGTGCGTCTCTTTTTGTCTCAATAGCTCCTAATGGCTCTCATCTGGTTTGTTTTTAAGAACGTGTTAAAAGTTTTTGAAATGACGGAGGGAGCATTTCAGCCAAGTTTGTTGAATTTGAGGACAAGATCCACATGTTTCGATTAAAAAATTCAGTTGAATAATAAACTGATCTGTTTCTTTAGTTGTCGAAGAAATTTCTCGTGGTTTAAAGATAACGTTTCTGAAATTAAACTTTGTTGTAACAGTTGAGTGAAGGAGACCAAACTAAGAATTGTGCCTCTTATATAAAGAATCTGACGTCATTAACTTCATCAAAATACAACGAATTAATTGGGGCAGGATACATTGTCAGAATGGAAGACCGCACCACTAAAAAAAGTTTTCAATGCCCAACCAATGGACAAACGGAGAAAAGGCTGGCCAAATCTAAAATGGATTGACAGCCTATAAAAAGACCTTCTAATTTTGAGAACTAAAAACTGGAGAAAACTAGCAGGAAGACTGGACTGAAAAATGGCTTCTTCAGATGGCCAAAGCTCATCCTGGTCTTTCGAGCCACATGTGGAAGGAAGGTAACATAGTTGAGTGCCATTCCCCTTCCGTAGTGGTCATGATCATGAGCTCGTGGCCGGTGTGTCATTAGTTCGAACCCTTGTACCACTAAAGACCCGCCGTGTAGAGGAGGCCGATTGACGTTAAATCAGTCGAGGTTCAAATCCCTTTGGCGTGGGGATGCCAGTTCGGGAGCCGTCCTCGTCACTTGACCGAGGTTCTAAACGACGAGGTCAGTTGCCAGTAGCTCTCAGTTGTTTTAAAATGCAACGTTATTAAACATTCATTCACCCGCGGTTAGAATGAGGTGGGAATTAATGAAAATCGCAACAGCTGTTCATACATTTTAAATTAAATTAAGTTTATTTTATTGTAATAAAAATATTATCAAAAGAGATGGTACTATTTATTACTACAGAATCAGGTTTCCCTCTGAACAATTACAGATTTTTAGTTTGAAAGTAGTCCATGTAATATATCAATAAAGGTTAAATATAAAAGAAAATTTTTTTTGAAAAAATTTATGTAAACTTTCTGGTTTAAATAAGGTTTTCATTTTTAATGATTAGGAAATTACTTAAAACGATTGCAGTGTATCTCTTTATCATTGTTTTGATTTTTTTTCCTCCCAAAAAAAAGCTCACATTCTCTTGTGGTTGATACTACTTTGTTACCAAAATCATAACAATTTCATGCAAATATTTATATAAAAAAATTCTTTGACTAAATGTGTTCCATGTGAAAATTTCTGTTAGTTTGTCGTAATATTCTGTTTTTTTTTTAAAAAAAAAAAAAATTTTTTTTTAAGAAAATTATTTATTTTTTTTTTAAAAAGTTATTTCTTTATAAAGCTTTAATTTTGTAGAAAAGACCGATATACTGAGATATATAAAACAAATTGAAAGTGAATGAATTTAAAATCTTTTTGACTTATCGACTCATTTCCGTTACGGACGTTGTTGAATGCATTTTGTAGTTGTAAAATTTATTTATGAGTTTCGTTTCTTCCTTTTTAACGCTTCAGAATTATTTCCGATTCCTTACAGAATTTTGTGGGGAGTGATTTATTTTAAGATTTTTTCACTTTCTTTTGTCGCTTTCTCCAGCTATTTTTTACTCCAGTTATTTTTATTCTGCCATTTTAGGTATTCAATTGATGCGGAAAAAGGGTTGTTTCATGGCCATTGTAAATCATATTTTCTTCGATTCGAAAAATGATATACCTCTGAAAAATATCGTATGAATTTATTATATTAAGATTATCAATGTAAGGAAAAATTACAGATTGAATGGTTTTTTTATCAGTAAATGCCCGATTTATTCTATAAACTTGATGAGGAGATGTTAAGGCCAGATTATTTATGTGAAGGCTGCGTAAGACGCTTTGGTGCTCGTTATCTTGTACCTTGAGAGAGGTCACTGTGGGTGTGAGAGCGTACAAGTCAATTTGGAAACCAGACTGAGAAAGTCTGGGAGTCTCTTGGAGAATCTGTCGAAGAGCGTCTTGGTTTTCTTTTCGTGTCTCTTTAAAGGTGGAATCTGTCACGCTTTCAAAGAAATACGTGACGAAGAATCGTTACTTATTGGATATAGTCGGGATTACTATTCGGCCATTGGTCCTTGTCATCCCTCGTGCGGTGGACTTTTAAGCCGGATATGTTATGCAATGTGGATCATGAGGAGTTTTGCGAATAAATTATTTAAAAAATATCCCGGTTTAGAAGTTCTAGTTATACATATGCAAAATGTTATTATATGATTATTTTTCATAAAAGAATGTTTTTTTGTTTTTTTTTGCGAAAAAATTACATTTAAGTAATTTTTTCTTGTAATAATATTATTAAAACAATGTTGTATATATATTCAAATATATACATCAAATATTAAAATGTCATTCTACGCTTTTTCAAAATTACGGTTTCAAACATAGCCATTCACCTTAATTGAAATGTTTAAGTGAAATTTTTGGGTTTTTCGAAAAACTTTTAATTGTAACTCTGTAGTAAAAATAAGGATTATATGTTTCTTGTGGATCTTAATTAATACTAATAAAAGAAAGTTTGATGCAAGTATCTTGCTTCTTTAATTGGAAAGTTAACAAAAACTCGGATTATTTTCCCGTATCAAATTACGATACCCGAATCTGTCAACACTTCCACACGATATTAATGAGAAGCATTAGCGAAAAAAGGGGGGATAAAAAAAAAAAAATCTTTTTAATTCTTAAAAAAAATCGTAAGATGATCTATATTCATCCGAGACACCCCAGTATTTAATTGGAATACGCAATTAGTGTAGTTACGATAATTGTTCGGAAAGATACGATATTTAACTGTTTTTTTGTTCCATAAGATGAATCCATCAAATGGATTGAATTAAATATAATTATTTCTTCATTAATTTCAAGTCCACCATCATTAGATTATAGGGGAAAAGAGGGAAAAAATATCTTCGGGTTAAAGAACTTAATGTTCGAATGGAAATCTAATGAGTCCATTTGGAATCTGCAGTCCCTTCGATTTCCGTGTCTTCATTTCCACAGCCATTTTGTTTTGTATCGGAAATCGAGACTTTCAGCACAATGAGATCATAAATTTTAGGGACTCTAGATTGATACTCTCTGATTCCCATTCTCTTCCTCACCCCGATTCGGTCTCTGACATTAAGGGAGTTGCTTCTTTTTATTGTATATTGTGCAAGGAAGCCAAAGATTAAGCTTGGTAGTTAGACTTTTAGCCAGTCTTTTTGTGGCAAGCTTTATTTTTCGTTGTTAAGGTGACCGTTTTGTAATTGTTTGGAGAAATGTTTCGTCCTGATAAAATAAAACCCTGTCATGTTTACGAATGTAAACAATTTTATGCTATTAAAAGTAAGGTCACAGAAGGCGATATTTGATGTATTCTCGATTATTAGTTCTCCATTAACTTTTAAAAAAATAAGTTATAGTTTTAAAAAAATTAAGAAACACGCTTTTATATTTAATCGAACGAAAAAGTAAAAATAATTCTTAATATAAGAATAAAATGATTAACGAGAAAATTAATGTCATTGTGGTAAAAGCGTGGGGTTCTTTGTACTACATTTTTACACTAACTCTGCATTTCGGAATAGAACTAGCAAGAAATAATATCAATTGATATCGAGCACCCCACAATGACATTAATTTTCTCGTTAGTCATTTTATTCTTATATTAAGAATTATTTTTCCTTTTTTAGTTCGATCTGCAATAAAAGCGTGTTTTTTTTAAAAAATTTTTTAAAACTATCATTTATTCATTGATGATTTTATCTTTTTTGTTTGTTGGATTTGTATTAACCATGAACGTTTTCGCTTTAGGGTTGTAACTTAATCTTTTAGTAGGCAAATCTGGAAATGGGAAATCGTTAATCCCAATGATCCTGATTAGGACATTGGAACAAAATTATGAAATCATTTTACTGTCATGGGTCCTTGATAAGTGTGCAAAATTTCGAATACATTTGACCTTTTAAAATGGGTAAAAATCGAGTTCAAAGATTCCATTACATACAGGTGAAACTAATAAAAGCGCGTTAAAAACAATGGAAATTTCGATTTTAAAGTTCTTGAATAATTTTTTTTCTTGTGTTTTGCAGTTATTAACAGTCATTGTCACAGCCTTGTCATTTTTATTGTTCTAGTATTTCTATTTTGATTCTTCGCATTCCTCTCTTTATCCTCTGTCTTATTGAGCTTCTTAACCGTAGGTAACTGGTGGTCGCGATAACTAGTAATGGTTATGATCACTAACTCGTGGCCGGAGTGTCATGTTCGTGTCAACCGCCGTGTAGAGGGGGCGATGCACGCCAAGTCTGTTGAGGGTCAATGTCCTCCTGTTGGTGTGATATGGCAATCAGGAGAGAGGAGGTACCACTTCAGGTGTCATTTTCGCCACTTGATCATGGTTCGAAGTTACGAGGTCCGTCGCAAACAGCGCTCGTGTTGCTTTATATGGCGACGTTAGTATAACTGTCATTTAATCGTAGATAACTGAACGTTCTTTTTTATAGACAACCCACCACTGCAGAAACAAAAAGAGGTTAGTACTTGTGCAACTACTGCGAAAAAGCTATTTGTGGAGAGTGCGCTTTTAATATCTGCCAAAGGTGCAAACGTTAATCTTTACTTTCTTTCTATTTTTAATTGAAATATTATGAAACTTCTCGTAAACTAATTCATTTGAAATAAACTAAACATGAAATTATATTTGTTTTTAATTCGTGATCTTTTTAGTTGAATGATCAATTACTGGGTAACTCTTATCTAAGTAGAAGTTAACTAGACTTAAAATAAATCTGGAGCTTGAAATATTACATTAATCTTTAGTAAGTCAGGTTGGTTGAAGGCAAAAATAGTATTCGTTTCCCGCCGTTATCTTATACTTGCATAGTTGCCACCAACATGTATATTTACTTAATTAAATAGTTTTAACGCATAACAAAATATTATTACTAATTACTAATATATATATTTAGTATATAAATAATATTACCTGATACGGAAAATACAATTCCTGGAATAAACATAACGAATTTTGTATAGTAAATCCCCAACAAAAAGTAAAAATTCATGAGACAAATGTATGTCTCCTAGGAAAGGGAAATATTTCTATTCTGACTATAGTTTTATATTGTTTGTATTATTGAATCCTTGTATAAATCTAATATCTCATCCTCCAATATAAGACTAATGCTTACCGTGGATTAGCCGAGAAGAGCAAAATATTTATGTTCTTGGAGATATAGGAATTGGGGCTTCTATCTCTTTATACTTTCGGGTACTGATTTCTTTGGCATGAATGCGTATTTCGGACACATGTCTGTGTATATACATTTCCTTTGAATAAAGGATTTTTGTTAGTATTGTGTTATAAATGTGCGTATGTGGAATTTTTTTAAAAAAATGGGGAATCGGATATAAAATAATATTTTTGATTTTTATGAAGCCAGATATCTGAATATTTCTTTTAAAGAAATTCTCTAAATGCAAATTCTGAAATGTCTTTTTATTGTTGATATTAATTCAATTGAAACCTTTTTTTTTAATAGTTTGGTTTAATTGTAAATAAGTGAGAAAAATAAATATGTAGATGTTATGGTGCATAAATTTATTTGGCAATTCTTAATCAAAGATTTATTATTGGAAGGATTTATACCCCCTTTTTTTCACTTAAGAAATATGTATTACATATGCGTTTAGAATTCAGGAATTTATAAAACCCAATGATATTTAAGTGTCTAGGGGGTTAAATATATGAATGATAAGGATTTAGGAAGTGTAAGAAAAAACTGGATAAATAATCTAATATAAAACATCATAGTCTAAAGAAGTCATCATAAACAAGTCTAAAAATATTTTATGAAGGTTTTGTAATGTTAATCCGAAGAATGAAGTTATAGTTCCTCCGTACTCCTCATTCCACTTTTTTTAAAACATAGATATTAAAAAAATTTTTATAATCTTATTCATATTCGTTAGGGTAGTCATGTTTAGCACATACAAAATTATATTCAAAATTCTACGGAAGATTTTGCATGTATATATAAAATTCAGCCTAAGAATAAATTTTTTCAAAAACATTCAGATTGAAAATTTTATTGCAATTGTTGTTAAATCTGCGGCAGGCCGCAACTGCACTGAGCTATATAGAATCTCTAGACGGGTCGCATGATATCTGTAACATAATTTAAGTTCAATATTATCTCTTGCTGACATATATTCCTCTTAGATGTTTACCATCTTTGTGTAAATGCATCATTAACTCCCCAGAGAGGAACTCGAGTGATTTCTTTCATGAATGCATGCCACAAGGATACTGTAGCGATCTTTCAATTTCTACAGTTCTTGTCAATCCATGCACCCCTTCCTCCTTTCCTTTCTGTCATTTGTAGAGTTTAACCCCCCTTCCCCAATACGCTGCATATTGGCAATTAAGTCTAGGGAGATGCGGCGAGTTCCCAAATGCGAGTTATTTCATTGTGGCACCATCTACTGGCGGCTCTCTCTACCAAATTTGAAGGCTTGAATTAATTTTAACTCAAGCTCTGTTCTGGTGCTGAACACAATTTTAATTTTGCCGAGAGCACCAGAGCCAAATTGATACACAAGGGATCTTTTACAGGCCACATAATATGACATGCGTGCCTACGACTTTCGCATTCAGAAAATCTATCAATTCTCTCCGAGATCGAACCCACACAATCTTAGGCTTACACAGCGGGCACGCTGCAACCGAGCCGGTGTAGAGTTTTACTTTCATGACATGTTTTCCCACCCTCTGTTAAGTTTGGTGCACCTCTGTCAAATATGTCCTTAGCTCCTATATAAAACGCATCAACTATTTAATCTCTCCACTCGATTGTTTATGTGAGAATTTTAAATGCAGTTCACTTCAGCTCTTTGCATAGGTACCTCAACTTTTGGAGATTAACGCTTACTTGCTGGGGAAAATAGAATATAGACTGAACAGGACAAATTCATGTGGCATAATAAAATGGAGAACGAACCTCTTACTAATGTCTTAACCTCAATTTGAAAAAAAATAAAACTTTTTGTCCATGTGACCATGTTATATATATCGATGTACACATTTATTTGAAACACAAAGTTAACGAGGTTCGTTGTTCTAATTACCATCTTGATGACCCCCTCTGAATTAACAAATGTATTATGTGAAGTTATTCTATTTTATTAAACATACGTTCTGCTTAGTGTGTGGTCACCGCATTAGCCCCGAAATGGAATTTGATGCAATTACGAGTGAAAGCCCACAAACATAACACAGACCGCTTTCAACTTGTCGTGACAGGAATTACTTATTGCAGTTCAGTTGTGATATGCACAATGCCGATGCTTGAGGCAGACCTTCGCGTAAACTAACACAGGAGATAAGGTTTGCATGGGAGCTCAAACAAAACTTTTCGTTAACTATATTCAATTAATTTATGGATTGGCGAAAGCTGAAATTGGGTTGTTACAACGTATCAGTTTCTTCGAACGTAATTAATATTCGGAACCAACTAAGTCATCAGTGTATATATATATGAATATTTTATCTAATGGGACTTTAAATTTCAATGATTAAGTTTTTTCATTGAGATTTTTAACCTTTTTAATAGTACTGAATTATAATCGATCGGTTTTTTAGCGGTGAATTCTTTCTATCTTATTTTAAGCTTTCTGATGATATCAGCATTTCTTTTAAATTCATTGCATTTAGGTTTATCAGGGAACCAGTTTTTATCTATTAAATAGAGATTATTTCGTAAAATAATGCTATTATCGGGTTTTCTAGTGAAATTTTTCTTTCTGCTTCTATTGATTTGATAAACCATTAAGAAGTTCTGAGGAATTATCGGGAAACGTGTTGGTTTTGTTAAATGTCCGTTTTATTTGAGTTGAGTTTTTATCATATCGAGCGACAGAATGTTATTTATTCAGATCGACACCGTTTTTTTTTTGTGTGTGTATCTGTAGAGAAATAATAGATTCAAAGTTCTGTTTTCTCCTAGTTTTCCTCTGCAAAAGCATTACATGAAAATAGGTTTCATTTAACATAAATATGCTCAACTCTTTTTGAAAAGATTGTAAACTGTTTAAATGAATTTTTTTTATCTTTATAACATAATTATTAAATAATTACTCTTATGAAAATTCTTAAATGTATTAATTTCATTTTAGTGATGCAAAAGCAATGAGAAGTTGATTTTTTTTATTCAGTTATTTGTTTCAAAAGTTTTCAAAGTTGTGTTTAAATTTCTTTGAACTTATAGCTTTTAGTAATATAAATTTGAATAAATCTTTTTAGAACAATGTGGTCTTTAAATGGGCATCATTATTTTAGTAATATAATAATAATAAAGAATGGGGAAGGGGGGGTACTCCTGTCCTGTAACTGTGGACCAGCACCCATTGCACAAATTATGCAACTGTTCAGTACTTTAATATTACCTTTTGTTGTATTTATTTTATTATAAAAATTTTTAATATTCGCATGCAACGCCGTCCCTCACATTATAATAACGTAATTTGGCGATATGCCTAAGTTGGCATCCAAGTTGTCGATTTGGCGTCCATATGGATGCTTCTGGAAACTACTGGAGAAATCTGTAACTGCACGATCTATGACAAATGGATTTTTCGAGAAAGCACGGGAAGGTTAGGAAGACCCCTAATCAAATCGTTCTTGACGATTCTATTCAAATAAAATTCAACTTTTTGAGGCTCATTTTTACTAACTACTTATGTATAAATAAATTTAGTGCAACATCTTTGCGAAAAACTTTATATACGAGATATAGAGAGATTACATTATCAGATGACGAAATCAGCAAATGAGCTGGGTCCCTATTTAACAACATATTTAATAGTTCTGTGTAAAATTTTGCAAAGAGCACACAGTTTTGAACAGTTAGGGGATTTATTATTTCTTTAAAAATTACTGTAGTAGAATAAAACATTTAAAAAGAAAATTTTCATTGTTATATATTGTGACAATTTTCCACTATGATGTATACTTTTAAAGTAACATTGTTTCTATTTTTATGATATAAACTATTAAAAGTAAGTTCTTATTGGTAAAATCGGATATAAATTGTAACAAGCAAATGTTAAAAGCAAAAATAAAGTATTGGGTACGAAGATAAATTCATTTGTGAAGTTATTTTACCTGCTTAAGCATTCCTAAAACTTTCTTAAAAACTTCCCAGGTAATGTCAGACACATCTGACTTCAGCTTCTTTATCCTTGAACAAATTCGATAAGAAAATGTATTTTCTCACCCCATTGCATTTTGTTTTCTAGATGGAGTGTCTCGCTTTGTCGTCGCTGTTTAATTTATGCACCATATCGTGAAAACATGACATGTCCCATCGGAAGAAATAAATTTCTGCTAAAAGCATGAATTTTAAAAGCAGGAAGAAGGTAATATTGTTTTGTTGGCTGCACTGCGCTCGTAGCATGTTGAAATCGTGAAAGGTGTATTCTTTTTCTTAACGAAATTCCCTGTAATTGAAAAGGGAGAGTATGTTCCTGTCATATTTTCTCCAAGATGTCGTGATACTTTATTGGCTTCTTTAACAGATAGATGATTTGTGTAGAGATGATTGGGAACACCAGGGGGTTGTTGTTCCTTTTGTGGATGTGATGTTTGTTTTGATTTTTGAAAAGATGTGAACTGTTTAAACACTTAGTTAATTGGAATGTTTTAGAAGTTTTCATATTCCGTCTTGTTTTCGCGTAATTAATAAAAAGCTGAGCTTTCATTAATTATGAAAAGAATCTCGTTGCTTCCTTTGAATATTTTTAAATTTATTGTCCCCTCTCTCCAACCACCAACAGTGAAAATTATTATTCAACTCTGATGCATTAATGGTAAGGCAATGTACATAACTTTTTTTAACGATTAATTTCTTGGTAAACGCAAATCTATGAAATTATTCGAATTATTCATTTTTTAAAACTCTTAATTCCTTTCCCTCTGGCAATCATTTCAATATGTTGAACATTTTGCGTTTCTGCAGAAGGTATTTTCTTCTTATTAAGGTATCCGACTATCCTTAAATCATGACCTTTTTCAAAAATTGACAAAATTTTTTTATGATTTTTTTTATCGACCATCTTATTAGCTTAATAAAGTACCAAGATTTTATTTTTCATTCACTAGAACAAAAACTACAAGTGTTTTAGTAAGAGAAGATGCCATAACTTTACACAAGATGTCAAACATTAAAATGCGTTTTACTCGAAATGTGTTTTTTTCGAAAAGCTCGAACGGGGACAGCGATTGCTCAAAAAGTTTTGGAAATAATTCGCTGTGAAATTTTTTGTGTATGTTCTGTGTAACAGTAAAACTGTTTTGACCTTCAGTTTTATTAATCATTATTTTATTTCAAAATTTACAGTCCTTTATGTGAATATAATCACTGTTTTTTTAAGCAATTTCATATAATTACTAACATAAAGCGCTCTAGTTTTTATAAACATTAAAATATCTCTTACCCTGAAGGTCATTTCAAACATGAATAACAAAGTAACACATCAAAATTGAAAAATTAAGAATTTGTTTATAAAATATTTGTACAGAGCGGGCCCCATTTATGTAATTTTTTGTACATTTTCACCAGTTTTTTCCGATTTTAATAATAATTTTTTTTTT
>BMAV01009539.1:345021-361183 GCA_019973955.1 Trichonephila inaurata madagascariensis | reverse complement strand
ATCTATATCACCTCCTGGTTTGAATTTTTTTAAAATCTGAATTTCCCTTTTTGAAGATAGTTAATCGCGACGTCAACTTTAGAACAGTAAGAAATTGTTTTATTTTTATTTGCTTTGGAATATTTTTTTGTTATTTGGGAAATTCTTTCTGTTAATTCTTTTTAAGGCATCTTGTCCTCTAATAGAAATTTCACATTTTTCAAAGCAGAATTTACTCTACCTTCTTCTATAACCGATAATGAATAATATTCATAATGAAATCTAATTTCTGAAGATGGTTTCCTCGTGTTTTCCTTTTGTTATAGATGCATTACAAATATACTTTTAAAAAATATCTGCAAATAAACTTCATATGTTGTTAAATTACAATCACTCGTACGATGTTTAAAAGTAATTTTTTTTTGAAATATTTTTTTTACCTATATGAAAATAATTTTGGAGATTTTATATTTATAGTATGGAAGTCAGCACATTTTTTTTTTAAGTTTTTGTTTGGGAAGGAGTTTTTTTTTTTAAAATTAATTTCTTTTATTACTTAATTTCGTCAACTTTTTTAGTGGCCTTAATAAAAGTTTTATGTATTTATTTAATCACACCTTGATCTTAAATCATTGCCATATACATTAAAGAACGTTGTTCTGAATTAAATGCCTCTGTTTGTGTGGATGGAAATTAATTTAAACAAATACTAAAGAAAGTGAATGAATAATTCTAATTCGAAATCACTCTTCATTGCGTTATAATTTTTTAAAACCATTTATTGAGTCGGAAATTATCCATTTGTGCTTGTGTCAAAAACACCCGCATTTTAATACTATTTGTTCTGTGTTTTTTAAAATTCTTAGTATTTAAATTCTTGCAAAACCACTAAATAACCTTTTAGTTCCTATAATTAATAAACATCAGCTTTATAGCTTCCATCTTGGTGCGCTTATAGTCTCAAAGCTTCCTGGCGGGGAAAATAAAGCCATTCTCCGCACACCATATTGGACAATAGTTACTTGGCTATTCACTTGTTACGGGCACGCATGGAACGACCACATTTCGGTATTTTTCTGGGCACTTTTTATTACCTACCAACCATTTTTACGTTGTCGTCAAAGGTTTATTTTATAGTTACGTGTCGGCTGAATGTCTGGGATCTGGCTTCCGCCTCGAAATCGATAATATGACCGCTTTTATTGTTTTATCTCTGTCGTCTGTTTGATGTTTTTACTTCTTTCTTACTCTATCGAGATGGCTTATTTATGGGAAAAAATGGTGTTGGGTGGTACCGATGTCTCGGTATTAAAAATCTCTTCCAAGTATCCTCTTATTTACGGTTTCGACTTCATTTTAAGAGGTGTGTGGAGGTTTCGATTGTCATCTGTTGGGATTGGCGGCATTTGGAATCACAGGGGTGAAGACTTGGTATTTATTTAATCTGTGATTTTATTGATTTGAAGAAATATGAAATGAATTGTTTTTTTTTTAAATATGTTGCTACATATGGCTTTATTGCATAGGTTCCCAAACTTTTTTGAATTGGCGCCCCTTTTTCTAGTGGATATTTCGGTACCACCCCCTCCCACTCCAGAGAAATAAGAACCTACAAAAAACACATGGTGAAAACAAGAATTAAATTTTTAAAAAATATTCTATTTCTATTGACGTCATTCTTGTCTGTGGTTCTTTTTTTTAATAGCGTTTTGAAAATTTAATTATAATCACTTGGTATGTAAGAGAGATTCATGTGATATTGGACGAGATGTGAAAAGTTTTAATTTAATATCTAAAATTTACTATATCATTCAATTTATTGTAGATGTGAATGTAATGTGTGTGTGTAATCTAATCTTAAGTTTTTCATTCACTTCCCGAACTATCGAAATATGTGAATTTTCGCGCACGTGATAGAAATGATTTAAATACATAAATCAACAGAAGGTAACCAGTATTAAAGTTTACTTTTGTTAGTACATAATTAGCATGTTTTTTTAAAAAAATTTTTTATATCATATTTGGTTAATCTGCCCACGCCCCTCCGTGCCATCTCATCCCCCCTAATTTTCTCTGGATCTTTTACTGCCCCCTGAAAACCTCATATGCCCACGTTGAGAACCTATGCTTTGTTGAAAGGATCAATCCAAGCATGTAAATCAGCTAAGTATCACACAAAAACAGTAATAAATAATAATAATAAAAAGAATAAACATTTAAAGTAAGTACTATGACAAAGCAAAACGGGAACAAAAGTTAAAATTTTAAACAACAGGAAAAGGAACGTAAGAGATGTAGTCTTTACAAGTTCATGAAAATTCTGGCATTCCAGTATAGTTTGCTTATCTCACCCCATTTTTGAGACTCTTAATCTAGTTCTGGGCATATAAGATTCTCTGCATTCATGATGCCCAAATTGCAAATGTTGCAAATTTGGCATATATTAGATGGAAATATGCCTGTTTTATTTAGATAAAGTGCCATGCAATCATGATCTGTTTGCAGTCTGAAGATTGTCACAGCCTCTTTACGGGGCTTTTAACAGCACTTTTTCCAAGTGTTTTGGACATTAGCCCGGAATTTGCCTATTGGTTTTGCTGCCTGGTCAAATTTGGGAGTATCCATTTAATTCTCAAAAATATGACTCTGGAGAAAGTGGTTTGTTGTCTTGAGGCTCAAGTGTTCCTCTTTTGGCTAGTAACCTTGACCTTTTTGTTACTGTCGATACCCATATGTGAAGGGATCCTTTAGAAAACGATTGTTTTGTTGTATTTATGAGAAGGCAGTTCGAGATTTGTCTTATTTCTCAGATAATCTGGGTGTCTGTGTCAGGATTTATAACTACATCCTGGATGGCTGCTTTGGAATCGACTGGAATAACTGCAATAGAAAAAAAAAAATGGGATCTTTATCTTGAAGTTTTTCAGAGCTATTGCGATTCCAAGGATTTTGCACCTAAATTTGACATGGTGTTCCACACGAGTACATTGGGAAAGGAGCTTACTGTATACACCAGCTCCAGTGTTTTTTAAATATATTTTTCAAAATTCCGTATTGTTTCCATTAGAAAAGTTCGACCTTTTTTTTCAGTGGACATAAAACCATTATTTTGCTGTATTTTTTCTTGAAGATTTATTTAAAATGAATTTTCGGTGTTAAATGTACATTTCGTGTAAAAAAATTATTTTATATAAAATTAAATTATTTTATTTAAAATTATTTTTATTCTTCTTCAGCAATTTAATCTGTTTAAGAAAAAGGGTTTTCTTAAAAGACAATTTTTGCCTTTTCTTATTTTGCTGAATTATCTTATACGTAATAACCATGTTTAGAAATTTTCATTTTTAATTTGGTGAGGAATGGTTTCTAGTTTCTCTTAATGAGGGAAAAAAATTAACTTTCTATAATGGTTTTTTTGGGGAGGGGAGTAAGGCTGTGAAGGAGGGAGGCTCTTTCAGAATTATTGTATGGTTTTCAAAATTATTTTAAAAGCTTAATTTGGTGTGTAATTTTCTTTTGCAATGTTTAATTTGAGAACTATTTTTTTTTTTTTTTTTTTAAATCTTGGTAAAGATTTGTTTCTTTCGTGAGTAGGAGTGGGTGAAGAGAGTAATTATTTTGAGTATTACATCTTAACTTTTTAAAAAAAGGAGATTGTTCTATGTTTACTTAATGATCAAATTTTAATTTTGTTTATTTATATTGTTTTATTTTCCCATTATTGTTCCAAGTTTTCAGGAATATGGTAAGAGTATATAATTACTAAGATAAATAAGGTTTAATAATTTTTTCAAACTTGTTTTTTTTTTTTAAAGAAAACTTACGGTTTACTTGTTAAAAAGAAAAAAAAATAATACGAATGCTGCAAGATTTCACCCCCACCCCTCACTCCAACCCCTCTAGTTTTTCTTTTAAAGGACTTTCACACCAATATATAGAGCTCAAATTGTGTTTAGCTATTTCATTCAACAGAAAAAAACGTAGCTTATTTTAGTGAATTTTATTTCTTCTCTCAACTTTCTGAAAATAAATCATCTTTACTATCACAACTATTCCCACTATAGAATAGAATTACGAACATATATTTTTATACAAATATAAAAGAAACCTTTTCTTCAATTTTTTTCATTTCGTTACAAAATAGACCGAGACATATGAATCGGGACAAACTCATTTGATCTCGCAAAATCACGCTTGAAGTGCTATTCACTAAGTTCGAAAGCCGACGAAATGGGCTTTGGCTTTCCGCCAAACACTTCACACAGTTAAATAGTTTTGCAAAACTCCCCCTTTTTTTTATAGTTGAATGCTTCTATCGCCGTTTACTCCGTGCACCGGAAATAAAAACGTCCACTTTGTTTAATTCTACATTCCCGAATTTTCACTCGGTCCCTCCATAAATGCTTTCTCATGTTCCGCTGGAAATATTTTCCAGTGCGTCGCTAACCATTATAGCTCCTCTTTTCGTCCTCCATTACCTGAATCGTAATTATGGTTTTAAATATTTTGTGTTATATTCTATCTTATTCTCCAGTAGCCAGCAATTACTTAAATAGCTGAATAGTCATTTATATTGCTGGAAAGAATTTCTATTATACTGCCGGCTCTAATTCATGGGACTCTGTTATTGATTTTTTTTTTACCCCCGTGTATTGCACTTTTATCGTTTATTTTGTATTACATAAAAAAAGTTTCGGTTTAAGTTGAGTTGAGTTGTTATCATGCTTGAGTAGCATTAAACTGGTCTGTTCTGTGATATGCTTGAGTAAAAATGATCAATGATCATTACAAGACGAAAAATGTTAGCGCCGGGTGGAATAGCGGTATCGTTTTTGATTATGTCCTTTTTTTATGTTCTGTTTTTACGCAGGTAACTCAGTGTTCCTCGTACTTCGTCTTGGGCGATTTGTTTGCATATTTTTTCCTTCTCTTATCCTTTGTCAAGTTTGTCGTATGTATTTGATATTCTAACGGGAAAATTTTCAATATCGATTTTTTTCACCGCTCTTTCTTGTTAAAAAGTAATTTTCTGAAGCATTTGTTAGACAAACGTAAGGGTTTGTACTATGCGTTTTTTGTATAAATTTTTAAGTGTGTCGGAGACTTTCTACGTAAAAGTAATTCGTTATCGCCCGCGATAAAAACTGTTGAAGAGGAAAGCAAACATTTAACTTTTTTTGCCTGTTCAAATATTAATTCAGGAATTCCCATTATTTTTGAACTCGAAATTGTTAGCATATATCCCTATCTCGTAAAACGTAGTTTGATTAAAAAGCAAAGATAGATCGTTTTTGTAGATTACGTTAAATTTACCTACATGCGCATACAATGAAGGAAAGATCAAAATAGTTTTTTGTAAAGCTATCACTATTAAAGTAAGCAGGGTTTTTTTTTTTTTGATAATTAGTCTATATTATCTTAGTACACAAAAAGAGTGTTACTGATTGTACTACGAAAATAGAAAAGTAGATTGTAGTTTTTTATTAAGCTAGTAAAAAAAAATTACTTTTCCGAAAATATATAATGTAGAATTCTACATTATATATTTTCGGAAAAGTAAGTAAAGTAGCTTAATTTTTTTCTTCGCATTCTCTAGAATACAGCAAAAAGCTCTTTTGGGTCGTATTGATTTGATATTTTTATCCTGAAATTGCTAATTTTATTATTATTATTTTTTTTTTTTGTAAAAAAGGCAATAATTGAAATTATCGATTATTACTTGGATTACAGCAGACCAGTGTTTCAAATTGTCATTGTCTGTTTTATAAATCGAAACCATGTTTAAAATTTCGAGTATAAGTTTGAAGAGCTTGAAGCAAGTAGAATCGTAAATTAACAAGTTTTTAGCCTATGTGAGAGGGGGATTTAAATAAGTCAAAAAATCTTTTTTTTTTTTATATCAACAGTTTTTACTTTGAGGGGAAAACATCAAGCAGAACTATAACAACAATAAAATTAATGTTTTCTGCTTGACATTTTTTCCTTGCGGTAATCTTTTCTCTACATTTGAGCGAAGTGCTCTTCGTAATTTGATTACTTTCAAAATAAAACCTAAGGTAAATGACAGCAATTATAAGTTTTGTAAAGGACTTTTTTTCTTTCTCTTATAAATGTGAATGTGACTTATTTATAACATGACTGAAGTTTTTCAGTATATTTAAATCTGTTCTTAATAACATCTACAAGACTTGAGTAAGTGTGTAATAAAGCGTTGCTGTTATTGGTGTTTGGGGGTTCGAATAGAGATCAGCCATAATATCAGTTCAAATTCCAATTTATTATCTCTCTCTAACTTAAATCGAACAACTCGGGGTAGGAAATGCACACCACTACTAAGTATAGGAGCAATCGCACGGCAAAAAAGTATACTTAATATTTGAGTATATTCTACATAATTCACTTAGAACACTTTGGACGTCTGCGGTCTAATTCACCGTAATTCTGTTATTAGTTTTACGATCTCCGGTCCGTTATTATTAATCTCTTATCTTATGACTAAATCGTCAATTAGCTATATTTGATCATCCAGAAATTACTCGTCAGCTAGCTCTCAACTAACTTCGCGTATCCAAAAGTCAATGCTTAAGTAGAACCATTCATTTCAATAAATCGAGTCTTCTTCGGGAGAAAGTTTTCTATAGAACAACAGTTAAAAAGAAATTTACCCCAAGAGGATTAGTTAAGGTTCGCGGATAGACCCGTTACAAGTGAATTTTGGTTTCCTTTAAAAATTTTGATTAATTATTTACTAAAACATTGGGATTCATTAATAAGTATGTTTAATTAAAAATTCTTCGAATCAAGCAAATGTTTTTTTTTTAAATTAAAATTTTTACTACACACTGTTATGTGTAACCACCAGGCACATAAATATTCGCATGAGTCTTCATTTCTTCGCAAGAAATAATTATTTTTATTTTTTTATTTCGATCTTTTCCCCAATTTAATAGACATTGACCATCCAGTGCGTTACATTTAAAAAAACTTTTCGAAACCATCATCCCTTTTTCTTTTCCGGGGACCTTTCAAATGTTCCGAAGTCGGCACAAAAAGCATGATTGAAATTTCCCACCCTCCCATTATTCTCTTTGACAGAAATTTAATTTAGTCATTTTGCCAGCCTGTGCGGGAGGGAGGCGGTAAGGACCTTGTCCAAAACGTTTAATGTCCGGAAAAATTCGTTAAAAAATTGGTGGCCTGCCTAAGTTAAGTGATCCATCAGGACGTAAATGCAATAAAGAAAAGAAGATGCAGATTGTTCTCTCTTGTGCACAGTTATTAGAGGGGCAGCGGTGCAGATTCGCCTTTTTCTCTTTCCCGTGTCACTAGAGTGATGAGGGAAGATGGATCATCCGGTTCTTATGAGTGTGCGGTTTCTTTCTTTTCTTTTCCCCGTTTTATTTTATGAGAATTCTTCGCATTCATGGGTTTTTATGGAAAAGTGCTAACTCTCGCGTTAAAAGGGAACTTTTTTAATGATCCTTCTTACTTTTTCATTTCGGCCGCTCAACAAATACAATGCTTCTTTTCAGAATGGAAATTTTTATTATTATTATTGGCAAGCGTTTTTTTATTTTTATTTTCCCCCCTTCTTTCTTCATTTTTTCCCCCTTTCTTTCATTGGATTTTTACTATGCGTGTCTTAAGAAAGAATGAAATTATAAGCATTTGGAACAGAAAATGAAAATGTCACCTTTTTTTTTCTTTTAATTGCAGTATAATGAACGTTTAGATATGAAGAATTTTCAATTTCACGATTTCCTTTTGAATACATTTGTTATATTATAATATGATAAATGTGTTTTACCAGGCTTTCATTTTTGTTCTTTTATGTAATTACCATAAAAATATGTTACTTCTTTTGTAAAATGAGTCGAAATTGTTTATTCTTTGGAACTGTAGTATATTTCTTAATTACAATTGGACAATATTTTTGAATAGATTCTTAAACTTTAAATGTAAAATGTAAGTATTTTAACAGAATAACGAATCTTAACTCGTTCGTTATGAGCTGCATGGTTGGAGTACCCTAGTGGTTATGGTCACGAACTCGTGGCCCCTTTTATTTTGAATATTACGTAAGGTGTCTTTTACTAAATCGCGACGGTGCTAAACAACTTTGGTGGCCGTGGTAGCCTAGTGGCCAAGGTAAAGGACTCTTGGCTCGCGTGTCATGAGTTCGCTGAAGACCCGCCGTGTAGAGAAGCGATGCACGTTAAATCTGTTGAGAGCTCAAACGTCCTCCCGTTGATGTGGTAGTTAGGAGAGGGGGTGTCAGCTCAGGTGTCGCCTTCGTCACTTGACCGTGGTTCAAAATCACGAGGTCCGTCGCCAAAAGCCCTCGTGTAGCTGAACAGTGCGACGCTAATATTCACTCACTCACGCTAAATGTATCTCGTTTTGTTTTTGAAATAAGAATCTTAACTCCAAATTCATCCGAACGTAGCGCTGTGAGCAGTTTTTGTGTAGCGCATAGTAACTTTACTATATCTAGACTACACTTTTATAACTATAGCTCTTAACTTTCATAAATTATTTGGGGGACAACGGACACTGTATAATTTAATTATATTAATAATGATAATATAATCTGAAGAAATATTCAAAAATCCGCTGATATAAAAGTTATTATTCAAATAGTTAACGTATCGTATTTATAGCACACAATCTTCATAATATATTAACGAATAAATCATGGGTTAGATTAAATATAAGCTCTTAATATGCACGGCAAATGTTTAATTTTGGATTTTTAATAAATAAAGCTGGCTATATTTTATTTTACTGTTTTCCGATGTCGGAATTCATTATTATAATTATACCAGTGCGCGAATGATTGGACAGTTTATCAGAAACATTTCATAATTCCTTTTGAATTAAACATTGACATTTGAAGTTCGACATAGAATAGAAACTGGGAGTATAAATGGGTTGAAAGTTTTGTGCTGCAAAGAGAACAGCATTTAAGTGGCTGACTTCAAAGCGACTTCATTAAGCTCATTTGGAATAAGTACTCAAAGAGAGATAATGCCCTGCTCTCTTAAGAGTACAGCCCTGGAATTTCCGCGTATTTCATAATCAAAGAGCTAGTTCTGTAATCATGTTTCAGTGTTACAAAGTGGTGATCAATCATTGTAAACATTAAAATGATGATCGCTATATTTTGGGAAGTAATATGCGGTGTTGTGTCAAAATAATCTGTATGGTATACGAAGATGCTTTGTGAGTTGTTATTTAAAAGAAATATTGTTTATTATATGGGTTTTTTTTTCTTTCTATCATTTCTACTAAATTAATTTAGCATTGAGATGAGACTGTTTCTTTGTGAGAATAAGTACCTGATGTGTTTATCTTACTAGGGCTCTGTTGCTAAGATGAGGGAACTTTTCGTAATTTTTAAAATATTTCTTTTAACGCTTAGTATGTTTTGAGGTAACAATAACGAACCACAGTTACCTGTGTACTAGATGTTTATAATCAGAGATGTATTCCAAAAGGATTTTAACATTCTCGATGTTTTGTACTTACATTTCGTAGATAGTTTATTTTTCATTCCCCACTCCTTGATGAATAATTTGATAATGCCTAAAATAATTAATACATCTTACTTAGATTTTTCTGAACCAACTAATCTCTCTGGATTTTTCTCACAAAAACATATCTTACGTTTTCTGCAGGGGCGTCTTAAGATATTGGGCCCTTATTCAAAAGTAGACCCCTCCTGTGACCCTTGAAAGTAGACAGTTATATATAGCATGCATTGTCAAATGTTCATATGAATAGTAACCCGAAATGAATATGCATGACTTACAGTCTCTCAAATCTAAACAAAAACCTGTTCTACCAAGTGCCACCTTTCGGTTAGATCAGAGGTTCCCATACTTTTTTGTCTCGTAGACCCCTTGCCAAGTTTTTCGGTTTGCGATAGACCCCTGCTTACGTAATATGGAATTTTTGCAAATTTATTAACTTAAACGTGTTTATGACAGCTGGTACAGAGCTACTTATTTTAAGTGATATAAATTTCTAACTGTAGTGAAGTATAGAATTTAAAACTTAAGAAACCAATGCTAATTAATTTAAAATTTAAGTGATACATAAAATAACTCTGATTAAAAAACGAATGTTTATAATGATATGAATGATTCTGGTGTTTCAATAACAAATTTTCAACATTTGTTATCAATCTTGTCAGGTTTAACCCTAAATTTTCTCGGTTAGTAGTGTCCAGCTGACAACCGCGCTGAAACTTCTCACTAGGAAAAGCAATTAAAAGCTTTCTCCAATACTCCATAACTCGAGGTAAATAACTGGTATATGTGTGTCTCTTTAAAGCCAAAATTGCTGACATCTGTTTCTAAACTTCACTCCGTTACTTCCTATTCCGATCAGTTCCTCTTGTAATGACATTTTTTTTTTCAATGTGACCATAGGAATTTATTGGTAATGACCAAGTAAATGCATTCTCAAACCTAGTTTCAAAATCTGAATAAGGGGACTAGGAAAATTCGTTACGTCCGACATTATACTCCTTTCGCTTAATTCTGGCAATAAATGCTGAAAGGATGGTCCTTGTTTTAACAAAATTTATGCTGTCACACGACTGCAAATTAGCCTCATTAAGTATAGTAAATAAATGTGTTAAAGGTAAAATCTGGTTTTCATTTGATTAAATTTTCTTTTAAAATTAAAATCACAATCTGGTATAATGAAAACTGTCGTAGACTCCCACTTACACCTCGTGGATCCCCAAATTATTTTCTTGCTATCGTGGACCCTTTACAAGTCGTCATAGACCCTTAGGGTCTATATAGACTACTTTGGGAATCACTGGGTTAGATGATAGTACATGGTGGTGGGACCAGGCTTATACACGGACGATGGGCATGGTATGATAATGCAGTCTTACCACTCTTGCCAGTTGGTATATAGTTCGAAATTCTCAGTTTTTCAGAGAATAATGATCAAATGTTATTCCTTGACGCTAAGTTTTTCGAATCGTAATCTTGCTGAGTCGAGAGCAAGACAAGTCCCTAGGCCCAAGTCTGATTGGTCCATGCTTTAAGGTTGTTTTCGCCGTGTACACAAGAGCGTGAACTTAACGCGGAGCACATTTTCGTACAGAAAAAATACTTCAATTTTTTTAATAAAAATGTGTGACATTGTGACTCATGCATTTGTTTATATTATAGTGTTTTTAAAATTTCAGAATATTTCTTAAATAATTAGTTTTTCCTTTTTCATGAAAAGGGATAGCTCATTTAGCATTATGGTATAGGAGAAAAAAAATGCAAAACGCATTTTATAATAGAAAAAATGCATCAACTCGGATAAAAATGAGTAGTATGGTAAAATAAGCGATTCTCTACAGGATAGTGAAGCCATAATATAATATTAACGTTTGAGTACTTTTATATCTGAAAAAATATTCCGAATTCGGGTTCTATACTTTAACATTAGCCGAAAACAGCCTTAAAGACATCAATGGTTCTCTTCTACTACTAATAACGTCATACTAAGATGAGATTATTACGAGAAAACTATATGTATATATTAATACCTTATATCAGTTTAAAAACCAAACAATTGTCATTTAAATTCATTGCTAGCATTGCGTACTTTGTTTTTTTAAATGATCGCTTGTTTGCTGTATGCGTGTTATATTTTAAGTATCGAAATTGGGGAAAATTCTATTTTTGTTAAATTCTTTTCTGAAGTAGTATTTTGTTTAATGAGGAATTTCTTTCTCTTTGGTTTAATCCTAAGGTTAAAAAACAATTATTCTTCATCGCTCTTGATTATAAATATACATTTTATCCCAAAAGTTGCATTACAGACTATTTTTAACATCTCAGTAACCTTCTCGTACATGTAAACCTTTCGGCTGGGAAGAACAGCTGTTTTTCGTATTATTCTTCGAACTCACTTTAAATTTTACATGTGTCCTTCCTTGTTTTCTTTTTCTTCGGAACTTAGCATATTCCCCATAATTTCTTTTCTTCGAGGTTGGAAAGAAGCGCGACCTTTCGTCAGAAGCACAGTAATTAACTATCGATTGATGGCACTGGTCGATGGTTTGCTAAGCGTTTTTTCAAACTTTACTTTTTCTCATTTCTCCTTCAAATCGCTTTTTTTTCCTTCTTTCAAGTCACAGTGTATTTGTGTTCAAGATTATGAGTTTAGGATACTTTCTTTTATTGTTAGGCAACATCTTTTGACAATGTTTTTAGAAATTTTCATAAAATATAGTGATATACACATAAATGAGAGACTCCCCCTCCTACTTGAATACTATATTTTAAGTTTTCTAAGTATGTGTTAAGTTTCAAACTTGTGAAAAGTTTTAAAAATCTATTCTACTCTGATTTTTACTCCTTTTCATGTAAGAACAGCTTTTGAACATGAAACCAAGCATTTGAGATTTTTTTTATGGGTAGTTATATTCTAAAATTCGTATTTTTTTAGTAATTTTTTTCTTAAGTGTCTATACTTTTTTTTTAAAAAAAATATTTTGTATTATAATATTTTTTCATGCGTGAATTTCTGAAAAATGACGTATTTGAGAAAAACTTGGGATGTTGAAGGATTTTGGATACTTTATGTTCAGTCTTGAGCTGCTGATTTTCAGTTTTTAGATTTTCATAATCATTAGACATTTATTCGGAATCTTTTTTTGATCCAAACTATGAAGTATTGTGTGTGCAATTTGTTACCTTATGGTTTGGAATACCAATAGTTTGTTGGATTTAAGTTTTGTTTAAATTCTTTCAAAGTATTCTTCGCACCATCGGACGTGGCAGTGACCATGAGTGCCAAT
This sequence comes from Trichonephila inaurata madagascariensis, assembly GCA_019973955.1. NCBI lineage: Eukaryota > Metazoa > Arthropoda > Arachnida > Araneae > Nephilidae > Trichonephila > Trichonephila inaurata. The sequence goes on along the minus strand of BMAV01009539.1, from coordinate 348,387 downwards.
GATAGCGTTTCTGTCGTGTTAAGAACTCGAATCTTGGTACCACTAAGTGGCCGCGTTAGACTAGTGGTCAAGGTAACGGACTCCTGGCCAGCGTGTCATGAGTTCGAGCCTGGTGCCGTTGAAGACCCACCGCTTAGGACAGCGATGCATGTTGAATTTGTCGAAAGCTCTAACGTCCTCCCGTTGTTGTGGAAGTTAGGAGAGCTCATTTGAGAAATTTTCTCTCTTCAGTTAATTAATTCAAATCTCAGTGTGCTATAGTGAATTTCTATTTTTAAACTGTTTATATATTTGCAAATACTATTATTTTTGAAGCCGTTGGTTTTGTTCTTTGACTATTTTTTTTCTCCCGAAATAAAAACTGTTTTTATTATTTTCAAGCAAAATAATATTAAATAGGTACTTGTAAGATCGTATTTATGTACTCGCATCGTTAAATCGCTTGTTGTATCAAAAAGGATAAAGTTATTAACAACTGGGAAGTAATTAGAAATAAGATTATCTTTCTCATAAATTTGATTCCTTTCTACGCGAACATTTTATGTGCTTTGTTTTTGTAAATGTGGCATATTAAAATTTTTCTCTTTTTTTTTACTTAAAATAATTTTTATTTTCAGGTAAGCGAAAGTTCTGTTCTCTTTTGAAGCAGGTGTGTATCATCGCATTGGTAAGCTAAACTCTTTCTTTTAGCTTGATTGTTATTGGGTAGAATATTTGTCTTTGGGTTTGAATTTGTGAACGTATAAAATGTTTAGGATGAAGAAGCAGAACTTTTTCAGCGTAGGAATTGAATGATGCATTGATACATTTTATTCATAATTGTGCTTTCATTTAATGCATTTCATTTGTAAATGCTTTCATTCAAGTGACATAAGGGTTGCCTAAATGAAAAGTGGACATATACGATTGCGTTAGAAGGAGTACAGCTACAGCAGAGCCACCAAACAGGGACAACGAAGGACAGTAGGATGTGTACGCTGCAACTGATGTTGTAACAGTGAAACCTGTTAGTGGTAGAGGAAACTAATCGAAAGTAAAGTCATGCCTCAATAGGATGCGTCCAGATCGGTACAAAGTGTGATAGTACGATTTCTGATTGCAGGAGGTGAATTTAATGTTGACATCTATCGACGAATAGGGGCAGTCTATGGCGAACACTGTTTAGATCGAACGTCTTGAATCAGTTGGGTGTAAAAATTTTTGAGAAAGGGTATCGGGGATCTCCTAGACAATACCCGCTCACATGTCTCCCGTGAAACCAAGACAAACTTTCAAAAAATCCTTTGGGAAATGTTAGAACACACCCACCATACAGTCCGGATTTGTCACTCTGTAATTTCTAGGCCTTTAGGCCACTTAAGACAATTTTACGTTTGTATTTGGACGAAAAATTGAAGGAAGCTGGGCAGGATTTCTTCAAATCAACCACATTCTTTTCAGAGTGAAGACATAGACCTGCTGCCGAAACGACGGAACCTGTTTTACAACCACCAAAGTGATTTCTTTTGATTTCCAATAAAATCATTCTTTTTATTGTGCTTGTCCACTTTTCATATGGGTAACCCTTATACATTTCAGTGAAAAATTGTTTATTTAACTTAAATGATACTTATTCCTCGATTTACATGGAAACTTTTACTCAATTAGACTCTTTCACCGCTTGAAATTTTTAAAAATTAATTTAATTGGTGACAGGGGAGCTTATAATTCTAATAATTTTTTAAGCATAATTTATCCCAATTTAAAAATGTAGATTTTCCATTTTGTATGCACAATCTAAATATTAAGCGCAGTAAATTTAATTTAACTGTTGAAATTTTTACATCATTGCGCGTTTTTCTATTCGGAAGTTTTTATAACTTCATATTCACTAGTTAGTGATAAACAATTCATTTCTGTGACGATTTTATAATTTTATTAAATTTTGAAAGTTTAACTCTCTTAGAAGAAATATTAAAAAAAAATTACATCTTTAGGCAGAAAAATTAAAAATTTAAATCAATTTTTCATAATGGAGGAAAAGTAACGGATGTTGCAAAATTTTATTCCATGAATAAAGGCACAATAAAAGGTTTGTAAATAATATGAAGATTCCAAAAGTGCAGAGGCTGAATCTCCCTACGAGTATGAGCACTGTTTCATACATAAGAGATGAACTTATTCTCCGTGTAAATCAGGGGAATAAATATTTTGCATGGTTTAAAAGTTGCATTTGAAAGGATGTAGTAATCGTTAAAATATAATGTGAAGATTTGTAGGTATTTTTTAACATCATTGAGAGAAATTATGAATATTTCAAGCATTAAAGAACTCCAATTTATCAATGCGTATCCCCCCTTTTGTTATCTACTATTATTATAAACAATTCAATTAAGGTGATTAAATGTAACGTTTTTATGAAATGGCAATGCTTATAGTAAATGACAAAGTATAGTAAATTTGAAATTTATTACTTGTGCAATAAAATATCAGGCACATATAAGCTTTGACCGTTTGAGAAAACCTAAGTCTAAGAATATTTATACAGAATTTTGAACTACTATATTTTTATGGCTTAATCTTTAACTTTTCTTATAATTATTTTAATTTATTTATAATAATTAATAATTTAATTTATTTAAACAATAATTGATTATAGGTCCTCTCTTTCTATATTCCAAGTTTACTGTTCAATGTAACCGTATGAAATTTGACGTCTTTCTTTTGTATTCGCATAAATGCGACGTTGGAAATCACTTTTAATGATTAATGAAAAATACTACTACTCTTAAATAATAATAATTAATTTATAACAGCTATTAAGGACAGCTAGAAATTTTCAACTCAATAATTATGAGTGAAATTGTGAAACCATTCCGTATATTTTTTTGAAATATACTTTTTAAACGTGAAAAATATTAATCTTATTTTATTTTTCCTTCCTTCCAAAATAATTTCGAATTTTTTTTATCCACTCATGATTATTTATTTGTCACTCTATTCTTTTCTGGATAGAATGAGGGGAAAAAATAATTATTCTAATAAAAAAATTTAAATGTGTCATTGCAGAGATTAGATGAGAAATCTTGGTGCTAGAAATCAGAATATTTTCCTTTGCACCCACCTCATTTTTGCATCGCAATTTTTGGATCTGTGCCATTTTTTTTAAGTGCCTGGAAATCGAGAGATGGCATTTTTTTTAAAACGCCCGTTGAGTTTAATGCATGAATGATAACGAGAAAAAGCTAATGACAATGTTCGAAAAAGAATTTTTCTTCGCGGATATGACGAAGTACTTTATCGTCGCTAGTTTTTTCGTGTTAAGTTTTCCTCCGGATTTTTCTATCCGACGCGAAATCTGTATTGTCTTCGTAGCTTACATCGCCA
>BMAV01009539.1:314491-339009 GCA_019973955.1 Trichonephila inaurata madagascariensis | reverse complement strand
TCAGGTGTCGTCCTTGACACTTGACCATGGTTCAAAATTACGAGGTCCGTCGCCAAAAGCCTTCGTGTAGCAGAACAGTGTGACGTTAATATTCACTCACTCATTGGACCCTCTTCTCAGTGATGTGGCTACAGCAGCTTAGTGGTTATGGTCATAAACTCGTGACCAGAGTGCCCCGGGTTCCACTCCTGAGGTCACTGAAGACATGTCGTGTAGATGGGACCGATGCACGTTAATTCTGTCCAGGCTTAATGTCCTCCTGTTGATGTGGTGTTGTATTTAGGAGAGGGAGGTGCCATTTCAGGTGTTCTCGCCACTTGACCGAGGTTCAAAATTACGAAGTCCTTCGCCATTAGCCCTCGTGTTGCTTTACGATGTGACGTTAATATAACTCTTTATCTCACTCGCTCTTTCAAGGACGTAATGTGGGGGCTGCGGTGCCCTAGTGGTCAAAGTATCGGATCATGGCAGGCATATCACGATTTCGAGCCCAGTACCACTAAAGACCCGCCGTTTAGGGGAGCGATGCACGTTAAATCTGTCGAGAGCTCAAACGTCCTCCTGTTGGTGTGGTAGTTAGGTGAGGGGGTGCCAGCTCAGATGTCGTCCACGTCACTTAGCTACGGTTCAAAATTACGTGGTCCGTCGCGAAAAGCCCTCATGTAGCTGAACAGTGTGACGTTAATATTCACTCATTGACTCAAGGACGTATAATGTACTTACGCATAATTATTTTTTTTAAAATAATTCCTGTATGATCTATGAATTTATTTCTGTTTATATTTGTAATGACGTTTTTAAATGGCATTTGTAGGAAAAAAAATGTTCAATTTTTTAAAAATTAATGAAGCATTAATTTACAAATGTAATTAACCATTCTCTATTGAAACTTCTACGAATGACAATTGCCTTTTAATCGTCTTCCATCTCTCAAATGAGTTTTTATTCGTCGTTGTAATGGCACTTATGAGAAAATTCCCCTTTATTAACTTGCTGCACTTTTCTAAATCTTAATTACTACATCGTTAAGATAAAATCAGTCCTCGTTCCTGAGCCTTAAATCATGTGCGTTTTAAAACCCCTCTTCTAATAGTACGCATCTTCTCACAATGATGATCAATTTTTTAAAAATTTCATTTTAAATCACGTCGGCAATTACATATTTTCATTTTACGTTCCATATAAACCTCCCATTTTGAAATTGCCCTCGCAAAATTTAATACAATATCACGCATATTTGAAGCAAATTAGTCTCAAGGAAATGCGCGAGTTATTCCCCGATAATCAAACCAAACCGAAGTATGAAAGAAATTACCCTAAATGGAATGGTACTCCGTGTGTGTTGGGCTGCAAGGTAAATACTTTCCCCCCTGCGATTAATTCCAAGATCTCTCGTGTACTCCAGGCTTTGAGGCGATGCCATTAAAACGTAATTAACGAAAGGGTAACGAATGTTACACGAGAAAATAATGCGAATGAGAGCCTGCTTCAGTTTTAAAGAGTCGACTTGACATTTTACAAGGGAAAGGTCTCATTCCTTCCTCTGTATCTGACTTTTCGTTTTCGTAACGCTCGCTTAATTTGATGCTTAGGCCATCAGTTAGGCTCCGCGAGAATTACCAGAGGTAGTTGGTTCCGTTAAGAGAATTGATGGATTTTCTGGCAACGGTTTTCTGCTTTTCGCTTCGATCTTTAAATGATTGGTGATGTAATGGTCTCTACTGTAAAATGCAGAAATAAGTTATTTGGAAATTCGGATGGCACTTTTATTGGAGAAATATTGCACTTTACGCACTCCTAGTTTTCCCCAGTTTTTGGTTCGATGTCATATTTGGAAGACAAATGCTTCTTGTTTTCGCACCATAAAGTAGATACATAGCTGCTGAACCTAGTGTTTTTAAAGGGGCTTTCTGTTTAATGCTTTCTCCCCAGTTTTGCGTTTAAATCTTTTTCATACTTTCCTATTTCTAAAATATCCCTAAGAACTAATATTATTTTCGAGAAAAAAATTCCTCTGAAAGAGATTTTCCTTCTGGTGATATTGTTTTTTTGTCCGACTCTCTACTAAAACTCATGGTTAAAGGCTTTTTATAATTTTAGTCATTTAATTTTTTATGCATTATGATACCCACAAAGATGAATTCCTTATAAAAAGTTGGGGTTTAAAACTATTGTTTTTTTTTTATATACTAGTTTTTTCTGAATTTTTTTTATATTGGTTTATTTTCCTTTGGATAAATAAATTTTCTGACTTTCATTTTTGAAAGTAGAGCCTGAGTGTGTGTATTTCTTCTGACTTTGGAATATGTAATAAAATTTAATTGGTACAAATAAATAAATTTTTATGAATTTATTGTAAAATGTTTAGGAAAATACGCCCTTATTTTGTTGATTTAGCATACTCCCCTCTCCCCCCCAATAAAAGAAAAAGAATGTATAATAGAAAAGAAACTAAGATTTTTTTCTTCTTTCTTGCAATCGCGATAGTAAATTTGACCACGTGTAAATTTTGAACATAATTTATGGAATAATTTTTTTAAATCTAAATTGTATTCTCAAGCACTGGCGTAGTTAGCTCTGAGGGGGCCCTGTTTTGAAATTCCTTCGAGGCCCTTTTTTTAGATATGACAGCCCTTTTAGTGGGACTGTAATTACCCTTATTGGGGCCACTGTAGCTTGGGGGCCTCGTATCATTGTTACTGTGGTAGCTACGCCCCCTTGTTCTCAAGTATAAATTATTTGTTTTATTTCCCATTTAAATAATATATTATTATCCGGAAAAATATACATTTCGAAGAGAGAAGGAATCCAAAGAAATTGAAAATGATTTTTTAATTACTTACATTTTTTAAATTAATTTAACATTCAAAATCATATTTTTACTTAAAAATATTTCTTTTAAGTAAAATAATTTCTTATGATGGAAACTATTTGTTGAAATGTGCATCGAATTTTTATTATTATTATTTTTTTTTTTTAAAAAAAAAGACCAACACATGCGTAATACTGCATCATTTTAGGATACATACATAAGTATGAATTATATAAAGAGGGAGAGAGACCATTGTGAAATAAAAGGAAATGTTAATTTAGAAATGTAAAAGATAAATTTGAATAATAATTAGTTTTACATTAATTGATAGATGTTTCATTTTTACAATATTTTAAAAATAACTGTGTATAGATTTGTGAAATTGGAAAATATCAATGTTTTATATAACCGAATCAGTTACAAATGGACTGTTTTAATTAAATGTCGTATAATTAAAGTGTATCTACTTCAGTAGTTTCGCATCAAAAACTCTCCAAAATTAAAAAACTTATTTACAAAACAGCATTTAATTATTTTTCCCCCCTTCCCTATTTGAAAGATGACTTTTGAGCATTTTTTTCCCCACCACTAAATTATGATTCATACTTTCAATAGTTTTTTAGCGTTAAATATTTACAGACTTTTTCCCCTCACCTTTCCTCATTTATCATATCTTAATAAATTCTTGGTGTATAATTAAGCCATCCATTCATCCATATCATGAACATTGCGCACACGTGATCCTTCAGGCTAAACATTTCCTCTTCGCTGCTTCGATCTTTAATTCGTCTTTTGTTATTTTGTAATTAATTTTAATATGCCCAGTTATTTAGTTCCCATTCGAATCTTTCCATTTACAATTCCATTGTTAAGAGTAATTAAACATCGTTCTCTCGCCACGTCGACAGTGTATGTGGTTCCACTACTGCTGGCTTATTTAGGGATGGACTAAAATTCAGTAATGCGTCACTTTATTTTTAATTATAATGTGCGGAATGCTTTTCCAAGTAGCGTTAAACGTCAAAATCCAGCGTCGGACGCATTAATAATCGCGCCCCTTGTATTTTCAAAAAGAACTGGAGTGTTTATTTTAGCAGCTATTAATTTCTTTTGGTGTATAATATCTCGTAAGTGTGGTAAAGGGCCCGCCATTGTCCCGACAGGCTGTCGTGAAAAGTAACAACAGCTGTACTGATGGTTATGTGCACATTAATTAGTCAACTTTTATGAGAGGAGGAAAAAAAAATTGCCTTTAACATATTGTGTCGGCGAATTTGGGGTGGAAATTGCAAACGAATAGTTTATTTGAGGTTGGGCGAGATAACTTTAATTCAGTCCTCTTTGGACCATCCTTAATTGTGGTAAGTAAGGTAAAAGAGAATTAAAAAGTGTTTTCGGGAGACATTATGGAGGTATCTGTTACATTGAGTCGATGCTGATCATTTTTTTTAAGTATGAAGTTTCTGAATTTTCTTATTAATGAAATCCACACTTCATAAATTAGTTTGAATATTCTCTAAAGCGGGAATTGCTAGTTTTGTTATTTCCCTCAAATTATATATCAGAAGTTCTACTTTGTCAATAAGACTTCATTTTTGTTGTTGTTAAAATGGACTTTCTTTTTTGACTGTATGAGACATGTATGAGTGTATAATATGAATTATAATATATATTTCCTGAAGCAAAGTTTTATGTTATAGAGGAATGGGTTGTAGCTACAGTATGAGTATTTTAACAACCAACTCTCATTTCGCTTGATATTTCATAATGTTGTATGTATACGTATTGTTTAGTTATTGATATCTTTCTAGCATTAATCTTTCGGTTGTATTCAAAATCATTTTTATAGCCCTTGCCTCTTGATTTAAAAAGAACAGGACTTGAATTTCTAAAACGAAAGTTTATTTATCTTTTACGCCCCCTAATCCCCTCTTCTTTAGGATGAGTGTTTCGCAAAACCCTTTCCTAGCGGATTTCCCTTTCAATAAAAGAAAGATGCTAGTCAAATTTAAAGTCTGTTCGCCAAATAGTTCAAAAACGGGAATTTGTTTTGAACAACCCCTTAAAATACGCTCTTAGCAGATCTCTACTCAACCACAGAAATATCCTTACCTAATTTGAAGAATGTAGGTCTAATAGTTCAAAAGCTGTAATTAGCCTTTAAAGTACCCGCAAACCCGTTTGGAGGGTGATTTTCGCAAAACCCGATTAGCAGATCTCTATTCATCAAAAAGAACGGGCGTGTCAAATTTAAAGTATGTTGAGTACCAATCTAAAAAAGGGAATTTTTGTATTTTTCCCCTTTGAGAGTCGGTTACCGTGAAATATTCTCAGCGCATCTTTATTCAACAAAAGAAACATGCTTATCAAATTTCAAGTCTATGTATCTAATAGTTTCGGAGATCTCGTGGTAAATGAATGAATCGCTTTTCTCCAAAACCTTGAATAATACGATTTTTTTTTTTTAATTATTCAATTGTGAAGTTAGTTATGTGAAGATATAGCGTATTTCATGTTCACAGATATTCGATAATGTGAATAAATATTCATGTATACGAATTTGTGTTATATATTTTCTGGAGCTGTTTTAAATCCGTAATGAATTCCATTTAAACTCTCTCATCCATCCCAGTGCCAATAAAAGTACTCAATTCTAACCAATGTTTAGTCCCCAGGTCTAAGAATGAATGAATGCTATGTTTTTCCTGAGGGTTACAGATTTAGGATCTTCGCAAATACGTCTTATTGTAACTTTAATATAATTATCTAAGAATTAAATTTATATAGAAATCCTTTATGCATGGATTGTTACCGAGGAGAATTTTAAATCTTTTCTGTAAACGGGGAGTGTTTTACTTCGAGTTATACATCGATGGTATTACTCAATTCTTAAATGGAAGAAATAACTCACACACACACAACACAAGATACAAATTTGAAACATAATTTTGTTCTATCAGGCAGAAAGACTTGGTTGCAATGCATGCCAATAGCATGTATTGAATGAAAAGCTAACAGAATTATCCCGCGAATGTAAGGAAGGTAAATACAGATCTATATGCATGTTTTACTGTTATCGACAGCAAAATAAATCGCCGTATTTCTTGGTGGTGGTGTTGTAGAATTTCTGAAAGGAAAATTATATTTTCTGCTCTAATAGGCATAGCTTGGAATTAGATAAAATTAATCTCTCTACGATTGTATAAGGGATGCCCAGATGTGAAAAGTGTATAAGTTGAATAAAAACAATACCTTTATTAGAAATCGAAAGAAATCGCCAAAGGCTTTGTAACAAAGGTTCTTTCGTATAGGCAGCAGATCTATAGCTGTAGAAAGATAGGAATTGATTCTTGGGGAAGTTCTGCACAGCTTCCTTCACTTCATCGTCCGAATGGATACATAATGCTCTATCAAGCGGATTAAAGTTGTGGAAGTCAGGGAGTGACAAATACGGACTGTACGGTGGGTGTTCCGACATCTACCAGCAGAATTTTTTGAAGGTCGTCTGAATTTAACGGGAGACGTGGGAGCGGGATTGTTCTGTTGATCCGATTTAGTTTTCCGCCCTTCACGAAAACTTGGGCAACAATTGTTCACAGCCATTCGATTTAAGCAGTGCTCGCCATTGACCGTCACCATTCACCAATATATGTTCGCATTATGCTCACCTTTCTTAGCCAGAAAAATCATGCTACCACGAGTTATCCCGATCTGGACGCTTCCATGCATAGCACGACTTTGTTTCATATCAATTTCCTTCACCGTGAGTAGTGTGACGTTTGAGAAAAATAATGGTAGTGATATTTATTAATTTAAATATTTGGTTTATTTACATCACAGCTATTAGTTACAGTACATGCATTGAAATTATTTAAAGGATTGCTTAGTTCGGTGAAGTTTTCAAGTGTTCTCGGTGAAGTTTTCAAACCGTCTTCTCTCTGCCCTCTCTAGGGTCTCGGGATGGTAGCGGTTGGCCTCTTTATCCTGGAGCTACATCCGGCTCATGGATGGAGTTGGGAGTTTGAAATTATTACATTGAAATTATTAAAAGGATTGCTTTGTTCGTTAGAGTTCAAATTCTGTTTGTGAGGGAAGATGATGACATCCGTTCTCAGTGAAGTTTTCAAACCGTCTTCTCTCTGCCCTCTCTAGGGTCTCGGGATGGTAGCGGTCAGCCTCTTTATCCTCGAGTTACATTCGGCTCATGGACGGAGTTAGGGTTTTTTTCCCCACGGTGTCAAAAGTTGCCGGGGCGGTGATCGATGACAAAACTTCGCAATATTTTAAGTGTGCATGTGTTCATTGACGTTGTTACCTATCCTCAAAAAAAGCCGACTTTAAGCTGAGTGGCGGGAAAACGTCACAATAGATTTTACTGTTAAACTCCGTTTGCAGTGTATACGACGTACCTACCTTTGTATCCCTCTTCGTTGGCGCTGCTAAAACTACAATCATTTTGACGCAATCGCACATGTCCTCTTTTTATTGGGCAACCCTCATATATATGCATTAAGTTACAATTTCTCTTGAGTTTTATTTTCTGTCGTATACAGATTTTCTAATGCTAATGCATTTTTCAAAAAATTTTTAGTGCTGCGTTTATTTTTAAAATTTTTAATTGCTTCACTTCTTTTCGCTTCATGTATTTAAGTTGAATGATGAAAGTAAATTTATTCCCTTTTTTGGGGGGGGGGGGGAACAGGGGTTCTTTCCCACTCATTTATTTTGCTTGGGAAAAAAAAAACAGTGTAAAGTTTTTAATCTTAAATCATTAGGCTTTCAGAAGTTGAATGTTTTTATTACAGTTTTTTTGTTGTGCTTTTGGTTGTCGAGTTTACATTTTTATTAACACTACTTAAGCATTATAATTAAGAAAGCAACCGAAAGAAATCTTTATTGGACTGTAATTATTTTTATTTTCATTCGGTTTTCGTGTATGTAATCTTTTCTGTTCTCTTTTGATTGTGTTTTCTAAAGCTGTTGAATTTCTCAATGTTTTTTCCCCTTCTTACTAGGTTGAATTATTTTTGAAATCCTTCATGATGTGTACAATAAATTTATTTAAAATGTTCTTCAATAAGCATTAAAGGAAATTTTCTAGTTTTAAAAGGAATTTTAATAGGTTTAAAAATATTTCGTTAAAGTAACTTCATTTCGTCGTAAAAATTATTTTTTTCGAAGATGAACTTTTAATCACTGCACTTACAATGTGCATTTTTTTTAATTGAGGAAAATGAGCTAAAAAAGGGGTGATGTGTTGGTGGTGGAACGTATTTGAAAATGTATGTGGAAGATAAGAGGATTTTAATAGCAGTTAATTAAGTTTTAAAATCGGTTTGTAAGTATTGTGTTTTTAGTTTTCGTAGTTGAAATTTTTTATTCTTTAATTACAAAAATTTCTCAGAATGGCTCAAATGTTCTATTTTGTCTTCAATTAGATTTAAAAAACTGTACGAACCAATAAAATCGGATAATTTTGTTGAAGAATATTTGTATTCGACTATATAGTTTCTTAAACGCGTCACTTTCATGAAATTAAGGATTTTTTACTGATTTCTTCATACGTATTTAAGTATTATGTTTTGTGTTCGTGTTAAAAAATTTTTTTCAACTAATTTATTCTTGATGAGTTACAGCATTATTTTACGCTTGTTGGGAAGGGTAAACCTTCCTGCATCTGTAAACAATGTTTTATTACATTATTACCATTGTATTTGCCAAGTCTCGCGTATCATTTTGTTTTTGCTTCTGGAAGCAATTTAATAATTTTCCAACTTATTAAAACAATGATTTTAAATGAATTTTTAGATGCATATAATTAAGAAAATTGATTTAAGTACTACGTATATATATATATATTTGTTGAGAGCTGCTTTAAAATTTTGCTGTTCAAAAAAAGTATTTTTTTTCATGTTTCTAAACTTTTTGAAAAATTTAAATAGTTAAAAACACTTTCTATTATTTTAAAAGGCTTTTGTGTGAATGTCCGTATTATGTTCGTAGTATTTGTAATATGTCCACTAGAATATTTATATTTTCTTTCAATCGAATTTAATTTTATTATTTAAACACTTTGAAACGTTTTAAATAATTTATTAGATATTATTTGGGAAGCATTTTTTTAATTAGATTTCATTAGATTCAAAGCTTGATTTTTTTTAAACACTTTTCTGTGATTTAAATTGAAACTTGATGTTATACCCCCGACATACACATCGAAATATATTTGTAGAAATTAAAAAAAAAAACGATTTGTTACATTTTTTTTCCATAAGAAGTAAATTCGGAAAATGTTTCTATTTTTTCAAGAGTAACGAAAAAACTTTTTTAATGCATTGTGGAAACTTAATAACAAAAACACATTTATCCATACTCTGTATATTAATACCATTCATATTTGTTTTTGTTACTTTTGGGGTAAAAATATTTTTCAACATATGTACCCATTCATGCATTTATATGACCATCTGCTCCTTAGAAATGCTTCTCCAGTTACTCATAAAATATCAACAGCTGTATAATAGCTATTTTGTTTCGTGATTGGTATCGTTTTAAAAAAAAATAGTTTAACATCACAGCTAAATATACTGAGGGAATAACTTCAAATATGGGTAAATGTTAGTAGTGGAATTTGTGTGGAACAAATTTCACATTGAGTGTGTAATACGTGACCACATAATTGTAAATACGCATGTGCCTGTGTTGAACAAATATTATGACAAAGTAAAAATGACAGAGAAGGGGGATATGTAGTTTTTTTAATCAACAGACAGTTAAAGGAAACTTAAAATTTTTACATTGAAAACTATTTGCATTGTTGGTATCTAATGTTTCAGAAAAATAGGAAATTGTGAGATGCATATCAAATTTAACTATACTCCTTTTTGTATTAATTTTTTAAAATAATGATATAAAAATAAATATTACATTTCATTGATTATATATATTTGAAAAAGCAGTTTTAATTATAATGCCAGATAATTTCTTGTTCGTAATAAATAAATGTCAAACAAATGATCGTTTTTTTTAATCTATCTTTCAATTTCCTTTTTGTGCGAATGTGTCTAGTTTCATCGGCTTTTATAACGGGGCCGGTCATAATTATTTATTTTCTTCAGTTATCAGTAAATAATATTGTCAGTAAGTAATTTTTCCACGAAAGGTTTTCATGCCAGAATAGTAAAAAGAAAATCGAATGTAATACATTGTACAGAAGAAGCGCCAACTTCAGTTAAGAAATCAATGCGGCTCCATCTTTAACGACGTCATATACCATTACAACTAGAACAACAACAACGCAAACAAGCTGCCAGTATTAAACGTTAAGCCATGTGTTGGGCTATTTCTTTGGGCCAAATTTTATCATTTCTTTCCATGGATGAGGCAAAGCTGATGTATCAAAGGAAATTAAGTGTTGTGTTTGTTTGTGTGGTCCTTTTTTTTACCCGGCTCAGGTGTTGGGTGGGATAGTAGAAGTCTCAGGTGGCCACCACCACATCTTGGATGATCCTCATTTTTTGGCGAAGTGCCTCTTGCTCTGGTAGTTGTTTCCTTCTCTTCCTTTCGAATAACTTATTTAATAGATTTCGCGAGAAAAAATTATTTACGCATCGTGTTTTTGTTTTGTTTGTGCCTTATTTATTGCAGTGGCTTGTTTGTGGAGTATGGGAACTATTTCTCTCTCCTTGTTTTGTTTCTGTTTTTTAATTTGCAGGAGCTGGGACCTTAGTTAGAAAACAGCTTGGTTATTTATATACAATTTTTTAAAATTAATAACGTATGCTTTTTCAAGCCAAAAGGGGAAAGAAAAGATAATTTGTTAAAGATACGACTAATAAGAAAAAAAGGAAAAGCAAAAAGCAAATTAATTAGAATTAAGAAGCATACGACCCATTTTTAACGGAAATTTTATGACTTCCTTGTGTTCAATATACGATAATTATTATTTTTTTTTTAGTTGGTCTGAATATTGTTTACTTTTTTGCCCTTTCAGTGAAGCCGTATAAGAAGCAGAAGTTATTGAATAAATAAATTAAAAAAAAATCTTACATTTTTAAACCATCTTTTTTTTAATTGATAGTTTTTCTCCCCTTACCAGTAGAAGTTTAAGGTGTAACTTTTATTTGAATTCTGTAGGATACATTTCTTTCATAATATTAATTATGTTTCATGAATTTGTAAAATTTTAATATCTTTTTGGCCTTATTTAATATTAGGTTGTTGTTTTTTTAAAAAAAGCTTTGAAACATTATTTATATATTTACTTTAGCTTCATATAATAATTTTATATTGTAACAAATTTGCGTAGAGGAAAGCAATCGACGACTCTATTAATTGAATAATAACAGATTTATTAATGTACAAGGACAAACAGAATTGAATACTCGAAGATAAATTGGCGTACCTATACAAAGAAATATAACTGATTATTTATAGTAATGAAAAAACGCACTTATTATAAACAAGGTTTAGGGTGCCTTAGAAACTGCTCTCGAGAAAAGTTCTACCCCAGCATGAACTCTTAAGTCTCTTTGTCTAATCACAAACAGATTCTTAACTCGACCGACCTTTATATATCCTCAAGGAAATTTCCAGAAGTGGCGATGCTAGTGACTTCTCGAAGGTTTCTTAGCAATTTAATTTCTCGTCAAATCTCTTAAAACCACCAATCTATTAACCCTGCTCACATCTTTTAGGGTTGCCATAATCTTGTTAAGGCTATCTTCCCCTTATGTTAAAGAATAGGGGCCGAATTCGGAATATTTTTCAGATATAAAAGTACTCAAACATTAGTATTATATTCTCGCTACTCTATCCTATAGCGAATCACTTATTTTATCATACTACTTGTTTTTATTCGAGTTTTTTGACACATTTTTTCTTCTTTTATAAAATGTGTTTTGCATTTTTTCCCCCATACCGTAATGCTAAATGAGCTATCCCTACACATGTTAAAAAGAAAAACTAATTATTTATGAAATATTTTGAAAATTTAAAAACACTATATTATAAACAAATGCATGAGTTACAATGTAACGAATTTTTATAAAAACTGAGGCATTTTTTCTCTCTGGAAATGTGCTCCGCGTCAAGTTCACGCTCTAGTACATATGGCGAAAACAGCCTTAAAGTTAATGCTGGGAAGAGTACTTTCTTTCCCTGTAAAACTCTCTTTTCCATAAGCAGTATATCATTGCAACGAAAATAACATACTTGGTGAGTTTCAATATTATCATCTCATAATGGCTGATTAACTGCACCTTTTGTATGTAATTTATGTATTGATTAATAATAAATTGTAATATTTAATTATCGTTAATAGTTTGAAAGTTGATTCTTAATAAATTGTTTGACTCATCGAACAAACTTTATCAGGAAATTATTTGCCGCCAATTAATCTTTATCAAACTTTTAAATCGATTTCTATTTATTCCGCTAAGCATTCAAAATCGGTTAAAAGCTATATCTCCTTTAAATACTGGTATGAAATACGAAGGATAAAAATAGAAGCATTATACTTTATTTTTTTTAATACGACAAAAGCCAAGCATCGTATTTTGGAGCAACACACTAGCGAATTACTTTTAACTTAACTGCTAAAAAGGCTACAATAGAAATTTTACGAGCTTTTTTAATGGACAGTTAAAGCTTAACACCCATCTAATGGGATTTAAACCCATTATAACGAATTAGGGTCAGAAGAATAAATAATGTGCGTGGGTCATTGTACCGCCTTAATGCTTTGGAAATCGTTACGTGAACGTTTAGTTAGTGTCCATTTTAAGAAAATGGCAGAAAAGTCGATTTATATTTCCTTTTTGATTTATCCGATTCTTATGGAGACAAAAGAGTATCTGCGTTTGTTTGAAATACTTTGTATATACTACTCGAACAAAATATACGTCGTATTATTATTGTAAATTATGATGATATTGCTTATATTGGCTTTTTTGTGCCTCTCTTTTACTTGATATTTTTAAGGGGATTTTTGAGTGTTTTTTCTATGGATTTTAAAGTGGTATTGGGCTTGGAAGTTTCGCTTGAAAATGATTTGAAATAGTCATTTTTTCTCTCTCCTTTTGTTATTGTTTGTTGTTCCCTTTTTGTTAAATTAATAAATTATTCGTTTCACTGCTTTCATTTAAAAAAAAAACGTTAATTTTTTTTATTTAATTAAAAAAAAAAAGTGTTTTGAGTGATGTAAATTTAATGTTATAGGATGGTTAAAAGTTCTAATTTAAAAAGTTAATTTAACAATTAATATGATTTTCAGGAAAAATATATTTAAAAGGAAACAAATTGTATTTTGATTTATATCTGAAACCGAAACCTTAACCTTCTTATTTTTGTTAGCAATAAGATACATTCATATGAAGCATAGTCACATGATAATGACGACCAAGCCAATCATTTCAAAAACTCGTGTGACGTCATAGTCACACGATAAAAGCAATTATGTGTTTCCAGTTAATCAGTACATGCACTTCACTGTTGCCAACTTTTACTCTTTGCGTAACCTGATCTTAAAAAGTACATATTTATCAATAATAATAATGTACATTGGTGTACAACGTGCATTTAATTTAAAAGTTACTTGCATATAATAAGATTTCTTTTAATCTTAAAATATAATTTTTTTTTTAAATAATATTTATACATTTTTAACTAATTTTGAAAATTGAAATTTTATCTAAGTTTGGAAAATAGAGCAACAAGTACAATTAGTTTAATGTCTGTTTTTAATTCAATGGAGAACGCGTGTTTGTCTTTATCATGTGACCATCATGAATGGAGCCATTTCTGTGCATAGCAGCGGTAACCTAGTGGTTATGGTCATGAACTCGTGACCGGCGTGTATGAGTTCGAGTTTGGTGTGGCGTGGCGTGTTGGTTAAAAGAGGATGGGGCCAGCTCAGGTGTCACTTGACTGAGGTTAAAAATTAGATCCGTAGCCAATGCTATAAATCTCTCTAGTGTTTCTGTTCAATGTATTGAACCTGAATCCGTACATAGTCATTGATTCCGTTTATTGCACCATAAATTTTGAACTGTGGGATTTTATATCTTAAGTAACGCATTAACAGTTGCTTCGGGTATTGTAATTTAACGTGTAAAATTATAACTCTAGTTATATGATTTTTAACATATATAAGTAGTGGTATCGACTGTTTTATTACAAAGTAATTATGTTTAGTGATATCAAAATTATTGTTTAGATGGAAAGTATTGAGCCAAAATACCATTTAATAGTTATCAATGTATAGGATTGAAGAACAAAACTTTTTAATGATTAAATAATAAATACAATAATTCCTTATTTGAATATTGTAACCTTAGTAACTATTATATTGTATTCTGTCACACTGTATCTTTCTCAGCGCAACACTTCCAGTTTCAATGAGAAACTTCCCAATCAACTTCCTTCATCCTTCCTGCAACCCGAATCACTTAGTTCTTCCTCTTCCATTTGATCCCCAGAAGTCATTGCGTCTTGCGCCGAGGACAATTGCTGTCTTAGACAGCAGTGCTCTATAAGCTTTGAGGGATTTACTGAGAGTTGCACATCTTATCCCTCTTTCTTTTTTTTCCCTTTTTCCCTTCCCATCTCCTTTTACTGCAGCGTCGAAAGGTGAGGATTTAAGAAAAAGGGGAGAGTTTAATCAGGATGGCTAAATGGAACTCTCGGCCTAATTACCTTTCGCTTAATTACCACAGCGCTGACCGTGCAAGATTGTCACGGGTCTTTAACAAGAAGAAGCATTCATTTCTTTTTTTTTTCTTCCCATGGTTACATTATTTTTTTTCTCTTCTTTTCAGTGTTTTATCTTTATATTTTCTGTTTTCACACAACTATCGATTAGTTTTCCTAATGTTTTAAAGTCACCCCAGCGTGCATTATGCGACTGTGCGGTCTTATACCTTCCACCACCTTATTATCGTGTCTGGCTGGACCTTGCAGTGTTGACACGCCATATAATCGGCTTAAGATTTCCCCACGAGCAAAGGCTTTCCATGCAAATCTGGGAAGCTCGTATCTTAAGTAAGCTTAGCAGTTTGGAGATTGATAGCGAGCGCTGACTCGATCTTTCGGCTTGACGTCTTAAGAGATTGTGGATTTGATGGACGTTGAACCAATTAACTTAAACTCCCATCTTTCGCTCGAGTTCTTGCGCTAGGCTGAGAATCGTTGCGGGGTATCGTCTGCGGTGCCTTCCATTAGGGGTTGTTTTAATGGATGTAAAGTAAATGCGAATTATGTTCAGTCGATTTATTCAAGTATTTTTTTTTAAAAATATAGTATTAAAAAAAAGTTGGAAACAAGTAAGGTAGTTTTACTAAAGGTTCGTTTATTTTTATGAACTGTTTCACTTCCAGAATTTGGAGCCGAGTTTTATGTAATGAGGGTGTTAAGAGTATACATTTCTTAACGTGTGTAGCATTGACGTATATCACTGTTAGATACGTTCTAGTAATTAAATTGGGAAAATTATTATACTTTTAAGGAATTTTTTAGATGGTTTTTTTTGGGGGGAGGGGAGGAATTCTGTAGTTATGCATTGAATATTCGCTGAATACTGTGTATGATAAAAATCTGAAAATTGAATCGATTTTTTTTCCTGCTGAAATCATTCTATTAGAAACTTTAAAGCTAATTTGGGTGATTGAGGTGGTATGCATGATTATTTTAATGTTAGAAAGACATGTGCGAGTATAAGAAAGACAAAACTTTATATTGATGCTTTATAATTTCTCGATTTTGCTTTCAAATCATAGAATATTTATTTAGCAACTGTAAATTAATCTGATTTTTAATCAGTCAATACATATTCCTCTTGCATACAATACATTTCAGTCATACATTTTAATTTCTCTGTTTGAAATTAAATTGAATTTATTTACCGTATATTCTGGCGTAAAACGTACATTTTAAAAAAATAAGACTGAAATTTATGGGTTCGCATTATATACGCCGCTTATAAAAATAACAGCTGTAAAAATATAGAAAATTTGAGTAAAAATAATAAATTTTACACACATATATATATAAATATATCTAAATGCTATTTGTTTTAAAAGAAATAACGTACTTTGTGAACTTTCATTACTACTTAACATGAAAAGTTCGCCATCTTCGTATTCCTTTATATCTTCTTGTGCATCTTGGAATTCTGTTTCATCTTCACTATTTATGTTACTCTGATCCATAAATAAATAATCATCTATCATCCCATCTAGATTGTTAAGTATAGTACATTTTTAAATGGCTTTTGAATAATGTCAGGTTTAGTTTCATTTCATGCTTTTATTGTTAGTTCATATACTTTGTCCTGACTTCAAAAAGTAAGAACGTTGCACATGTACATTTCAGATTTCTTTGTCAAAAAATAAGCTCCTACCTAAAAAAATGCATACAAAAAAAAAACGTAGCTTTAAAAAGTACAGGTGCGTTTTATATGCATAATTATACAGTGTGCTTTTTTAAATGGTTACTTGGAACAATAACTTTAAAAATAATTCAATATATTACAATCATTTATACTTCTTATATTGTAATATTAATTTAATAAATGTATTTTATAACAGCATAACTTCATGCTTGGTGAGTATTTCGTCTTTTTTTTCCAGAATTGGTATAAGTCGAATAAGTTTTCTGAATTAATGATTTTTAATTATATATATATATATGAAATGCTTCTGCAATAATTCTGCTGAGTGGTAAAAATAATTGTAATACGTGGCTAGTGGATGTTATTACTGTAGCGAACCAAAGGATAGGTCGTGGTTGGTGTTGTTATTTTCCTGTGTTACGTGGCAAGTACTATATTATCGAAGAGGCACTCATGTAAATGAGTAATCCAGTTTATTCCATATTGAAACACATAAAGATCAAGTAGGGACGGCATTTCACATAACAAGAAGCAAACATCATGGCACATACAAAGAAAAACACCGACCGCGCGGCAGCCGGCTAATTACATGATGAAGGCAAGCATACAAAAGAGAGCGATTACACAAGATTTTTGCTTTTATACCAGTAGTGCAAGCGCGTGATTATTACGTAATAGTAGTTCTAATTGGATAGAATAAGCGGTACAGAGATTTCGGACTAGCCGATTACGATTAAGATTACAGTGTTATTAAAGTTAAATTGAATTAAAGTTTGTTTGAATATTAGTACAAAGAGTTAATAAAAAGGATATTAGAGGGAATTATTACGTACATATATATGTATATAATATAAACAGAGGTGAGGAACCCGCGGCCTCCGTGAGTTTCTTGTGCGGCCCTCATAAAAGCTGGCACTTGTATTAATTAATATTTAATTATATAGATTACAATAGTTTACAAATCAGTGGAATTAAATAAAAAATGGCATGAATGTATGCTTCTCTCTCTTTCAATGACTTCTTGTAGGAATAGCCAATTGTACATTTCAAATGTTAGGACTCCACCTAGTGCAACATGGCAACACTACTAGACATGCTTACAGAGGATCAATTAAGGCTTCGAGTTATGAAGCTTGATCCAGATTTTTTTGCTTGCATAAATAAAAATACCAATAGTGAAATGTAAAAAGTTACAACGGTATTTTTGAATTAAATAATTTTGTTAAAAAAAAATAATTATAATAATCCATGATGAATTTTATAACAAGTTTTTACCTTTATGTAAATACAGAAATATTTTATATTCTAACTTTTTATGTCAAATAATAAAAAAAAATAAGGATTTAATTTTTTTAATATTTCTATATAATGCACAAAATTGTTAAAATCTATACAAAAACTATAATAATTTTATGAAAGTCGCATTTATAGGTACATCAACCTTGTATGGTCGCCCCCCTCGGGTGCCCTTCTCCTTGATTACCAGTGGAGAGCTAGAGGTGTAGGAATAAATGAAGAACTAGAAGCTGCCATGGTCTTAATATGACTTTATTAAGACCTTAAACTTAAACCTCTAACAGATTAGATGATAATAATATATGGGAGAGAATTTACGGTGGCTATATAAACACCCAATATATATAATACCGAAATAGCGGAACCCGGACCACTATCAATAACTAACTCGCCTAGACTCAATTACACTGCTACCACAGATCCGAATATTAAATAGTCACTCCTACCTTAATGACGAATGAAGTAGCGATCAATCTGATCCTAGTTGAAGTTGCGGCTCACTGGAGTGCAATGGTATGCACCTTGACCTAAGGGCTCTGAGACAGGGATAACTTCTGTTGGCTGTCACGTAGCCCTTCAAAAACTCTTCACACTTGAATCACGAACTATCATAACATTCCCCAAATTGCCACACCGCTTACTCTAACTTTTGATATTTAAAAGCTTCCTAATTTGCATCTTTCCTTCATACTTCACTTCTTGGGTTTGGTTGGAAAAGAGTTGCCATTCATTCTGGCCCCAAAGAACATGTTAATAAAAAGACGCGTGAGCCCGTCACAACCTATGCGGCCGCCTTTATTACTTCTTAATTTACATATGTGGCCTCTAATGGTAAAAAGGATCCCTACCACTGATATAAAGTCTTGTTTGCATAAGTATTTTACGTGTAGCTTTTTTCTTGGCGCGTGGTGTTGATGTTTTTTTTTCTTCTGTTGATTTCTTACTTCTGATGTTTTTAAATCCTTCCCATATGTTCCGAAGAAAAAGAATGAGACCTGTTATAAGCCATTTGACTTTTTAATGACCATCCTTCTTTCTTTTAACTCATTAGTCTTGGGAGTCACGTTATTTCACCGCAAAGGGCTGAAAAATTACCCCAGCCTTTACTAATTTGCCGTCGAATAGTTCTTAATTGCTTCTCAGAGTGCTGATAAAGATGGCAAGAGCTTTCGAGTTTAAGGCCGCATTATTAATGATCGCCCGCGCCGATCTTTAAAATTGGCTTCTCAAATTTTTAGTCGCACCTATTGCGAGAAGCCTTTGTTTTACTGGTGAACATGCCTCTAACAGAATGGGTGCTAATCAGGTTGATGTAGCACTCATTTCGGCAGTGGTTAATTATCCTCCATTTTTTTTCCCTCCACCTTCCCATTTCCTTTCGCTTTTGAGGAGCTCTCGTTACTAATTAACGCCGCAAAGTGTGTTTAAGAAAGTGTGATTTCCTGTGGAGTTTCATCATTTACATAGTTTCTCATAAATTTGTTATGGTAAGAAATGAAGAAACGCATTGGAATCATTTTGTGGATAATTGAATTCAGCAATTCTTCACGCAATGGTAATATTTAACTTAAGGTTACTGACAACGTTCGAAAACGTGATTTTGAAAAAGCGTGCAAATGAATAATATTTTTGTTATTTAGTGTGGCCTGAATTAGAATATAGATAAAAAATATATTTTTGATTATTGATACAAGACAGAATTATTTAAATGCGTTTTTTTTTTTTTGTTTTTTTTTTGGTAAGAAATGAAGAAACAACGACATTCTCTAAACATTCCCCATTTATGGAGAATGTTTCTACAATAACCTTTTTCCTTTTCTCACAGTTCCTACTATTAATTCACACTCTCCCTACATATATTTATATATCTTGTTTAAATTTTCAATCTTTAATAAAAATACTTTTTATTCATCCACTCAAGTCCAAATATTGTTTTTTAAACTTGTAGTCGATGACAATTGATGTTAATACAGTTCTTTCAAATATTAATTCATTAATCAAATTTATTTATTAAAGTATTAAAAATTAATTTGAGTTTTATCAGTTTGTAATGAAAATTGAAATCAACTGGCAGTAGCTCAATCGGTTAAAATACAAGGATTTCGGTACTTTCTCACGTGAAAGTGAAGAATGCGAGTTCAATTCTTGCGAAAATCAATTTTTTGATAAATTTTGTAAATTTGCCACTTATTATTGTGAGTCTGTCTTATGTGTTCACATATTTATATTAATTGTAATTATTTAATAAAAAGTAACTAAAATAAATGTTTTCTTTGTTGACCTAAATAAGAATTGACTTTAAAAAATTATTTTAAATTATTTTTTTATATTACTTGTATAGTTAAGACTTCTAAAGAGCCTGAACCATGATTTTGGAAAAATTCTTATGTTGTTTTCAAAGTTACTCTCGGTTGAAATAACAACCAGTGTTTTTTTTATAAACATTTCTCTGCTTTGATATTTTAAAATATGAATAAATCTACCTTTAAATTATATATTTCGAAAATCCTTGTTCAGACTCTGAACAGAAATGTTAACTATATATATAGGCAAAATATTATTATTGAAGCATTTCCCTTAAAAGAAGGTTTTGAAAATGTATTATTCTTTTTTCCCTTTTCACATAAAAAATTGTATGTAAATAATTTTTCTTGAAATAATTTTAAAGCAATTTTATATGCATTTATTCTGATTCAACTGACTCTAAATGTTAAAATAATTATTCCTGTATACGATTTTTTAAAATAACGGTTTCGAACGTAGTTGAAGCCTTTTGAAATATTTTTTAAAAATATTAAGAAGTGAATAATTCTGTGTTTTTTGGGCCTGCGGTAGCCCAGTGGTCAAGGTATCGGATCATGGCAGGCATGTCATGAGTTCGAGCCCAGTACCACTATACACCCGCCATATAGGGCAGCGATGCACATTAAATCTGTCGAGAGCTGAAACTTCCTCCCGTTGGTATGGTGTGGTAGTTAGGAGAAAAGGGTTCCAGCTCAGGTGTCGTCCACGTCACTTGACCATGGTTCAAAATTACGTGGTCCGTCGCCAAAAGCCCTCGTGTAACTGAACAGTGCGACGTTAATATTCACTCACACACTTATTCTGTGTTTTTTGTTATACTTAAAGGAATGTGAAGTGCAATTTTAATTTTTAACTAAGCCTGCCATTTATAAATTTATCTTCCGGTCTTCATTAATTTTTACAATTTCTATAAAAATTTGAAACATTTAACCGTCTAATTCATTTCCCCTCTATTTAAATCTTGGAAAATTTTACTGGGTACATTCTATAAGACTATTAATATATCCTGATTCTATGTGGAAATGAATCAATATCCATGCATAATTACCACTCATTTACTACAATTTAACGTAAATGAGGAAATTTTCTATTGTCCTTTCCCTGAGTCAAGACATTGTCCTAAGTTAACTGAGTTTAATCTTAATGAATGTAAATTAGAGTCACGGATCTAATTGATTACCATTGCACAATTGTCCGTATAATCATCACAGAAGATCTTCATTAACCCAAGACGATGGATATATCAATTTTGACATCCACATTAGTTTCTCGGAGTATTGTGGCACGGTACAAGAACAAACACTCAATGATTTCATTCTTGGGAAATACGTCAACTTTGTTCACCCTCATCTTGCGTAGGGAAAATAATAAATATTTCACAGGATCTTTGGCGACAGCTCTTAAAATTTTGCCTGTCCCTTTCGCGTTAACTGTCAGGCGAAGAAAGTTCCCGGAGAAAATTAACTGAGATTTAGTGCCTAGCGTGGGATATACCCGCCTCCATGGCAGAGCTTATTAATCTGCCTAGTCGATGAGGTGGCATAGTGTTCCCGCCTTTAATATGCTCGCTGACATTAGTGTCCCTGCCATCCCATCCACCCCCGCCTATATTTTGAATACACTTGGCAAGGTTGGGTGTAGACTATAAATCGGCTCATCGATTAGTGATTGGGCCGTCCCGTAATTGCTTTTCTCCATGTAACGGGAAGCCGAGCGTTACATGAGCTGTAGGGGCGCCTAGGTGTGTATTGAAGGGATGTCTGCCTTGTATCGAGTTGCTTTTAATCGTTGGCAAATTGTTTGTTTGTGAATTATTCTATTTGTAAAAGACTCCCTTAGGGATGGCTAGTTATATCGTAATGGGTCCCTTTTGGGAAGGATCTCGCGTTGCGTGCAACGGTTAGGCATGTCCGTTCTGGAAATGTTGCGAGTTGGAAATGTTGATTTGTATCATTTAAACTATTTGTTTATGTAAATAGATTTGGATATCTACTGTTACCGTGGGTGATAGTCATACCATTTCATTTATAGTTTTAAACAAGTAATAAGCAATAAATAAATAAAGTCGATTCCTACTTGGGTCAACAAAGAAAAGTTTTATTTTAGTTACTTTTTATTAAATAATTACAATTAATATAAATATGTATACACATTTGACAAAATCGTCGGCATAACACTTTTTAAATTAACATCAAACACTTTTTAACCACATTAAATTTGTAATTACATTATTTTACAATAAAAGTTGAATAAAATAGGTAAGAATTTATCTTCAAACCAGTGTCAGAGGAATGCTGACGTCTAACTAGCATATGATTGTATTGAGGTTAAGTTAAATCTTCATCACAAATTTAACAAAAGTTGTTTTATCCAATGGTGCTGCCATCTAGAGGAGTAATATCGACTGAAATATACCTCTTAAACTCTAACGAATTAATTAAATTTAATTAAGGAATTAGTATTTGAAAAAACTGTATTATAACATCAAGTGTCATCCACCACAAGTTTTAAAAAAATATATTTGAACGTGAGGGATTGAATAAAAAGTATTTTATTAGCGATTGAAAATTTGAACAAGATCGAACAAGAGTGTGAACAATTAGTAGGAATTGAAAAATACATTGATGTCCCATTTTTAGACGCGTTTCATGTTTTGATTCATCTTTTTCATTTTTATTCTCAGTCATTCTCTTTTGGTCATCATATTTGGGACTTTAATAAAAAAAAATAAATAAAAAATTTTTTAAAAAAAATCAATAATATCAAGAGTGTGGGTGTAATTTCACAATTTTTTTTTTAAAACTAATTCATAGAAAATCATGGTGGCTGCGGTAGCCTAGTGATTATGGTCATGAACTTGTGTCCGGCGTTTCGTGGGTTTCGAGTCCTGGTACCACCTATTCTGTCGAGCTCAAAGTCCTCCCGTTGGCGTGGTGGTGTAGTTTGCAGAGATTGTGCCAGCTTAGATGTCGTCCTTGTCACTTGGCTGGTGCTCAAAATTACGAAGTCCGTCGCCAAGAGCCCTTGTGTTACTATATAGCGCGATGTCACTATAACTCTCATGGGAAAACATGCATATTGGATAAAAATTCTGAAATTAATTTCCTTAATGCCTTTGCATTCCTGTCACGCTAGAGATGACGAGAAAGAAAGACTACCACTTCATTATTAATAAATATAAAAATAAGGGATCATTTCAGTTCTAAATTTCTTTTGTTGTAAAGTTAAAACACGAAAAAAAAAACCTTTTTGTTTGAGTGTTACGTGAACTGTATCATGTTTCATAACTGAAGGAAAGGTTTCGATTTTAGCTTGGTTAAATTCACCTTTTTAAAAAGAAATATTTGAAAAAAAAACCCACAAATTATATTGAAAGAAGAGTTCTAAGTTTTCGGCATCATTCTCCACCCCTTTCTAAGATTTAAAGTACTCTTCCTTATAATTGTCTGTTTTATTTTAATTTAGTAAACCTCGATACATTCCTTTTA
Source organism: Trichonephila inaurata madagascariensis (assembly GCA_019973955.1). Taxonomy (NCBI): domain Eukaryota; kingdom Metazoa; phylum Arthropoda; class Arachnida; order Araneae; family Nephilidae; genus Trichonephila; species Trichonephila inaurata. The sequence goes on along the minus strand of BMAV01009539.1, from coordinate 315,722 downwards.
ATTATAAAATTGCCATTGCGTTTCTTTTTAACTGTACCTTATCAACAATTAGTCATTTTGTGCTTTTCTAAAGAGTCCTTTTGGTTATTCGAATCTTTTGCATCATGACAGCCATTAAGTCCACATCATCATCATAATTGGAGTCTAGTGGGACTAAAACGTAAATGATCCTTTTCATAAATTTCTTTCCGAACCTTGAGGTATAAAAAAATAGTGCTTCCACTTTTGAAGAGAAAATTAACGCATCCAAGTTAATTAGCAACGTAGATTTTTTTTCTTCTTCCTTTTAACTGTCTTTTAAATTGACTCTGCGTTTTGTCTTTTTTCAAAAAACAAAAATTTATTCTTATTGCCTTCTATTTTATTTAGTTTGTGTAGCTGTATATTCGTGTTTTTTTTAACCTTAAAATGGATGCCACTGATTTTCCAATCAATTCTTTTGTGAACGATATCGCACAAGTTTACTAACTTTTACTTATTTCATTTGTCAATTTTTGCCTTCTAAGTTTCAATTAGAATGGTTAACTATGTATTTTCTTTCGTATCCACTTCCCCTTTTTGAGAAATCAAACGAGTATTACTAATTAGTTGAAAAGTATTTTAAAAACAGCCACATAAGAAATCTTTAAACAGTCGTATTTTTTTCTTTTAAATGTTGAATCTCTGAAATGCAGAATGTGTTATATTTTAAAATAAATACAAAAAGTACATAGTAATATGGATTAAGTCATGCATGAAATATGTTTGTGTAAGTTCATTGCACATTTCTTTAAAACATGATTTGTAATTCAAATTCTTTTAAATGCAAAATTATTAAAAGTTATTTTGTTTGTTGCTTTTAGAAGAGAGTAATTTTAGTTATTCCCTTTTTTCGCACACATGTACATGTTTCACTTTTACATTTTTTTTTTGTTTTTGATAACTTTATAGCGGTGAGAAATATATTCGACTGCCCATAGTAATTACCCTGCCGCAAATAAAGCTTTTTTTGATGGATTGGAATAAAATTATTTCTAAAAATAAATAGCTTCTCAATTGCTAAGAGCAACATTTATTTGTTAAAATCCAATTTTTTTTAAAATTTTTATTTTATTTCTAATGGTAGATTATGAACAGTTTTTACAGAGTTCATCAATCTACTTAGTACATCACCGAAAGCTGGTATCTCTTTTTAATGCGGCTCCATATTTGCGGATACCAATCGCCGCAGGTAATTTTGACGCCCAGTTTC
>BMAV01009539.1:285128-304491 GCA_019973955.1 Trichonephila inaurata madagascariensis | reverse complement strand
CGCCCCCCTTTCTTCATACAATAACAATGTATTGAATTCAGTAATCCTATGCTTTGATGTTAAAGCTACACTACGACTTAAACCTCTTTAGTCCCACCGACGCATATAAACGTCTTGGTCAGCCAATGTATTAATTGGTCCGGACGTATATATACGTCCTTCCGAAGTGCGCTCTTTTCTGTGAACTTCTATCCATAGAATTATTCCGAAAGCTTTGTAATGCAATAAAATTAACTTGACTGTGTGTCTGCGAAGGATTTACGTGTTTCAGAGGATTTGCTTTATTCATCTTTTATCCCCCCCTCCTCCATTGCATCTCATACGCGCGCCTTCATGAAAAAACAGTGGCCTTTGAGAGTGAAGCGTATAACTTTTAATCTCGGCAGTTAAGGGATTAATTATAAACCGTACAAATTATCAAGATAAGTGTTAATTTTTGTATATAATTGCATATATGACAAACCCATGGAGTGCCTGGTAATTATTGAACTTGCTCTTAACTTAATATTGTCCAATTACATATAAAATACATTGTGAAGTACTGATCCGTTGGTGTGGTGTGGTAGTTAGGAGAGGGGGTTGCCAGCTCAGGTGTCGTCCACGTCACTTGACCATGGTTCAAAATTACGTGGTCCGTCGCCAAAAGCCCTCGTGTAGCTAAACAGTGCGACGTTAATAACCAATCAATCAATCAGTGAAATACTGATACATTTACAAGTGTATTATATTAGTGTAAATGTGCATTTTATTTTTTATTATGCCAGAATGTATTTTGTTTGCTTACTTTCAGGAAATCAATAATTTTTTAAAATAATCTTTTGTTTTCGACTCTTTAATATCCTCGCGCCCCCCTTGTAGAGTTATGACGCCCCCTAGGGGGTGCGCCCCAGAGTTTGAGAAACGCTGGTTTATTCTAATTATGAATGCAAAATAATCCGTGTAATATCGTGATACGAAGCAATTTCGTTTACAGTCAAGTTTGCTTAGTATTTAAATTGGATGGAAAAATTTATATCTGATTGAATACAAACTGTTTTACACTTTGTCATTTGGAAGAAAAAAAGAAACCCGTATTGTTAAGTTCTGCAAAACTGATTCTTTTGTAAAAGTTTCTCGGGAAATCTTTAGTGCATTTTCTACCTTTACTTTGAAAACAATTTTATTTTCTTTCCGCTGCTTTCATGAAACAATTTAGTTTTACTTCTGCTGCATCTCATTCATATCCCCAAGGGACGTGTTCGAACGAAAGGTTCCTGGACCTCAACGAATTTTCAGCTGGTCCCAAAGCCCAGCAGTGCGTTTGCCTTGTGCCTCGACCGTCTTTTCGTCTTCGTGGCAAAGACTGGCCATCTCTTTTTTTTTTTTTTTTTAGAAGATGGTGGAGTTTCCACTTTCTGTGAAAGGAAAAAGAATTGGATAAAGTGATTTATTTTTGAAAACTTAAATGAAACTAATTCTCTACACATGTTTCGTTTGAGTTTTAAGCTAATTTTGTTTTATAATGCTGTGTTCTATTCTGGAGGCGTGTATTTGCATTTTAAAATGCGTAAGTTATGGGGAATGATTTTTCTCTTTCCTGGCGTTCTCCACGATTCTTATATGTTATATCTATCCAAATTTTCTTTTCTATGTCTTAGAAGTTTCCAATGTTATACTTTCAAGTAAAATTTGAAAATTATTGCTTCAACTCCTGTAGAGATGGAGAAAATACTAATTTTTTATACATATATAAACAAAACAAAAGAGAAATTTATTTACCTTTTTTTTTGACCATTTGAAAAAGTTTTAAATATTCATTCCCTTTCACCCTATGTTTGGTACCACTCAAGATCTGTCGTGCTCAAAGTTCTCCCGTTGGCGTGGTGTTTTAGAGAAGGGAGGTGCTAGCTCAGGTGTCGTTCCCGTTTATTGATCATGGTTCAAAATTACAATGTCCATTGCCATTAGCCCTCTAGTTTCTTAAAAGTGCGACATTATTATAACTTTCGCTTTCTTCACCTTACGTTAAAGCGCAATGGTTTAGAAATTAATATGTTACTGAGAGTACAAAATGCCATTTAAATTTTTGTGTTAAAAATCCAAAAATGAAATGAAACGCACACAATATGCTATGAATTCGCTTGACTTAAGACATTTTGCAAATGGAATCAATTTTCATTTGCGCTGTCGTTGAAGGATAGAGAAAACTTTTTAGACTTTAAAATCTACATTTTACTGACGATCACGAACATAAAGGAACATCACGAACAACAAAGACACGTACAAGCAATGCAAAGGGACAAAAGCGTGCTTTGTTCGTTCTGGAGATCTCAGCTTTTATATGTTTCGTCAACCGAAAGCTTTTAGAATCATGATTTCCGGTAAAGACTTGATTGCTCAGAAAACGCGGATGATGCAATATTGCATCATCTTGTTTTAAAAACGTGAACGTGGCAGTCTTTAAGGAGATAAAGTTGTGGTTATTTCCCATTCGGTGGGTAAACTAAAAAATATCAGTGAAGATTCTTGGAGGGCTCAAGACCATTATGAAATAAATAAAATCCCTCTAGAGAATGTCAGTGAATTATAAAACACACACACACACACACGATTGTAAACAATTTAATGCTTTTTTATGAAGCTGTACTTTTATTGCTCTACCAATACTGAAATCTTTCTACTACTGCCCCAAGACTTCGACGGCAAGAGAGATAGACCCTCCCCTTTCTACACCCATCGTTTTTACAATACGTTTCCCACCCTGACGTCTAACTTCATTTTACCGTCTCTAATTTCACGGAAGAATTTTGACAAAATTTCTCAAGTCGTTCTCTTTTTCCCCGTGAAACCATCCCTTTTTTCCTGCGCGTAATTTGTTTCGGTGTACCCGGAAGTACGCTTTCTTCCTCTGGCATCCCACATTACTTTTCTTCTCCTTCCTTCTTTTTTTTGTTCGCACAGAAAACAAATACACACTTTTTCTTTCTCTGCAGTCTCTAACGGGACAGGAATTCGGAGAGCATTATTAAGTTATACAGTTCCCGTTTCTTAGCTGCCGGGGAAAAGAAAAGACCCTGGTCACGAACGCTAACGGATCTTGTGTGCCTCACTACCCTCTGTGACACATCTGTTATTTTTCGACGTTTATTTCCATCCTGCTTTTAATGATAGATGAGGATCTTTAGCGCGCCACTGTCTTCCAACGCCGACGCCATTTGTTTTTTTGGGAGGATGCCTGATTTTTTGGAGAAGGCCAAGTAACGGGTTGGGCTAATCGAGGGTGGTGGTTGGATCGGATGACCTCTGATTCTGATGTGTGTTTGTTTTTTAGTTGACTGTTCAGTCCAGGAAATAAATCTATTTGTACATTTTTTTTAACTGGTATGCTGAGTCATTTTTTCGTAAGGATTGGAAATGAGGATTTTGTCTTTTGAAAGAGGGACTTTTTTTTTACTTGTTTCTCATTTGTGTGTTTGAATTGAAAAACAAGCATTTCGAGTTCAACAATGCGAATACTTTTAAAAATATACTTATTTAGTATATTTTTAATGCTATTTTATTTTCCATTTTAAAAATCGTAGCCTAATCAGTTAATTTACGAAGTAATTTTAATTTTATGAAGATGTTTGCACAAATTTTATCTTGTCACCATAAGCTCTGCAATTCATGTTCCATTACATCTTTCATTTTGCATTTATCTATGTGGGAGTGCATTTTCTCTTAAATGGGTAGTTCTCGAACTTTATTTTTTCAATAAATTATTTGCTCATTTCTATTTGTCTAATATATTCTTTAATCACGACTACTTAACTTACCGTCGAATATTATTTTTTTTTTAAAAAATATGCTTTCATTTTTGTTATGTTATAGAAGTCTTGTCAATTAAAACTCATGATCAACCTTTTATTTAAGTATTTTTTAAGTTTTCGATAAGATCATAGACAACGTACATAATTATTTTTACTTAAGGAGAAAGTAAATCGCGTCGTTTAAATTACATCCAATCAAAACACGTTTAAAAAAAAATTACTCTTTTAAACAGTTTTTAACTTTTTTTTTTTGGCACGATAAAATTAGTGTGTACCAGAAAATAAATTTAATGCTTTTCTATGCGAAATGAATCAAATCCTTTTCTTACGGCAAAGATAATCATGAAATGCTTTCGGTAGTATTTGTCGTAAGATTCCGCATGGGGTTATTTATTACAGTCTCATTAATCGTCTCCAAATAAATACATCTTTTTAAATTTATTCCGTTTTCGTGTGCAGGGTTACTATTGGGTCTTGCAAGTCTTATTCTCAAGGTGCTTTTTTAAAACTTAGTTAAAATTAATTTCTTTTCAAAAATATTTGTGTGCCCCGTTCTAGTTTTCAATGTACCCCTAGAAGTGGGTGTTTTACAGTTTGTTGACCCCCTCCCCCTCCATTCCTACTTTCTATTGGAATTTTACTAGAAAATTAAATTGAGTCTCCGCCAGAACACTATACTGCAGCTGTAATAAACACAAACTAAATACTCCGTTAAAATACAGGTATGAAATGATAATACATATATAAAAAACGCGATTACTGCTTTTGATCCTTCATCAACAAATATTTGAATGCTTTATATTTTTAACTGATGCAACTAATCTGAGGCTTTGTAATGTTCTTCAAAATACATTACTATAAAGCCAATATTATTTTAATGAATATAATGGAATATTTTTGTTGGAAGATTTGACTGATCTTATATATATATTTAAACGCATAATACCGGAATTTGTAGCTTTTCTTTATAAATATACCTCTACAACTGTCCCTTTCCAATGTGTTTTTTTTCTTTTTTTTTTTTTTTCCAAATAAAGTTCAAAGTTTTCATTCAGCTCATGGTATATGTCTTAAAAGCAGAAAAATGAAAACCATTTCTGTGAATTATTGCCCGTCTGTGCCTTCAAACAATTTTTCGCTGCTTTCTATAAAATAGTGATCAGTAGCAGCGGTAGTGGATGCCCCTGAAATTTATTTAAATCCTCCCCTCTTTATCTTGCACGGAATTGCGAGCCGAGATTTAGCCTACGTCGACATTTTTGGGGTTCTTAATGGTGGGCAATGAGGTTTGCATACCCATTACAAAATACCCCTGAGAGAAATTCCGTACTTTTGCGTTGCGTAAGATAGGGCTTCTTCCCATTCATTTCGGCTCTTCCTATCTCCTTATTTTGGTAAGGAAACCCCCACCCCTGGATCCAATCTTCCCGTGTAGCTACGAGTCTGTTTCTAGATTTGTTTTGGTGTATGATCTAGTAGCAATTATGTGTGCAACTTTAATAACTTTCGAATAGCTAGCCTTGATTTCGTACGATTCTTCTATGCGCTTAAAAAAAAATGGAATTGCGTTAGTTTTACTGTCCCCCCCCTTACCTTTGCTTTATTTATTGCTAATGAGTTAATAAAATTCGCTTCATCAATTTTAAAAGCATATTAACTATACAGTTAAAATCACTTAACACAAAACTGAAGGGACTGACATATTTTTCGTGTTAAAGGATATTGTTTAAAAAAGCGTGTGTTTAATAAAAAAAATAATAAATAAAGCAAAAACATTTACAAGAACTTAAAAGAAAATTTAATACAAAATTTTCAAATCTTTTGAAAAAACAAAACATTTATCGAGTTTTTGGAAAATATTCTTTTGCATTGTTTTTTTTTAAACGTCATATTATCAACAAATTGTTCGATATCGTTCATTTTGTTATTCATTTCACCATTGGAATGTGCGTCTAATTAACTGTGCATACTTTTCATGACGTTCCTCACTTCGGATGATGTGGGAACAGGAACTGCATTATTTCATCCTCGTCTTCGGGATCTACATCAATATTTTTTTTGGAACTTTGAACAAACTCCATTATGTCTTTGCCAGCCATTATTTTGTGGCTGTAAGCCTATTATTATTATCTATTGCAATGAATTTTATCCTATGTTACAATAAGACAATCCAATCCGGCTGATGGTTTCTGTATTTTTTCATCCCCAGAAAGGAAATATTTTCGTGTTAAGCGATTTTCGTTTCGTTTTAAGAGAAAAAGCATGCATGAAAAGTAAACAGTAGTTTGTAGGGACTGTTGTTATTATTTCGTGTTAACCGATATTTCTCCTTAAGCGTTTTCGTGTTAAACGTATTACACTGTATTTACACTGAAATGTATTTATTACTTATTTTATAATTAAATTAATTTTACATGTGATTAACCCAATTTCGTGTAACTTATTATTATATTTAGAAACGCGTACATAAGTTTGTCTGCATTTTGACTGGGATAAAATCTGTTTTCTTGACATTTAGTCCCCGGTATCTCTTCGATAATGCATAAACATAACTTAAGGCGTATATTCCTTTTAATATTTACATTTATCATTTTTTAAAATGTCCCCTCTATTTCAAGACAGCCGTTTTCTAAGTAATTATTTGACTGTATATCTGTCTGCGCTTAGATTTTGAAAAATTTTGAATTCATGTTCTGAGAAAGTATGAGTTAGGCGTGAATTCCTTTTATCTAGTTGCATCCCGGAAAATATTTCCGGCAAAATGCCTTTTACATGCCCGTGTTCATAACTTCAAAGGTTTTTGACGTGTGGAAATTTGTTTTCTTTGAAGTAGTACTTTTAGAATTGCTTATGTTTCTTGTGTTACATACATTCCCTTGAAATTCATGTAAATCCAATTCGTGGGAACAGTTGTCATTTGGGGAGTTATTGTTCTCTAGCTGTACCTTCTTTATTTATCCAATTGTTTAAATGAAATAAAAATTCAGTTCATTTGAGGTAACAATTTGATTCACTCCAAGTAATTATTGAAACAACTCTTAATAAATGAGCAGAGAACCTTTCCTTTTTATTTAAGCTTGGTATTTTGTAAGTAAAGCTTGTCTTCGTCTCTTCTTTGAAAATTATACATTCTTATTCGTTGTATAGTTTATTTACATTTCACCAAAAAAATAATACGTGATGGACTGCGTGATTTTGAACCATGGTTGACAGAGGCAAATAACATATCAAGAACCTCACTCTTTACAAGCACTTCACTCCATCTTCATTATTTTAAACCACGAAAAATTTAACCCGCATCTGCCCCGTCGCCCTTGAGTGATTAAGAAAAGATAGGATAATTGTGATTTCCAAGCTCTAACTCGTGAAGTCCCGGTTTGAGGTTTTTCCTTTCGTTAGAGAATGCTGTATTGAATATTGAAGGCTGTTCCGAATTAACTTTTACCGAACTCATGTATTGTGGTGTGAACATTAAAAGACAGGTTATGTGGTTTGACTTGCTACAATATTTCCATGGGCCGTGTAATAAAACTCTCCTGGATATTACGAATCGGAGGATCTTTTTCTTTTAACAAGCTGTGTTACAAATTCTCAGTTTGATAGATATAACAAAGGGAAACTGGGTTTCGAGGGAACAGTTATAAATAACTTAATAGAAGTGAGGAATAATTGCCAGAGTTGCATTTTAATCAATTCATAGACAAATAATTATTTTTAAATCCGGATTCCAGTATTTCAAGTTAAATCTGTATCAGCTATTGTAACAATAAATACGATTTTAAAGGAGTGCTTCCGTAGTTCTTACTTAATTTGGATACACAATTGTCGAAAATGAACATAGACTTGCTTGCAAAAGTTGAATTTATTGAAAAGATTGTAACCATTCTAAATGAAAAAGCAATAATATTTTAATTTTACATTTTCATTCCTTGATCATTATTTAGGGTTTATGGTCAAGAAAGGATTGGTATCGTTGGTAGGTAGTTCATTCTTCATTTAGAGGACATTTAACTAACATTTATTTTAAACCAAATCGTTTCATTTAAACTTTTAGCACACTATTTTTTTTAACGCTGTTAAATCACATTCTTGAGAAGAATACGAATTTATTAGAGATTTACACATTTCCAAGGTAACCTCGCCCCCCCCCCCCCCCTTCGTATCAAAGTTGGCATGTTCTTATTTCTAAGGAAACAAAACTTATCTAATGCTAGAAAAATACGGAATTCCATTTTCTATGAGAAGTACCCAAGCAAAAGAAAATTGCACCTAGTTTTGGAAAGGATGCAGTGCGAAAGATGAGGGGCAATTGGTGCATTTGTTCGCATAGAGGACGAGGGTGGAATCGCCTCTGATCTCCTGAAGCGTGTGAAAAAGGCACCCGTGCGTGTAAAAGCTCAAAATGCGTCCAATTTTATCATTTTTTTTCACTCACCGTTGGAAAAGTTGGTATCTCTACATGTATATTTGGCCCGGAACATAAATCTTTCCGAATCGATCCCTAGCCTTCATGAGCAAATGGATTGCCTCCGTGCCCATCGCGTCGTTATCTGGGGCAATGGGCAAATTCGCAGACAAGAAGGGAATGGGGTTAACCCCCTTTTCCAACTGGAGAGTGTATGCACTTGAGAAATTTTCCACCCATCTCTTACTCTTTCACGGTGTGCGAGTTATCATTTTGCCATTATCGGAAAACCTTGCAGTGCAAAGGGGATGGTGGAAGTGCGTGGGCGGGTAGGAACCGCATCAGAAGTTCTCTTGTTGCAGAAGTTTCCGTGTGTACCTTCCCCCGATGATAGCCTGGCTCTTACCCGCTCGAAAACACTTTCGGTGGTAATTTGGTTACGATAGCTTTGTTGGGGAGGAAAATTCGATGTCCCTTAAAATCTTCCTCCTTTGCTCTAAGGAATTGAATGGAGATTTGGACTGAATTTGTTTTGAGATTAAATTACAAGGTGTCCTGTTGTAGTTGTGTCTCGAGAGGCTAGTAATTTTGTCATCGAAACTGTTCGAAATAAGACGGTTGTTGGAATAATGCTAGTTTTCATGTTTGTTTTGGGTAGCATTAAGAATCTTTAAGATTTAAATTGTATTTGAGCGCTTTAAAAACAAATTTAAAAATATTTAAAGTTTTTCTTTTCTTTTTTTTTATTAAAATAAATTTAATACCAAGAAATTGAAATCAACCATTTTTAGATTATTAATTTTCTTTGTCTTCTATGTTAATCAGTTTTTTATTGCTTGCAGCCTTTTTTCCTACTCGACTTTGTAACGGACAAAGTCTGCCTCTGCTGTGGCATTTATTATTATTTTTTTTATCATCAAAGCTACTACACTGTTTTAATATATATTAATACTTTATTTTTAAGTATAATGTATAATGCCCTATTTCAATGTGTAATATTGAATCAGAGTAATACCAAATTCATGGAATAGCAGTACAGTTATGGAAACTCTCAATGTAAAACCAGTGATTCGATAGATTCATTTTTGTATGACCTTGTCCACAATACATGATTGAAACTTTCTTTAGCTATAATTTTGCTCGAATGAATCCTCGCACGTTCTCGCGAATGTAGTCTTATTTTTCACTTCACATCTATCTATACCTGAAATGTCTTTGTAATCTGTAGGTCTTCTGTCACTATACCGTTCCGAATAAGTTAATTCATGAGAACTCGTATTTTATAAGGATTTAGAACTTCCATATTTTCCGAGAAGGGATTTGTGTGTGTAAGATAGTTTTTTTTAAACTAAACATGATGCAGTTTTAGTGTGGTATTGGTTACATAATTATGATATATCACTTCCAAGTCAGTCAAAACACTATTCAGAGTTTAGTATATTCATTGCCAAGTATCTCATCTTCTGATCAACTCATTTCATAGCAGTTTCAGGATCGTCACATCGATTGCATCAGTATTTTAACGGCTACTTTTTTTTTCAATGAGTCTCTGCAACTGAATCAGAAGCACAGAGTTTTAATTTCTGTGTTGTGAAAGAACTTGCAGAGAGTTATTTTTTCGCAAAAATCTCTTACAATATTTCCCCCCATTTTTTTGCTAATTAAAAAATTTTAGATTGATTAATCTTTTTTTAAAAAAAAAATATTAAAAATTAAACATATTTAGTGAAAATTCAAAGTAAACAAGCAAGCGAGCATGTGAAATAAAAACAGAGTTCTGAAAATGATTACGGCCAATCTTTCCCGCGAAACATTTGAGGTGGCTATATCCGGAGGACAGAACTCGCGACCTATGGATCCGAACCCCAGTAATATGACCACTAGACAAAAGTGATCACTTCTGTCCGGAAGCTGTTACTGGCTTATGTAGATACCACCGCTACACAATAAATGAAAAACTACATAAAGTTGTTGTGGCTTATTAATAGAACATATTGTGTAAACTATTTTTCTGTTAAGTGAAATAATGGTTGATGGGGGAATAAGAACTTCCGACTATTTATGTAAACATTTCCGATTTTATTTTATTTTCTTCTGATTTCTTTTATGACAACCCGTTTATCTTTGCTTCTGTTAATGAAATAAACAAAACAATAAGTTTTAGAACATAATGCAATTAACAGCATTTGTGTAATTTGGTCAAAAATGTTTGTGAAACGTAAACAAAATCGAAAACAATCAGTGAAGAAACAAAATAAAGTGTAATATGTTGCCTTTGAAAATTTTTCGTCTTTATTGAATATTGGAAAAAGGGAGAGAAATCTAGTTGTAATTTGAAATAAATATATTGCTAAAATGTCTCTCAAAATACAATAAAAATGTTCTTTTTCAAAAATTTGTATTTTGACTTTTTAATGAATAAATTTACTCTACTTCCGTCACATCGTTATGAATGTGGTAGGAATTCTATAATTCAAACCTGCTAATAAATAGTGACTCGTTGAAATTAAAACAATGGATCTGATAAAGTAGATTACATTCGTGGTTTTAGAATACTACAAAATCTTTTTTTTTTTTGGATAGTGAAAATAAATTTTTAAACTATCCAGATTGGTTTCGTTATTATTATATTAATCTGTATTAAAATTCTAGTCAAATGGTTGAAAATATACTCTTTATCCAACTTGCTGTGATAATTTAATCCTGTCATTTTAAAATTAATTAGAGGAAGGGGTTGGGGCATAGAAAGTAAGGAAATTAGGATATGGCAACGGTAATTTTCTTTTTCCGGACATAATCTCATTTTCTACACATCTCAATTCTATAGTAATTGCTTTTGTCCTTAGAGGAATGGCGAAATAAAATGTCTTGATTTAATTTTTTCAACCATCATTTTAAAGTGACTCTTTCGGTTATCTTAAAACGATATTGTCTTTCATTTAAAAAAATTTCTAATATTTTGGCCGTAATGGATAATGTTCAGATATTTAAATCTCGCTCAAGTCCTATAATGAATCCATTGTATAGCATTGAATTAACTTTGGAGAATTAATTACTCGAAGAATAGTTAGAAGCAGCTCTGCATTTGTAGAGTCCGTACGGTTAATTAAACATGCAGTAGAATTTATCTCCTTTTGTTTTCTAAAGATTGATATAAAGAGAGCATTTACTAAACTTTTTTAAAAGATAATTTATTGTTACAGTCTTTGGCGATGGACAATGTGGAAAGTAAAAAAAAAATCAGTCAATGGTGCTGTAAATTACGTGCGGGATAAATTGATTCGATTTAATCATAATGTTTTGAATCGAATTGTTTCTTGGATTTTTAATGAATGAAACCGATACGGACACTCATACTAAAATGTTATCAATCTGAATCGAAGCCAAACAACGCACGCGTATAGAAATGTAACAAAACAGTATATATATTAATGTAAAATTCCAACAATAATATAAATGCTATATTAGGAAATTCTTATAGGACTAAGAAGTATAAAATATCGCTTTAAAGCGCCAGCTTTCCCCTGTATTTGCTTATACACCCTACTGTTCTTCAATTCCAACTATTAGCTCACTCTGTATATTTATCTTGTTCAAATTTTCAATCGTTAGTAAAATACTCTCTATTCTTCCAATCAAGTTCAAATAAATTTTTTAAAACTTGTAGTGAATGACACTTGATATGTTAATACAGTTTTTTCAAATATTAATTCATTAATTAAATTTTATTTTTTAATTTTAAATTTGTTTTGCGTTATTTCCGTCGTAGTTACTATTAGCTGCAACAGATGGCGCCAGTACGTTTTTCTAACAAAGTAGGAATTGACGTTAACATTTTTTTTTTTATATTGCTTGTTTTACACGGTAGATACGTTCCTTAGAAAATACTCCAAAAAGTAAGTTAATACATAAATCCTGTTAAAAAAATACATACGACTTATGGCAAATTTGGGTATATTTTCCACAACTTGAAAAAATCGTGTAAGATGAAAAGTCTCTAAAATATTTTCCTATAAAACCGTGCAAAATAAGTAATTATAAAATCGGTTTTACATATTACATTTTTTATTACAAAATAAATAAAAACAGTGTACAGGGAAAATTCAGTCAATAAACACATACAGCACATAAAAATTCAAACTGAAATTAGGACTAAAACTACTAACTACTATTCATTGTTACTTGATAACAATCGTGCACTTTTATTACGAACTGGATCAAAATGCTATCATCAGTAGATGTGTCAGATATGTGTAGCAAAACTATCAACTTTGATTCAAATGAAGAATATCATTCCTTATTAACGGTCTCGGATTTTTTTGTTTTGTTTTGTTTTTTTGTTACAAAGTCCGTAATTAGTGACTTATTTTGGTTTCTCAAGTTGCTTTTACAATTCTTGATATGCTGCTACACGAAACTTATGATTACGTTGAAATTATAATGTACGCTCCATGTCTGGATCAAGAGTAATATGTTGTCCCGTACTTGCAGCAAATTTCAATCTCTCGTGAGTTAAATCAATTGTTAACAGTTGAACTTCACCTTCGATCTTGTCATTGTTGACCTTTTTTATAATGATAAACTGCCATAAATTCGATCTGTCAAATTAATTTTGATCCTCTTCCAAAGGGCACGAATCTCCAAATTTTTTTGAAATTCGTGCTAGATAAAAAAAAATTTGTGTTTTAAAAAAAATATTCGTGAAATTTATGTACCGTGTTATTTCAGAATCGTTTTAAAAAAAAAAAAAGAGTTGGCTCTATTACTGGTCTGAAAAAGGGAAAATATTCTGCTTTAATTTTTATAAAACAAAACCAAAATGCTATAGTAATAATCAGTGGCGCACACAGGAATTTTTCAAGGGGGAGGTCCAGGGTCGAAAATTCACCTTTCTCGTATCATGTTCCAATTCGCCGCCCAACATATTCTTTGATTTTGTCGTTTTTCGGGAACGAAAACAGTAAAAAATTAATAATTAATATTAGTTATTGAATAATTAGCATTAATTAATAGAATTAATTGTTAATAACTACTCAATTAAATTTTGCGTACTATATACATAGGATTATAACCAATCGGAAAAAAAAATCAAGATCTATGGGGAGCGGACCCTCCCTGTGTGCGCCACTGGGTAATAATAGAAGTCTACTTACTCAGAATTAAGAAGAGGGGAGGGCGGGCAAAATACCCACGCATACATTTCTTATAGAAATTCCATAAATTAAATTTATTTTAATAGTTATCAATATACTGATGTCCTTGTATCGATTGTAAGATATTAAAAATGACACGAATTATATACCTTCTACTACACAGTGGATTTGCCGAGGTAATACCTGGCACACTCACTCCGATCTATATTTTCAGTGGAGTTCTTACCGGTTTATATTTAAGATAGGTTGGGGCAACTTATATATTGATCTCTTTTGAAGTCTTTACAATGCTTTCATTCCATCTGTAACACATAAAATCAACATTTTAAACTATGTATCGCCCGGATAGCAGGATCTAGTCACTTATTGATTCAAAATAATTCTTTCAGTAATCAGAAAGGTTTAATTTCTTGTTTTGCGTTCATGTGTGTGTTGCGACATGAAAATAAATATAAATTTGTAGACATTTCTGGAACAGTAATTTGCATAGGATCCTTCAGTAGCGCTTTTTAAAGTTTGTCTTTATATATTAACGAACAATTAATCAAAAGAATCGGGAGGGAAAAAAAGATTAATTTATCTGTTGGGCATCTTTTTAATAGTTTTCCTATTCGTGGATGCAATTCCTCAACAAAAATCGTTAAGTGTAACATTGTTTTTATATGTATTATCGATAAGAAGCGGTTGCTTTTTGTTCGTGGCTTGCTGGTTATGGAAGTGTGAGAAATCGAATCTGGCATTATCACTTATCCATATTGATTTATCGGTTCATTTAGTGGAAATAATTTTTTTTTTCCTCCGTCGGCCATAAAGCCACACTGATGTCGATGTTCTTATGTTATCTCAAATAAATTTTAGCAATTTCGTCACATGTGCTTTTCTTTCTTCTGAGACTAATGCATCGAAAAGGTGCTCCCATTGCGATTTCGGAGCCCTAAGCTGTTAAATTTTATCGCCAGGTTGGAACTTGCATGGGAAATTGATTTACGCGTTATATTTTGGAGCCAAGTGATTTACTTTTCGTCCTATGCTGTCAAAAGTTTCACTGGAACAATTTGGCAAGGGTAGATGCAAATATTTTTTTTGCAGTGCTAAAGTATCGAGTATGCACCTCTCAAAAAGGTTAAAAGATGTGTGTACAATTTACTGTATGTTTTTTTCGCTTAAAATTAAACAGCCACTATTTTGTTTTCGACGCGATAGTTTCAAAATGTTTTTTTGCATGCTGTTATATTTTAAGAATAAAAACTTCCGGTTCCTGTCCTCATGAAATTCGTGGTCGCGGGAGCCTAGTGGTTGTGGACTCGTTGCTGGAGTGTCGTCGGTTTGAATTCCAGTCCTGATGCCACTGAAGACCCACCGTGTAGAGGGGGGCAATGCGTGTTAAACCTGTCTCGAGATTCAAAGTCCCCCGCGTGGCGCTCTGTCGCGAGGGGGGGGGTGTTTTAACAGGCGTTGTCTCATTGGACCGAGATTCGTTGCCAGTAGCTCTCGTGTTGATTTATAGTATGAGGTTAATAAAACTCATTTTCATTTGCTCATGAAATCAGTGCCGATTTATCCATTGGGCACTTGGGGGGGGAGGGAGGCACCCAGGGGCCCGGAAGTGTCCGCATAAGCTCGACTTAACCAGATTTTCTGTTTATAAATTTCGATCCTCCAGTGCCAAGGGAACCTGTTAGATCTTCTGTCCCCAAAATGTCATGCATATGAGACATTTTGAATTATAGTTGGCTTATTGAAACCAACATTTATCTATCCAGTACTTACATTTAAAAACTATAGACAACACTATAATCTTACCCAGGTTTGAATATTAGTAATATTTAATACTACACTTATAAAGGGATCTGACGTTCTATATCGTTCATAGTTATTAATTTTGATTTCTTTCAATAAAAGTATTCGTAGGTTCTAGGAATCCTATCAAATTCTTACTTATTTATTTACGAATCTTATATTGATCAGACTACTTTCTCTTCATTTTTTAGTTAAAATCTGTTCTTTCGAAAATATTAAGATAACCCATTTCAGCGATGTTAGTGGCTATGTCCTTTTGTATTCATTGTAAAATAAATTTTAAAAGAAGATGCATATGTGTGTGTAAATGAAATTCAAACAGGCTACCAATATTCGTGGTACCTATTTATAACATTATTTGAATATCCTCTTCATTTTTGAAAACATGCCACCAACAAATTATTTATATGCATAACTACTTATTCCATACATTACTTTTGTTGATAACTTAATATCTATGACGTGTGGAATACTCTTCAACTCTAAGTTTGAAAAAATAAAAAGCACTTTTTGAGACTTATACTGTAGCAATTTCCATAAATAAATGTTTGTTTACAATCTCATTTATAAGTTATTTCCTAATTCCTCCTTAGAACGTTTTTTCAATTTATGACTGTCTATTTAAAGGATTTATTTACACCCACAATATATATTGTAAATATATATATGTGGGTGTACAATACATATTGTACACCCACAATATTTATCCTATACTATTAAAAAGTCTCCCAGATAGTACTGTTATTGAATAAATTTAATTTTTGTATTTAATTTTCTAGAATTAATTACGAGTTGCGTGGGATGTAAAATTTTTCTTTTAAATCTTTGACAACTGTGCTACCTATATCACATTAAAATTATTATGCCTTTATTTCATCGCCAAAGTAAATATTCCATTAGATTTATTAGTATACTTTAAGCTTTATTTAAATATCGATCCGCAGCGCTATAGCTCGGATCTCTGTAGCCTTCAGATATTTTACTTGTTAGTTTTTCCTAGAGGTACAAGTATTCACCTAAATTTTGATTCAACGCATGACTTGTTAATCTTCCATCACAAAGCGAAATGAAGTGGAATTTAATGAGTTACAAGTCTCGAGCGAAGAGCAAGAATTTTCGGGCCTTTGTTGTAGAAATAGATGTCGGCCAGATATTTTTGACGCTGGTGAAAGTTTTAGTGGAAATTTTTCTTTCGAGATTGCCTTGTGGAATTTTTATGAAATTTTACGCGGCGATTTTCATTATAACTCGCTAATGACATTGTAAATTAGACCACATTACCTTCAGCATTGTGTGTAACCTTACTTTAAAAAAAACTTGAAAATCACTATATATGAAGGCCTTTTTCGTAGTCCCAAAGGCATTATTCTGTTGAAACTTATTTATTTTTGGCTAAATCTTGTCAAATTACTTTCTTTGAAACTTTCAACAGCTCATGAACTGCACAATGCATATAAGGGTTTTAATGTAAAAAGATTCATAGGACCCCAGATTGCTATTTCCTTTTTCAAATACTAATTGGAATTTTATAAAAGTTGTTTTAGCTTCTGTAGTTTCGCTATTAAATTAGCTGCAAATTATTTTATGTTGAATAATTATTAAAATCTTACGAATGGTAGGGGGCCGCGGTAGCCTAGTGGCCATTGTCACAAACTCGTGGAGGACGTGTCATGAGTTCGAGCCTATTGCCCCTGTGTAGGGAGGCTGATGTACGTTAAATCTTTCGTGACTGAATCGTCCTTCCGTTGGCGTTGTGTGTTAATTTGGAGAAGGGGTGTCAGCGCAGTCTTGTCACTTGACCGTAGTTCAAAATTACGAAGTCTTTTTGTCAAAAGCCCTTGTGTTTGTCAACAGTGCGACGTTAATTTTCACTCACTTATGAATGGGGGTGTAATGTTTTAAAATATAGTTATTAATTTATATTAATATACGTTTTATCCTTAACAGCAAATGATATTAATTACGTCTTTATTCAAAGTGGAACATCCTCCTCGAAATTTCCAATAATTTTTATCAAAGAACCTCCGTCATATAGTAATGTTTTATTTGCTCTTTCAATAATTTCGATATTCGCTTTAATGCATGTCATCAAGCTATTGACTTTGCTCAGTGCATGGTTTATTTGCTTAGTTGCAAATATTTGTGTTTAAGTAATTGTAATCGACTTCTCCGCTCAGTCGAAGCTCTAAGTAAATATTTCTCAAATGTATGTGTGTCTTTGAATCTTAAATATTTCCTTTTGTCATTAATTTCTTGTTTAGAGTTTTCCCTTGTATATCATTACGTCGTACGACCAAACCTCGCGAGCATTTCATTTTATTAGATGTTTTATTTACAGTAAGTCTGGGTCATAGGTAATTTCAAGGGAAAACATTTATCAAATTGCCTATTCAGACCACTTTGCAAGTACCTAAAATTTACATCAATTTCCAATCAAGTAACAATCGGTTTTGTTTCCTATCTGATTCCAAAAGAAAATGTGTTCTAAAGAGGGTATTCTAATCCGGTTATTTTTATTAGTGATCAGATAAGATGGAAACGGAACAGAGTTTCCTGTTAACCTTTAATGGAAACGTCTTTTGTCTAAAAGATTTATCTGCGTTTTCTTTAACGCTTGACGACTAACCAACGTTCGATTTGCGAGATTAATGACTCTGTTTAGTTAACTCGTACGCATTAATCTTGCTTGCGAGCATGGCGGGAAAGATATTGATGGATTAAAACGACAGCACACTTCTGTTCAGCTTCATTATCAACGCAATTTCATTACCTACCCCGGGCAAACACGACACTTAAGTGGAAACTCGACATTTGGAAAGAAACCTTCTCCAGTTGTTAGGGCAACAGGGCACACGACCCTACATTTTCCTAATAAGACCATTATCGGAGGATTCCAGGACAATAATCAGCGTCCCTGTCCGTAAAGGATATTTAATCCTGGAAGGTGGATCAACGTTTGCTTTTCTATTTCCACTGCCCCTATCAATTTCTGGGCTGAAGCCTTTTCCCTTGGCACTCCATTCCCAATGGCTGTTCGCCATCGAGTCCTCTGGATAATTGACAGTAGTTAGAATTACGCTTGGAATTGCTCCTGGTCTCTTCCATTTAACCACTCGTTTGCCGCTTTCTTTATTGCTCTCCCCTTCATTCCGGCCGATCGTTCGAAATGAGTTTTCCAGCCCCCTCTACTACCCGGTCTTTTGGGGGATGGGTTTGTAGAATGGGGCCTTGCAGCGTGTAATGTTATACTTTTGTGGCCCTGTCCGGCCACATTGAGGATCAGTTTTCGAACGGAAATCAGGTAGACGAAAAGATTTTTTTAAAAATATAATTTAAATAATTGCATTTTTTTCTTTTACTTCCCTCTTTGGAGATTTGTGGTATTATTTGTATTTGGTATTTGATTTTAATAGTTTTTACATCCAGTACACGCGTTTGTAGAAAAATATATCCCTCCGATTCTTTTTGCTTCTCATTTTGTATGTTCAAGTATTTCATTTTATGAGAGTTCATATTCCATACCCTTATAAAAATATCAAATTTCCTGTTTTGCGGTAAATTTCTTGTCCGTTCTCCTCTTTCAATTCCTTTATGTTTATTTTTCATTGTTCCTTCAATGTCGGTTCTCTCAAAATTTGTTTTGTATAAACATTTTTGCTTCATAAATTATTTTATACGATTATCATGTAGAATTTTTTATGAATCGGATTCAGTAATTGCAATGTTAACAGAATAAATTTAAAGCACGATCTAATTTTGAACAATTTTTATGATATGAGTCTCTTATGATGTTTAGTTTGGAGTATTTTTTCAGTTTACTTTAATTTCAGTATTCGTCTTACATACATGCTCGAAATTCCAACTATTATTAAATTTATAGATGTTTCATTTTTATGTTTCTTTTTAATAGAAATTAAGAGTATGTAAGGTCTGTGACTGAATAATATCATTCTGTGGTGCACACAGGAATTTTTTCAAGGGGGATTCCAGGGTCGAAAGTCCACCATTCTCGTATTATGCTCCAATACGCCGCCCAACATATTCTTTTCATTTTGTCGATTTTCAGGAACAAAAAAACAGTAAAATATTATTATTGATTAAATAATTAATGAAATTAATTATTAATAACAAATATTTCATTAAATTTTGCGTACTAAAGACATAGGATTATGTTAAATCGAAAAAAAATCAAGAGTTTTTTTTTGGGGGGGGGGGGG
>BMAV01009539.1:275004-285028 GCA_019973955.1 Trichonephila inaurata madagascariensis | reverse complement strand
CCACATTATCCTTCTTCTTTATTTTCCCTATTTTTCTGTAATAATTACAATCGTCTACCTAAAACCAAAAACACCCCCCCCCGCCTTTCTGGGGGGGGCGGCCGGACCCGGGACCCCCCCTTGTGTGCGCCATTGATATCATTGTAACTTTTGACGTTGATTTAAATTCTGTTACTATTGATTCGTCGTGCCATCATTTAAAAATATGTTAGCGTAGTTCCTATTTAAAAAAGAAACGTTCTTTTGTTTAAGGAATTTCCTAATTGTAACAAAAATCATTTGAATTTTATCAAGTCAAGTTTAATGTTTAAACGCTTATACTCGTTTCTTAGCGCCCTATTTGTTTAGTCGGTATTATGACTCATTAAAAAATTTATAATTTAATTTACTAGAAAATATTCTGAATATAAATAAAATAATTCAAAAGAGAATGGTAAAAGGGGAGCTGTTATTTTCCAACCGTGTGTGATATATCTATGGGAAGGGGGAAAAAAACATTGAAATATTTTATTTCATTGACACTTTTAACCTTTACTTGCTAATTTTCCGAACACACAATCTTGGGATGCCTTTCATGGAATCGCGAGATATGTGACGATTGTGATGCGAGGGGGTGCGAGCGAGGCGGAATTGAAAAAGCTGGAATTGTCCGAGGCAAAAAGCGGAGGAACCCTTCTCCCCCCGCGCAGCTCCGAGTGCAAACGGAGCGGTGGAATCGATGTGTGTGCCGGCAGTGATGCTACCGTCGCGGGACCTGACGGCTAGATGAATCTTTTGCTGCACTTTCGGATAACCGGACGGCTGGATACCGGTGCTCTGACCAGGGGGGCCCACGAGACCCTCTGAGACCCCCCTCCTCCCTCCGGACCCAATGCTAGATGCTCTCAAACTGCTCTTTGTCCTCACGGGAGCCAGCACTTACTTGGGTGAGAACACGAAAAGTTTTGTTTTCATACAACTTTTGTTGCACGAGTTCTCCTCTCGCGTTTCGAAATTTACATGGAATTTTTTTTATGACTGTTTATTTCATGTTTTGTGTGTGTGTTGGTATTCACGGCGAATTGTATTTTAAGGAGCTTTAAAATTTGTTTTTTGTTTTGGTTTGTTTGGTGTTTTTTTTTTAAAAATGCTGTATTTTGTTATTTGGAAGGGGGTGAATTATTATCCTTGGGAAAACAAAGATGAAGTAGAAATCGGTTGTGTTGTTGATTCGTTAAATTTCTCTCGATACTGGAATCGAGTGTTTTTCATTTTATTATTTTAAAAATACTGTTAGAATTTTTATTATTATGTAAATTTGTTGACTAGAAATTATAAAATTAATATTTAAATAATTTGAATATTATTTGGTTAATTTTTTATACCATTTCTTAGCATCTCCATTTTTATGTTAATTAAAATAAATGTTTATGTATTTTTGATTTCGTGTCTTTTTTTCCCCCTCCTTTTCTTTTTCCCGTATTTTTGTCCCATTTCTAATGCTTCTCGTATGGCAGTTTAAAAAAACTAAAGGGCCGTGTTTATCGTTATTTGTTCACTTTTATTTATTTCTTTTTTTTGGGGGGGGGGCTAATTTTAATTTAAATTAATTGAATCTTATTTTTACTTTCAAGCAAAACTTAGTACACATTTTTAAATGTCAATATTTAATTATTTTTGGTTTTTCTTTTTTCTTTTCTTTATTTTTTAACCACATTTTTTTTTTTATTTCGTTATTTCTTTATTGTATGTTCAACTTTTTATTTGCATTTGTAATTTATGTTACAAAGCTGATTTTTTGAAGAAAGTAAACAAGGTTTTCTTCCACTTTCTCTTTGGATATATTTTTTTAAAAAAAAATATCTGCTTTGTTTTTACGTTGTCTTTAAAAAATAACGAAATACATTTAATTTACATTCTGAATATTATAAAAATTTTATTTATCGAACTAATTATGTTAATTTCTACTAAAATAAATAAATAAATTTAATTAAGTAAAATTGGAATCCCTTTGTGTGTCTTTTTAAAGAAAAATTTATTAGTGTAAACACGTTTTATTTAACTTATTTTCTATTCATTTTTTTATTACTGTTTTATTTCCGTAGTGTGTAGTGCCGATTGTTTTATATTCATTTTTTTTTTTTCGGATTTTAAAAAATATAATGCATTTGTAGTTAACTGTGCTTTTTATGATTGTTATTTAAACAACATTATTCCTCGTTTAAGATATTGTTGATTTAATACTGCTATTAATGAAAAATTGTTAGCTAAAAAAATAATAAATCTATAGGATTTATATTATTTTACGTAAAGTGAAATTGTTTTAGTTTTGACTTCCCGTTGAATACTTATCTGTCGCGAGTTTTAATTTTCAAAATATTAAATTAAATATTGTAATATTATTTCTTGTTTTTTTTGTGGGGGGGAGGCTTTGTAATTTAATAGGATGGGGTAGGTAATGTAGATGGGGTAGGATTTGTAATTAATAGGGGGAGGTTTAATAGGATGTGCAATTTTCATATTATCTGTACTGATAGTTTAAGTTATAAAATTTGATTTAATTAACAAACATGCCATTCTTGCACTACAAAAGTGATTTTTTTTTTTTTTTTTTGTCCTCCTGGAAAGATAAAATTATACATTAGTTACTCCTTCACAAAATGTCACTATAAAGACTATTTAAAACTTTATGTAATATATAAAAATGCTACATATTATAATCTCCATATGTTCAATTGACTTGAATTCTTATTAACATCTTTAGAAAGGGCTTTTTCTTCTTTTTTTCCCCTCCTCTGTGAATTGAATCCCTCTGTATTGAAAAACATTTTATTAAAATTTTAGCGTTTGAATAAAACATTTTTAAAATTTAAAAATATTCTTTTTAAAATTGTGTTAGATTTCAAGCAGTTACTAAACAATAACAATTATTAAATAAAGTTAGTTTTAAAATAAATATATTAAATATACTATGTACAACTTGCTGTAATATAAAGAATATTGCAAAGTGTAGTTGGTAAAAGGAATACAAATAAAGTAATATAAATATGATTTTTTTCTGCCTCGTTTTAATTTAAAGGATGCCGTGCAAACTAATCTTTGTCAGAATTACATTCAAACCAATATTTTATTCAGTAAATCAAAGCGAAAGAGTTCTAAGAATCTAGAGAAAGGGTAAACATATTTAACTTCTAGCGGGAGTTATTTTTTTTATTAGAGTGCAAATCATAAAAAGGCACAATTTTATTTGTAAGAAATGAAATTAAAAAGCAATTAATAGTTGTATGTGTCTTTTTATCCCTTTTATAAAATGTTAAAATAATTTTAATCAGTGTTAAATAACAATGACTGAGCCTAGAGCGTATGTTTGGATGGTGCATTAGCTTTAAGTTTAAAGGGAATACTGGTTATATATACCTTATGGAATTCCCATAAAGGAGGAATGCTTCAGTTTAATTCAGTAGTTCCCAAACTTTTTTAACTCATGAATGTAGTCAAAACTTGCCCACGGATCCCCAAGTGAAAATGCTACATAAATGTGTAGTATAAAATTTAAAAATTAAAAAAAAAAAAATGTGGAGTTATTTATTGAAATTATAACTTTTGTTTAAAATAAAATACAAAAAATTAATGTTTTAGTTAAACTTGATGAGCTCTTATGAGTGTATTTATGTCCGGCTCAATGTTTGTGAGTAGCAACCACAAATCCCCACAAACACTAGTTTTTTTGTGATGGGGTTTATAACAGCACTAAATCTACATTCTACCTAATAGGAAGACGGTAAAGTAATCAACAACTTCTGCACAATAACCCATAATGCAGGATATAAAATGGGTATCTCTTTTTGTAATCAGAATTTGTGTTATCCTTGTTCAAACAATGGTTTCAGTCCCTCATTAGTGGATATTCCCATAAGACGTTCCGGTATTAGTATAGATTCATTAAAAAAAATTTTTTTCTTTGAGTTTGTCCACGCGCAAAAGGGTTCAACACCCAGTCGGGAATATCCAAGTGACTTATTGTTATGTATTTAAATTTCCATAAAAATAAAAATGGTTTAAAATTTTTTTGTTTTATATTAAACCTTGCGCTTACCCCTTGACGATGTTCAGGGACCCCCAAATTAATTTTTATTTTCCTTGGTCCCCCGGAACAATGTTGGAGGCCCTTAGGGCTCCGTGGGGACCACTTTGGGAACCACTGGTCCAATTCATTATATTCGGTTTGGTCAGTTGAGACGAAGAAAGAAAAATTTAAAACACCTTATTTTTTCAATTTTATATTGTAGAGATCGGTTCGAAACTGATATTAGGCAACAATTTTTATAGTGCTAAGTGTCTTACATTTTTTTTTATCGTTAATTTTTAATAAGCACTTTTTTTGGATTTGAAAAAAAATGCTCTGGGGAAAATTTGCACAGATTAAAGTCAAAGAGAGAATTAGAAGTTGATTAGCTGCAAAAAGCTTCAAATCAAAGGTAAAAAAAAAAAAGAGTATATATTATAAACAGAATTCAAGATTATTTTTCTAAGAACATAATTTGCTGCAAAAAGGTTTTAATGAAACATTTTCCTGGATTAAAAAAAAAAAACTCTTTTTTGCTTTTGTTTGTTATTCAGAATTACAAGTAATTAAACAACGGTATATTCTTAATTACGATTAAAGTATTCGTACGCTCTCGCTCGGTTTTAACAAATTTAGCTTTTATGCATTGCTCGCAAAATAAAGAAACACTTTTGCCGCATTTTGTTATTCAAAATCGTCTTTGTCCTTTTTTTTAAACGCCATTTCTCTTCTATACATTAAACATGTGCGTCTAATTAAACTTGTATCTTTGTCATTTCTGGATAGTTTCCGATTTCTGACTAATTATGTTGTTGTTGTCCGACTTTTGCTTCTAAAATCCTAAGCGATAAGTTTTGTTTTGTCTTGTGTTTTCTTATCTCTACATCTTCTTTTATTTCGATCAAGATTAATATAGAGAAACTCTCGTTAATTTTCTGAATATTTAAGAGGGGAAAAAAAGTTGAAGTTCTTAGCTGTACTAGATAAGCTAATTATTTCCAACTTTTTCACGCTTAACCAACTAATTATAAATTCTTCGATTTTTCGATGACTGCATCCAGCGTCGAATGCGTTGTTCCAGTACCAATGGGAAAACTATAGAAAAGAGTTATTGGCAAGAATCTTTTCCGAGGCAGCTTCTAAATTTTAGTCATGGATATGAAAATACGCTGAGGAAGTTATTGAATATCCAACATCTGGCCCTGGCTTTGATCCAACCTACCAAATTCTACTCATTTTGAAAGGTGGCAAAAAGAGCGCGTGACACATGACTATTTTCGATATATCGAATATAATTTCTCATGAAGCCTCTTTGAGGAGCAAAATGCCGTTGTTTTCGTCCACTGAATATTTGCGAAGTTCATTTTTAATTAATACTTTGTTTGGGATTTGTTGTTGGATATGAATAGGTTGGTTATGTCGTCCAAATGTTTTTTAGAAAATGCGGCTTGCGGGTTTATTTTGGCTGCCATGGATTAGGTAGAAAATGTTAGTGTATGCACATATTAAATTTAATTCTAGCAAAATGATTCGTTCATACACAATTCCAAAAATCCTAAATCCAAGATTGAACACTTTGGATATTTCCCCGCTTAAAGACTTGTTTTGGATTTCTTTTGAAAAGAATTTGAGTTGATTTTCTTTAAATTATATTTCCTGTGTCTTATCACTGGATCTTTCTTTTGTGGCTTCACCTAATGGACTAAATTCATGGTGGTCACATAATAACGGCAAACACATATTTCCCATTGCTTAAAAATTGACATACTAGTTGTTCAACTTGTAAAGTGGAGATAACATTTAAAATCTGATGATTGGGGGTAAAGAGTTCACGTGTTAAAATTCTTCAAACAGTTTAAAAAAAAAAAACTTACATTATACGAATACTTTTAAATTAAGTGCATTTTGTCTAACTATGTGCATTATTATATCTTTGACAAATGTGTACTGTCTAGAAGAAAGTGTTTCTGTAAAAAGCAAAAGTTGGCAACAGTGAAGCACATAAGCTAATTGGCTGGAAACGCGTGATTATATTTACTATATATTTATGACGTCGCATTAATTTATGAACTGATTGTCCGAAAACACGTGGCTCAGTTATGTGACTATGACGTCACATGAATTTAGGCCATTGTATTTTCATCTTATATCAGCCTTGTATTACGCTGTTGCGATTTTTCTGCGTTATTGGGAAAGTTATGTGATTCTACCTTTATGAATTTCAGAGAAATAAAATAGACTGTGTACTTGTAATGTATCCATTGTTAAGATGCGTGCTCTACTAGAACAGGGAAAGGGGGAGCGCGCGCATGCAGCATAAGAGATTCATTGCAATTTTACAAAACACGATTATTTTGTGCAATATTTTTGTTTTTAGTGTAATGTTTTGTAACAAATATATATCCCATAACTGTTTCTATTTTATTACGTTACTTCTGTTTTTATACATACTTAGAAGTGAGCAGTATTGCATTGCGGCGACCCCCCGCGGCATCACGCTTGATTCCTGTATCTTTATCACCCTGCGTATTGTTAGAGTTAGGTATATTTGATCATTACATTTTTATTATTAAATTATATATGTTTTTATTGATGAAAAATCATGAAACCAGTAATAATAATCCATAGTTTTAAATTTTTATTTCAATAAATGTTTGTAATTGGTCCAAATCTAATACAAAGACATATATTTTTATATGCTGCCTGTGGCATTATAATGCTTTTCCGAATTGGCCCGCAAGGTCATTTGGGTTGGCCACCCCTGTACTAGAATGTTGATGTGGTATTAATTCTTCTGTTGGAAATGAAATTATTTTTCTGGCGAATACCTCTCGTTCTTCCCTAGTTAATGTCTAAATTTAATCAAATATAATTCATAAAATGAATGAAGAATAAAATATTTATCAAAGCAGTTTAAAATGAACTATGTCATTACCATTTTTCCTGGAGTACTGCCGAAAATTCATATCGCAGTGAATGATATTGACAAAGCCTTTGCGTGACAAAAGCATCTAAAGGGCAAATGCAGTTGACTTTTTAACTCTATTTGTAATTGCAAGTTGTTTGCGGTCTTTTAACTTTGCACGTGCAAGACTTTCTAATTGCGTTTTAGTCATATTACTTACTGTACATTTGTGTCTTAATGTTTTTATAATTTTTTAAGCAACTCTCTTTTTATTATTCTAAGAAAATTTTTTCCTCTGTATTTTTTGGGTCTTTGTAGATACTGCTAGTAATTCAAAAGGAATTGTATATGCTTGCCTTTCATTGGCCTTTGTTTGTTGTCAGATAGTTAATGGGTTGGACCTATCAATGAACTCCCAATCAGTAGAAAATTGATACCCCTTTGCTGGACCGGTTTGTCGTAAATTGGAAGGCGGTTAATCACCATAAAACTGACGCCTAATGGCCGCCTATCGATCCTTCCCATCAAAATAGCTTCCCCCACACACTCGCCACATCTTAGTATCCTATTGACACCTCGCCCTGTTTGGATCCATCCATTTGTTGTCCAATTTTATGGCAGCCTTTTTGTTTTATCCTCAGGGTTTCAGTTCTAGACGGTGCTGAGTTGCTGGATAACAAGTTATATATTGCTGGCGGTGTCATAAAAAGTTACTTTGCTGCTCTACAGTAGCTGGCTGTTAGAACTTTTGCAAATGGTAGTTCTTAAATCATCTGTTATGAACGTCGTGAAATGTGCAGGTAATCGATGAACATTTGGGACTCTCCATTCCCAACTCCAGCACTAAATCTTCTCAGTTACGTCGAGTTTAATAGTTTAGGATGTGAAACACTGAAGGTTCTTGGGAACTCCACACTGCAGCTAATTACGCGGAAAAGCTACCCTTTGCATCTCATAATAATTTTTAGGTTTCTTTTCTCTCTTGTATGCACATATTTTGCTGTTACGCAATTTCGCTAATGGATGTTTTGAGGTTGCTTAGATTTGCAATTGCATTTCTTTTCTTCTGTAATTAAATTTTCATTTGCATAAAACTTACCACAGTAGCTCAAAATTATGCCATTTACATTCATTTTACTTCAGAGTTGACGTCTAATCTTTGTCTTTTGAGTTATGCATTTGCTGTTAATTGTAAAACCATTGGCGTAATTCATATTTTATACACTAGAAAGGTTATTTTCAGGTCCCCTGCCCAAGCCTTTTAGTAGCCATTTTTAACCTAAAATGAGCCCTAACAGTTCCATCAACAGTGACAGATTTCGGCTGAGGCCCGGGCCTAAGGCGGCAAATTTTTAGGGGCGCCAGAATTTTCCGAGGCGGCAAAAATTGGAAATCTATTTTGTTTTTTATCAACTGTAAGACCGAATTTTAAAGCTTCTTTTCTTGCTTTGACATTCTCAAGAGGTCAATATTGAAAGAATATAATTATTTTTTTTTAAGTAGCTAATCGTGTAAATAGTAAAATTTAAAATATCGAACAAATAGGTACTAAAACAATTTCCTTAAGTATAGCATTTAACTATTGACGTAAAATTTTTCTTAAAAAAGCTAAATGTAGCGTTTGTTTTCTCATCAATCTAACACAAAATATTAATTCACCATATTTAATTATACCTTTGTTCGATTACTCAAAAACTTTATTATTTTTTTAAACTCGCATAAATTCATTATTATTTTTCTTATAATTATTATATTAGGGCGTCAAATTAACTTGGGCCTAGAACCTAAATCCGTTACTGTCCATCAAATTGTATTATATTTTTAAAGTTTTTTCTTATGTAAGATATTTTATTACTTATATTTTAACTGGTATTTCAGTTGGACAGTTTATTTTGCACTGAATATGTAGCATTTGACTTATAACTTTTCTTGAATGCAATCGTTTTGTTAACAGAATTAAGAAAGAACTGAATGTTTTGAATATGAAATAAAATTTCATTGTGTTTGTAGCAACTCGCAATGCTTAGTCATTGTTTTTCTTGTCATACACTAAACGAATAAATTTCGAAAATCCCTTTTATTTGACTTTCCTGAAAGTTTATATAAAATGATTTACCTGTTTATATTATTTCATTGAATTAAATAAAAGTTTGTGACTGTGAAAGTCTGTTATGTAGAAGACTTTATGCTCTGTTTATGTGATGGAAGCGGTAATCCTTAAAATTAAATTTATGTTGAAAATATTATTTCAATATCGTTTTATGTAGTTATGTTTTTATAAAAAAGCAACATTTCTTGCTTCATCCCTTTATTCGACATTCAAATGTTTGGTTAACAAATGTTTGGATAAATGTTTGTGATGAAGTCTGTATTTATTCTTATTTTATTTTAAATGTCGGTACAAAAATATTTTCCCTTTCTTTGTTCAGATGTCGGTGTATTTCAATTTTTTAAAAAATAGCATTGATCTTATACAACATTGAGAAATTTAAAATACTGACATGTTTCAGTTTTCTAGAATTTCTTTGTTATATTAGATTATGTGTGAATAGCTTTTGTGAACATGTGTTTATTTCATTAAGTTTTTTTGTTGGATGTCATTCAATAATCTACCATTTTACGAAGAACATATCCAAGGCCTTCTCATTGTTCATCATAAACCTTTTTTCAATATGTATTTCTATATATCAATGTAAAATGAGTTAATGACATATTTTAAAAGATAAAACAATTTTTCTTAATTATTTTATTTACCTGTCTCCTCTCCTATCTTATTGCCTTGCTTAAAACCATAAACGCCAATAAAAAATCTCTAAAACATCAGTTCAGTATAAAAAAGGGAACTGTCCATACAAATATTTTTGTTTCATTTTATGTATTTCGGTGCTAAAATTGACAAAACTAAGATTTTGGAGTGAATATCTAATCGCCTCTACCGGTTTATTTTCTTGGAAATATTTTAAAATTATTATGTCTTTACTCACATTTGAGATTTAAAGTGTGGAGTAAACAGTTGCCATATCAGCCTTAATATGAAGATAGTGAAGAATTTATTGTATTTTCTCCGACTGTAA
>BMAV01009539.1:228399-270004 GCA_019973955.1 Trichonephila inaurata madagascariensis | reverse complement strand
ATTTTATAAAAATTTAATCGTTATATAAATTATGAAATATTTATTGAGCTCGAATATCTATTTGCAGGAACAAGTATTTTCGTCTTGTGGAATTAAGGAACTAATTATCCTTTGATCAAATTTAAAAATACTTCATTGATTTAATGATATGTTTTCCTTGAGCCTCATTGTGCTTATTGAATTTTAATATTTTCCAATTAAATTTAATTCGCTCGGTTAGTGTTAATAAATTGGGGCGGAAAGTTTTCATTTTTCTGTACCACATTATGTAAAAGCGAGATAAATTACTATATATAATTGTGTAATTGCTTTCTCTTATGCATCTTTAATTAGAATAAATACCAAAGAATTAAATGCTTAATTCAAAATAGCGGTGATCACCTTATAGGGGTCTCTGTTTAAATATCCTTATTTAGCTGTCTCTTGCAAATATTTAAACTTAACCAAATATATGAATTGAATATATTAATGTACTTTAAAAGACCCATAAATGTTATTAGAATTTAATTTCCCAGTGCGGTTAAAACTCTTGTTTTATATCTGTTTTCAGCTTTATTTATTTAAGAAATACTATTACATAGTTTTTCCATTAAACTTTTTATATTACCTTATGACTGTGCATTGTTTTTCCATGGTTTGATATATGATTAAGAGAAGTATATATCGATTTAATGCACATGGTATTTTCTCAGCTCTGCCGCGTTGTTGATGAGGTGTAAGAAAAATGTTTGCATGTACTTTTCTTCTAGTTTTTTCCCCCCTCTGCTTTTTAGATTTGTATTAACATTTCAAGAGCTTAATTAAGCCTCTTTATCACAGTTGTGCATTAACGAATAAGACTGAAGACGCCTTGATGCGAGCTTCTTACTTAGAGGAAATTAAGTTACCTGCATTGTTTTTAAGGATTCATTTAGAAAAGCCTTCCGCTGTTCTGGTATTTTCGATAATATTGAGCTTAATTATTTGTCAGGGAATGTCTGCTCCTATCGATTTCTGTTATACCTAATCAACGGAATGTGCGTTTGCGTGTTCTTTTCACTCCTTATTTTATCGAATGCCTTGTTTTTGCTCCACCGCCAGGGACTGCTTCTAACGATGCCTTCTAATGGATGTTATTTTGCCTAACTATCCTGAGGGATAAAGCTGTTAATGACGAGATATCGTCCTGCCATGCCATCAAATCATTACTGGTTCGGCTCTTCTGGTGGGAATTGTAAATAAAAGTACCCAAATCATCAGTTTAAATCCGGTTGCTTCCTAATAACTGGCGTCTAATAATGAGAATTCATAAGGGAGTCTTAATGAGCTAGGAAATGGTAAAGTTAAGACAGCAAAATGAGATTAGGTAATATACCCAGTGAATAATGTTGAAAGGAATCCGTACCATGCCAGTAGGGGAGCGTTACAAGTTTCAATCACAGTCGTATGAATGTTAGTTTGAGATGTTTTCTCTTTTTGCGACACATCTGAGTTCGCTGGAAGGAAAGTGTTTGTTTAATGCATGATTTATTCAACTTGTTGGATTTTCGCTACTGGGGTGGAAACTATGGAGTGGGATAAATAAGTCATTTGGCGCTTAGTGGACTTGTGAACCGCGAGACGTTTATATACACTTGAAAATGATAAAATTTGTAACAATGTGCTATCGGCGAGGTCTCTTCTCTTTAACTCGGGTTTTTCCCCCATCCAGCCAAATTGGCATTTTGTAAGATCAAGCATCTCCACTTCGCAAACAAATGTTACTAATAAGTAGAATACAAATAGTCGGTGAGATAGAGAGAATATATGTAATGTGGACAATATATATAGCCACGTGCTAGTACCTTCCCGCATTGTAGTCGCTTGTTCGGAGTCCGGAATGATAGTCGTTCTATATTAGAATTTTCGTGGGTAAGTTTCTGAAATTATACATCTCATTAAAGTACCCACTATTATTTCCGAGTTTATTGTCTTGTCTACATACCGTAATCAGTATAAAGTTGTGGGTTCTTTTCGGTGTCGTGTTCGAATTGTGAAAAAATAACTGCAGTCAGGATTTTGTCCCTCTGTTTTATTTCACTCCTCCTACTGGACTTCGATGTAACCAGATTGTAAAACCCATCGTCCAGCAGACTTTCTTCCTCCGGCCACGTTTTTTTTCTCTCCTCCGGTTTTTGTCCTTCCTTGGTTCGATCCGGTCCGGTCTGGTCTCTTCTCCCTCTCGTTGCCAGGTCCTCCTATCTATATAGTTGGCCTGCTGCCAGATCTCGCATGTATGGTTCGACCTGTTGCCAAATGCAAGTAGTAGATCCTTACAATCAGGTTTACAGTTAGTTTAATAAAAAATGAATTATCGTGAGTATCTATTGGTTAATATTTCGTGTCTGATTTTACGTTGTCTCAATCACTGCTGCTTTCTGATTCCCCAAGAATTTGGTTAATGCGCGCGACTTCCACCTTAACCAACACAAGGAGGGAATTTACCACGACAAATTTTCTGCTTGTAACATTTTCTAAAAGTCATTTTTTTTCACCCTCTGTGTAATGTAAATAAATTTTTCTTTCTTTGTCTTGAACAATTCTGTTTTCTTTTCAAAATAACTTAACGAGTAATTTTTTATAGTACATACTTTTACTTCACATAAAATGGCGTACATAAATGCATTATGATTCGGTATATGGTAACATTGCTTTCCTATTTCCCATTCAATTATGAATGCATAGGCTTTAAGAGGAACTTAATTAATCTACAGCCAACATGTTAATGTTCTCCACGCCTGTCCCTTTATTAACAGTTGTATGTGCCTAGTGATTTAAATAAGCATATTGAATGCACTTTCTCAGTATTGATTTCTCACAGTGGCAATGTTTAGCTTTGATAATTATTTGGATTATCGGAATAAACGCCTCTTCTGAATGCGCTCTGTTATGATGGAATTCGGGAAAACCGCGTCAGTCAAAGATTGACCCAGTTACCGAAATAATTTTTCTCATTTAAAATGATTTGTGCTTGTTATAGATTGCATTCCTGTATTTGGAACTATGCATATTCATAAATGGAATTGGCAACGTATAGCATGTACATATTCTGTACATTGCATTAATGTTTCACTAGAAATTCAGCAGTTAATACGTATCGCTTGTATACAATTACATTTGGCTATTTGAAATATGCATTTGGATTTGATGGCTATTATTAAATTGCCACTTTGTTCGAAAAGCGTAATTAATTTCATTTTAAGTACATGTTATATTAAACTTATTGTACTCTGGTTTTAAATTGTTTAATTCTAAATATTGTAATTTTAATTGGTATTTTCTATGCTACATTATACTAGAATATTTAAATTCAACAGCATATTTGGTCGTGGCTGTCTAATGGTTATGCTCACGAGCTCGTGGCCGTCGTGTCACGAGTTCGAGTCCAAGTGCCACCGAAAACCTGCCGTGTAGAGGAACTGATGCACGTTAAATCTGTGACGACTCCAAATCCTCACGTTGGTGTGATGGAATATTTTGGAGGGGAGGTGCCAATCCAGGTGTCATCCTTTTCACCTGACCTAGATTCAAAATTCTGAGGTCATCGCGTGTAGCTTTAAAATGCGACGTTAATAAACACTCACTCACTCACATTCAACAGTGTATTAAGTGATGTTAACATTTAATACAATAGTGTAAAATTATCTCAGAAATATTAGTGAAGGGAAATTGAATATTGTTCCTTATTTTGAGTTAAGTCTTCTACGAAATGAAAGTTTTTAACACTCTTTTGTTAACTTCACTTGTGTGTAACAGAATCTTTGAACTCAATTTTTATCCACTTTAAAAGGTCAGATAAATACGAAATTTTGCTCACTTGTCAAGGATCGATGACAATACAATGATTTAATATTTTTATTCCATTCTCTTGATTAAGGATCTCAGGATTAATGATTTCCCATTTTAGGATCCCATCCCGCATCTGGCCACTACTTCCAGATCCGATTTCCAGATTTGGCAACTAAAGGATTAACTATAAAAGCGTGTTTTTTAGTTTTTTTTAGTTTTTATTTCTATGTTCTAATTGTTAACATATATATGATTCTACTTATTTTTGTGATTCACAAACTGATATAAAAATACTAATTCACATACTTTTTTTCTTTGATTTATTCCAATTGTTAAGAGTTATTTACATATTATTTAAACTTTTATAATTGTGGCTTTGAGATGCCTAGTTTTAACGCGCTAATATGTTTAGAAAACTTTGGGGGGGGGGGCGTTTTTTTGTGTATTATCAGTCAAGTATAGACAGCCTAATGATCCATTCAGTCTTTTTCAGTGATCGATGCATATTCTCTTTCTTTTGTCCTTATAACTTGATTTATTGTATATTAATTATTCCTTCTGTGAGTGATATAAAAAAAAACACTCCTTTAGAATACCTGAAAAAATGACTGATAGCATTTTCTTACTTTTTGAGATCTCAAACTGTCTAAATTTCCTTTTACTTTTTAAAAAAAAAAAATTTGAAAGGGTTGAAAAAAATCTTTTTCGGGCCATAAAAAAAAAGTCTGGCATTTTCGATCTAATATTTTCTGATGATTGATACAGAAGCAACTGCTTTTTATATCGCCTTTTTCCCCCAAACCGCACTCCGATTCTTCAATATTTTACCACCGAGTACTGGAAAATCGAAATGAATTTCTTTCTTATTCCGGTTTACTCGATAAGAAGTTTTACTTTCCGATTTAATCGGTTACGTCTCTTTTGTAATTTCTTCCAATGCAACTTTTTTTCCTCTCTCTAAATTAAAAGGGGGAGGAAAAAAAAATCTCTGTGCTAACATCGGTGCAGAGCGTTTGAGGCATAATTAAATTCCCATTACTTTAGAAATCGTGTTCCTAAGGTGGCTCTGGGTAAATCTCCGTAGTTATTGACGGCTTTAAAAACGATATAAGGTCTCTTCCTCTCTCCCAACATGTCATATTATCATTCAGTTCTAGCAAAAGGAATGTAACTACATACATTTCTGTAACATGTCTGTCATTGATAAATTGCGGTATTATTCATAATTTGCAACGGTTAGGAAGACAAAGTGGTTTTTTTTCCCCTTCTGTTTTTCCCTTTTATTAATCGATATTGTGAATCGTCTTTGAACATATTTTGGAAATAAAGAAATTTATTTATTGTATTTTTATGCCTTAGTGGGGATAATTATGTTACGAAAAAATTTAGGACAAGCTTCTTTTAGTACCTTACAATAAATAAATAGTTAAATATAATAATAAAACGCCTGTAAGATTAATTGTAAGGATTAAAAATTACCGTAAAATCCGGACTATAACGCGCATTTTTAAGTTTTTTTTATTTTTTATTTTTAAATAAGATCGAAATTTACGGTTGCGCGTTATTCGACGAGCTCTTAAAAAAATAAGTAAATAAATAAAAAGAGCAATGATCATAAAAAAAAATTAGATTTCTACTTATATCGAAATACCGTTTATTTAAAAGAAAAATGCCCCATTTTATGAACTTAAAGAGTTGTAATTCTAGAAGTATACTAAGCCTGTGATATTGAATAAATGACTTCAAAACACAAGAACATTGCGTACGTTCATTTTAGGTTTCTTCGTAAAAGAAGGGGCACTGGTCCGGACCTTTCCAAAAGCCCTTGATTTTTTTTTATTTTTTACACCGATTGATTTTAATCCCTTGTATACAGTGCGTAAAACTTAATTAAGTATTTTTTATTTATAATTTTTTTATTTAATGCTGAGTATTTATTAAATAATTTATTTTTTACTGTTTTTTTTGTTCCCGACAATCTACAAAATTAAAAAAAAAATGTTTAAGAGCGTATTGTGGTATGATACAAGAATGGTAGACTTTTGACCCTTGACCACGCCTCCACCCCCTCTGAAAAATTCTTCTTTGCTCCAATGCCCAGTGTCGTAAGTGTATTGAGGTAGGAAAAGGTCAACAATATTTATTATAAATTAATAATAAATACAGAATATGTTCTTACTTTTACTTATATACAGAATTAAAATTAGACACTTTTAAAACTGCGCTTATAGAGCAAAACGCAAAACATAAACATACTAACAGCAGTATAATAATATACTGCAAATAACGAATATAATAATATCAAATGATGCATTTATTAAGCAATGTAAAATACATAAAAAATAAAACATTTGTATCTAAAGTTAGTTTTCGTTGTTATAGTCAGTAGAAGACTTATAAGTCTGCATTCTTCAGCCAATCTTGAATATTTCCGTATATAAAAAAAATTAATTACCAACTGCTAAAACCTTCAGGCGGTCACCCCAAAATGTCTTGGCGGTCCACCGGTCGATTGCGATCGACGTAATGCCCACCCCGGCTTTAAAGGATAGGTGCGCGTTATATTACGCCGTAATTAGTAGATTTTATCTTCCTAATTTGTAGTATTTTGATAAATTATGGATTGAAATGTGAAACCAAAAAAAAGATGCTAAAATTTTTAACTTATTGATGAAAGGCATAATTTTTCAGTGGGCGGGGGGGACCGACTATTTTAAGATTTTATTATTTAAAATTTGACTCTCTCCCTACCAACCTTCTAATTTTGCAATTCATCAAAATTTGAGAAATGACTACTACTGTTTGAGCAATCATTTTTGGCGACTTCGATAATAAATTACGTCGCCAACATTCTGCCCAATTCCGAGAAGACGATCGCTGTCTTTTCAATGATTTATATATTGTTGTGAAGAACTTTCAAAAGTTTTCTTATATTCTAGTATTTTTTTATGGTGAAGGACGAGCTCTGTAAAAGAAATGTTGATGAACATATGAAATGCAATGCTCGCGCTGTTTGGCAACATAATCTGTTTTAGGGTTTGGTGGCTTCTTAATAATGCCCCCCGCCCTTCTAATCCATGAGAGTATTTGACATCGAAGGGTAAACAAATTACACTTCATAGTTTACCTTATTTTGTAAAAAACAACTTTAAAAAATCCCTATTTTGTACAGGAAGCATTCGAACATTGTACCCAATGAAGAAAACAAAGATCCTATAAAGTGAACACAAAGCATTATCCGATCTTGCTTCATCCAGAATGAGAGGTAAAATAAAAAAATATGGCGCTGTCGCAATCGATTCTGTTCAGGTATTTTAATTGAGAAACTAATGATGGTCGAAGTTCAGACCATCCATTATACGCGAAACATGTCAAGCTGTTCTGCAGCACAGAACATTTTTCCGGACCTTTCATGGGGTAACGGGACCAGTGCTCTGTTCCTTGTCTGCTGGACAATAATACTGCGTTGAGTGATTAATTATCCGGCGTGGAGGCCTGGAACAATTAGAACTACAATCCGGAATATTGAACTCCTCTGCTCTGAGCGTTGTTTCACAGTTAAATGAAAAGAGTATCGGGACTTTTAATGAATGGTGCTATCCTTTTTAGGCTTGTTGCGTTAGATGTGAAGATGATGTAATAAATCTCTCTGGGATTGTGTAGATTGAATTGAGAGAGAAATAAGATCTAACATTTTAAAAGGATTAGAAATTTTACTCTCTCTTTCTCTATCTCTCGTTTTATTTTATTTATGTTAAGGGGACACACAGTACGATCCAATTGATAAAAAAATCTGTCCAAAATTAAAATGGAATTTATTTAGCCAAACTTAT
Source organism: Trichonephila inaurata madagascariensis (assembly GCA_019973955.1). NCBI lineage: Eukaryota > Metazoa > Arthropoda > Arachnida > Araneae > Nephilidae > Trichonephila > Trichonephila inaurata. The sequence goes on along the minus strand of BMAV01009539.1, from coordinate 262,364 downwards.
ATTTTACATAATTTTTTATTATCTCGCATATTTTGAAAGCTATAAGTTGAAAAAAAAAATCAGAATTATGCTAACTTTTCTGTTCGTTTTTAATCACATCCCTATGATAAATAAAAACTTTAAACGGATTTTTCTCATAAGGAAAACATAATTCATTTATTTTCATTTAAAATGCTATGGCTTTTTTTTTCTATTCAGTCGAATGCTTTGAAATTTTTTTTTACCGATTGCTAATAGTACACTTAACAAAAGTTGGACATTTTTGAATGAAAGCAATACTTATTTTTTCAAAAATAGTTGAATTTAAAATTTACACATTTTTCGTAAAAAAAAGCATTTAGAAAAGTATTTTACGAATTTCAATCATGCTAGCAGAAAACTCATATCAACTTTTGTTGTACATGACGTATTTGTAAATCTAATTCAATTCCTACTATTAACTCGCACTGTCTATTTATTTATTTATATATTTGTATATTTATTTATCTTGGTGGAATTTTCAATCGTTAATAAAATACATTTTAAAGCGCTGAAATTTTATATACAGGATCATTTTGGATGACAATACAATAATTTAATTATAATTAATAAAAATTAATTGATTAAAACTAATTATTTTAAGAATTACAAATACAGCCACGTTGGCGACTTAGCGACCCTTTTGGCGACTTGTGTCAAAACTTGAAAAGGTTTTTTTTTCTAATGTGTTAAAGCATTCAGTTGGACTGAAATTAAAAGGACAATACGATACTTTAATGATTATTAAAAAAAACTAATTGCCACTTAATGTTGTGATTCTGTCATATGTATATACATATTTATATTAATTTCAAGTATTTAATAAAAAGTAGCTAAAATAAAATTTTTCGTTGTTGATCTAAGTAGGAATTGACTTAAAAACTATTTTTTTATATTACTTGTTTTAATCTGTGTGTGTCAGTTATTGTCGGAGGAGTAGCTTTTAAAAACCCCTTCATAAATTTTAAAACTTTTCTTTTAAAAAATTAAATGATTAATCTTTTGTTGTATTTTGAGCACAAAAACTGATTTACATAATCCATATACATTGCTTACAAGCAAAAAAAAAAAAACTCTCATTAAATCAAAGATTTTAGTATAAATCGCACTTAATAATAAAAGTAATGAAAGAGAGAAGGAGTCATCAATTTCAATAATGCAGACAGCGGTTCTAGATTATTTTTATATGGCTTGAATACATTTTTAATGGCTACTAAATGTTTTTTTAAATAGCTTCATTAATACCTCCTGAAAAATTGAGCATGACTTGGTAAGATGTAGATATATGTTATGTTATTATTAAATCTTACATTAAGCTTTTCTTGTTTTCATTATGTAATGAAAAAGAACGGGGGAAGGGGTGTTTAAAACGGTTTATTCAAAAATTTAATTAATAAATTAGTAACAATTGTAATTCTCTCTTGATTTAAGAAAATACATTCTGTATTCTAACTCAATTATATCCTTAATGCTCCGTTTATATAGTTAAAGATAAACTTTCGTTGAAAATTTTCTTTTAATGCCTTTTTTCTTTTCTTTTGTTGTCTACATTTTCCTCCTGAATGTAAAGCACCTTTAATAAAATGAAGCAATTTCTAAAAACCAAATCTGTGAATGAATTAAAAAGCGAGATCTGAAGGTAAAAGTAATGCGTAGAGTATATTAAATTAATGAGCAAAACTGATAAATAGAAGACGGAACTGAAGCTCCTGCGCTGGAAAAATTGTTTGAGCTAAAAAAGCGCTTCTTAAGTGTCTTTGCTATGCTTTGAAAGAAATTTTAATATGTAATTTTATTATATGAAAAAAATCTTTTCATAACTGATTTAGAAAATTGGATTGTGCTGTTTCTTATAGATTTGTTATAGTTTATTTTATCTTAAATAAGGTTATCTTGCATATTTTTAATTTCTCAAGAAACTTGTGATTATTCATTGTATTATGAATGTCCACTTATTATTTTTTTCTTTTCTTTTAATGTATGGTCGAATCAAGTTGAAACGGTATTTGAATCTGATCCAAAATTCAAAAGGACGATATTCGAATTTGTAATCGTAAGGATTTTAGAAGAGGGTTTCTTAACCCCTGAACTGACGATTTAAAAATTACGCCGTGTATTAAGGGGGAAACGAAAGGCACAAATAAGCAAATTTTTCTCTGAAATAAGTAAAACCATCGCAAATACTGTTAAGGTCTTTTTGATGCATTCCAAATCCTTCGGTATAGTTTTACTAATAACAGCGCAAAGAAAATAATCGTATTTCGGATTGACGTATATATACGTCCGGAACACACCACATTGATTAAGTGAGACGGATATATACGTCGGTGGAAGTTAAAGGACTAACGAAGTTCTTGTGTAGTCATGATTTCAAGTCCTGACATACCCAGGATTGTTTTACGAAATGACAGGCTTCTGTATGGTAAATTGAACTAGGAAATTTAAACCCTGCAATTTTGGTAAATAAGACATCAGTGGAAGATCTATGAGGCTATGTTATCAATTAGCTTTAGCTCGATTTTAACTTGAAACGAAATTATAAAAAAGAAATTATTTTTCAATTTTTTTTTTTTTTTTTTTTTAATATTTCAGAACGATGCTTGCATTTACTCGTCAATTCAATTGGAAATAAATATTTTTCTCATCGAAAGCACTGATAGAAATCTGGCGTTTTCGATTGCCTTTATGCAAGCATCACTAATCACCGAAACAAACGCGATAAACCATGTTCCGGTAATTGGTCATAATCGTCCAACTGTGTGTTTCTGGCACACTCTAAATGGTGCCAATTGTATCCACAGTGTTTGAAGTCCAAATTCGTAATGTTCTAAAAGCCTGTAACTCTCTCAAGTATCATTAATCATTGCGTTGGTGGAGAATGGCAAAGCTATTAAACGTGTCAGCAACCAGTTGTCATTGAACAGAAGCCCCTTGAATGTACTTGATCACTGGCGGCAAAAGTCAGAGCATCATTAGATTGCTTTTGTGGGTTACCTCATGTAACATCTTTGAGTATCCCGCGGCTTCGTGGCATAATTAATGATTTGTCTAATGTGTTTCAGATACTCTTAAACGTTTAAGAAAGTGGATATGATTAATTCGTATTCGCACTTCGAACTAGTTCAGTTTATGAACTTTTAATAATTCTAGCTACTATGCATACGTGATGGGAAGGTCTTTGAAAAGTTCTTAGGATCTTCCTCTCTCTGAATGAAATTTTATTTGGGGTTATGAAAGAAAATGATGTACTCGGTATTGTTTTTTCATGGCTAACAGTAGCGTACACGGGAATTTTTCAAAGGTGATGGGGGTCCAGGGTCGAAAGTCCACTATTCTCGTATCGTGCTCCAATTCGCCGCCCAACATATTCTTTTGGTTTTGTCGATTTTCGGGAACAAAAACCCGGTAAAAAAATTAATTATTGAATGAATAATTAGCATTAATTCATAAAATTAATTATTAAAAGCAAATAACTAAATTTTACGTTCTATATACATAGGATTCTAAGCAATCGAAAAAAAAATCAAGGGCTTTGGAGGGGGTGGGGTTCGGACCCGGGGACCTCCCTCCCTTGTGTGTGCCACTGATGGCTAATTATAAATTGTTTTCCCATAGTTATTAGTTGCTGATATTTTATTTTTAAATATGTCGCTATGAAGGAATAATGCAAATGTAATATATATTTCGCGTGCTTTGTAAAAGGAATATGAAAATTTCTTTTAAAGACTTCCTTCAATTTGATAGGCTTTGTTTTTCTCGTTAGAATTTATTTTGAAAGAGTACTTTAATTACTGTGTTTCTTTTCACTGTCACTAACATTTAGTAATTCAATAGTTATTATAATTCGGGATCTTTGCGGGAATGTCTAAAACTTCCCTTTTCTCTTTTAATGTTAAAACCTTTCACATCTAAAATTTTGTTTTCTTATATATTTGGGAAAAATCACAATGTGCATTACTTACTGTGCATTTGAAATATTAGTATTTTGTGAATCAACTTATGATAATAATTTAAATATAGGAATAGTTTTAAAATAATAAAAAGAACTGCCGTTATGATTGCTTCCATTCCCTTTTTTAATCACTTTTCCGTTTGCCAATAGCTAAAGCCCCAGAACTGAAACGGTGAAGTTCGTAGTCACATCATCAACGTTGGCGATTTGCTTAATAGCCTGTACGAATTGAAAGTACAAAAATAATGCAATGTCCAATTACCAGCGACCAAAAACAGCCACCACTCACGAGGTGAAAACATTGGCAAAACCATTATGTGGGACGAAACTCGTTAGAGCCACGTGGATGGTTACTAATGGTTACGGTTCTTTTTAAAATGGCGCAGACCGCGGGCGAGGGGTAAATAAGCTAGAAGAGCAAAACCTTCCTAAATGAAAAATACCATTCTCCAGAACTCCCCTTTCCCCAAAGTTCTCTCTCTCTCCTGATGAAAATTTCGAAAGAAAAGGAAAGTCTCGTCAGGTGAATTAGCTCTGGTCCCGGGGGGGGGGGGGGCCTTAAAATGGACTTGAAAAACCAGCACCTGGTTTTGATGGAAGTGAAATATAACGTTTGAAATAATTGGACTGGTGGTAGGGAGGCATGGGATGGCGATTTGATGTCCACCGTTAGCACCCATTTGCGGGAACTGCCTGGTAATGGCCCAGTTGCCCAAACCGAAATACATTAGGGAAGGAGGGCATCAAACATTCATTCATCGGAAAAAAGGCCGATAGATAATTAGAAAACAAGTCGCATTGAGACTTAGCTTCAGCCCAGAACAAGCAGCATTGATTAGTCAATTCTACTCTACCCCCTTTCCAGATTCCTCTTACAGTTTTGTTAGGTTTTTCTTTTGGATGGCTGATTATACGGATGGCGCCTGGCCAGGTGACAATGATGGAAACGGGAAGGAGTTGCCCAGGCATTAAAATATAAAGAGGTACATCTCGCCTTCCGAATGTTTTGGGTACGCAGTGGCATCGTCTTTCATCAGTCATCTTTAAAATTTTCTTCGCTCCTGGATGAAGGGCTCATTTTTGGATTGCACTCAATTTATTTTCATGTCTGCAAAGTGAGAGGGGTGAAAATTGTGTGCTGCTCTAATAATATTTTAATTCTGGCGTAAGGTTATCTCTAACATGTATGTGTGTATGCGATTTTCTTGAAAAACGGGGTGTTGAGTTTTCTTTTAAATGGTTATAAATCACATTTTAATTGAATTTTGTGTCGCGTTTTTGAAATAAGTCATAGTAAATCCTTTGTTTTGTTTCTAATGCGTTATTTAACCCAGTGATGGGAAAGATTTTATAGTTGTTGGCTTTTTTGTTTTGTTAGCCAATATAATTAAAAAAAAACCACTGTAAAATATTTAAAATATATAGTTTGAAAATTCTTTAAATACTAATACAATGAATGTTATGACTCGCTGTTATTCTTTTCCCCATCCTGAATTTTAAGTCAATATATATAAATACATATATTTTTAAAACATTTAAATTTATAATTCATATACCATTCCCTCAGAATCTGCGGCAGGCCAAATAAAATATCAAAGTGAGCTGTATCTGGCCCGCAGTCTCTTAAGTTTACCTTTCATCTTCATGCTTTGAGACTTATAATTATTTTTTTTATGAAAGTAGAGTGGGGAATTTTCAATTTAAGTTTTTATAACTCTCATTTTTGTATTTTTATTTAGTAAATTTTGCGACAGAAATAAAGAGAAAAAAAAAAATAGAACACACAAATTTACTTATTTCTCATTTAATATTGTATTTGGGGTAGTCCCTCCTCCCTCCTTTTTTCTTGAAAATGTGCATTCATTTCCCGATTGCTATTAAATGGGAAACTATAATATATTACACGTTTACCTGTAATTCAATTAAACACTCTTAACGAATTATTTTTAAAAAAATGAGATCCTGGATGAACTATATGTTAAAAACTGTATTTTCGTATTACTTTTCTTTTATTTTTTATCCTCTTTATTGACGAATTCAATTCAATTAATACTAATCTTGCCTCAAACATCTTTCCCTTATTTTTATTCATAATCAAATGTTATAAATTAAATATTAGTTTTTTTTTAAAGTCAACACATTAATTTGATAAAATGAACTGATCAAATTAATAATGACTTTGATCTTTATTTTCTAACACACAATCGTATTTTTTGTCTTGTACTTTCCTTTTTTATGTATAATTGAACTTCATTTTAATCAAGTCGCCTTGCTTCGATTCATTTCAACCTTTGAATTCGGAATTGTTTGATTTTCTTTCTCTGGGCCCTCTATTTGACCAAAGAGGTAGTTTTCACGGGATATTTATTCTTTTAAGGTTTATCAGCGAAGAACCTTGTTGAACTTCATCGAACATGAGCCACTGTTCCCGTCGGCCGGCGGACTTTGAAGATTGGTTTTCCATTCTCTTCTCTCTTGGCTCACTTTTGAGAGTTGACTTAACTTCTTTTGCTTGATAATTCTTGGATAAACTCCAGGGATTCTTCTTCCTCCGTCGTTTTTTTTAAACCCCCATCCCATTCCGTTTTCCGAATGTTCCTTCACGGGGAATTGAGATGGCAGTAGCTGGAGACATTCTGCTAGGGACACGGTCTGTTAAGGAGGGAGTAAATATGCATTACGCAAACAAAACTGACTTCTCAAGAAGCGAGAAAACTTTCTTTTCAACTTTTTTTTTTTCAAAAGAAACCGAACACAAAGAGAATGGACTAAAATCTTAGAAAGATAAAGTTTAAGGAGGGGACAGAGAAAAAAAATGTGTATGTGTGCTGCGACGACTTTGTTATGTTGAATGAAAAGTTGTGAAATGTACTCTTGGCGTAGTTGTAAATTGTTTCGGAAATTTTCCGTAGGTGTCGTCGTAATTCATAACTACACTTTTTTTTTTGGAATAAAGATTTTTTCTTTTTCCCCACCATTTTCTGTACGGGGTGCAAACCAACGGTTGTAGATTTTTCCTTCCCTTCACTTGACCTTTTGACTCTTCAATTTTGTATTAACAATGTGGATTCTAAATTATATAATGTGAGCAGAATTTTAAAATTTTTCGATCTGTTCAGTAACAAAAATATTCAGCTCATGAAATTAATTTTTAATATATAGTATTAGAGTAATCCTTTATAGTTTAATTGTTTAGTAAATTAATGTAAAATTACACCTGCAATAGTCGGGCAGTGTCATCTTACTAGTTTTAGTTAGCTTTTTATTCTTTTTTTCATCTAGGATTTACTTTCTACAATTTTTCTTTCTCTATTCTGTATAAATTTTCTACTGAAAGGAAATGTTGGAATCCCATAAACCCAGCTTAACCCTACTTTACCGCCCTAAGTCGGTGATATTTGTAGAAAACATAATAGTTTTCTCATTTTAATCAATTTACTTCTCATAATTTTTTTTTTCTGGTTTGTCTGGTTTCTGTGTGAATCAGATGATGAAAATCCAAAAATATCATATCCACTGATTTTGAAAATAGAAAATTATAAGTGTCATGACTCTTTAGTTATTTGCATGTGTTTTATTGAGTGTTGTTTGCTAATTGGCTAATTAAAAATGGCTTAGTGTGTTATCACTTTTACGAGAGCGCTGCTTTTTAATTTTTCTCGTGAAAATGTTGCAATGAGTCTTAGATTTCTTTAAAATCCCAGTGCATAAATACAACATTTGATTTTTAAAGGGTGGAAAGATGCAAACTAGTGTGCTCAAATTCTTCAATAATTTTTCATCAGTTTCTAAAAAGAATTTATTTTAATTTTTCTCCATGTGCAATGTTTATTGGTTAACTCTTATGGAGACAGAGATATACCTGTCAAGTAATATAAAAATGTAAAATCTCGGTAGGGAATTTTTATTTTTTATATTTTTAGTGTCATGATTTTTTTGTTTTTAATTTTTTAGTAATTGATTCGATGATTCATAGTATGTTGCGTTCTCTTTTGTTTTCTTCAATATATTTCATATCTATTCAGAAGCATAGATTCAATAACAAATTAAAATTACATATAAGTGTACACATTCTTTTCTTGCATAATAGGCTTAACTGTTTTGATGTTTCTCTCTGTCTCTCTCTCTTTCCCCCTCCTCTAAATCTAAAGACGCTGTCTCGGAATATTTATAATTTGTCTATATATGCTATCACACGCAAACATCTTTATATAGATGTATTTTCATAAAACCTTTGATCGGTTTGGAGCCTCCCGCCTGTATATTCGGCTTTTCGCTTATGCACAATATTTCAAATTCCATTATCAACATCTACTCTTTCCTTTTCTAACAAAAGCCAAAAGAATACATGGAAAGGCAAGAAAATGCGAGAAAGAGGTTTATTTCAGAAAAAGGGGGAAGAGCCGCGTAGAATGGCGGTTTCAGTTTCTATTCTTGTTAGCGTGTTCTTAAGAGGAGCCGATGCGAATGAAAAGCATTTATCCATGAATAAATTCTTCTGTCCTTTTTTAAAAAGTGGATGGAAGGCAGAAGGCGCGAGAGACGAATTTTCGGAAAATAGGAGGAAGAAAAACCGGCTTATATAGATAAAAACTGATGGTTAAAGGGGGTAGATTTAGCGAGGGTGAAAACATAATATAAGAGGAACGATATGGCATTTTCACCACTGGAGGAGTAAACGCCAGGAGAAAAAAAGTTCTTGTGTTAGTGGATAAACCATTATCTATGGGGTTAGTACTGTATCGACATCGTATGTTTTCGTAGCCATTATACGAGCAATTTAGTGTGGCGCTTTTCTGAAATATGAGCCTTTTTATTGTACTTACCAATTATGTTTTAGCATTTTTGAGGCTTGCTCTATAAATAAGTTTTCGTTTTCGTTGATGTGTTATAAAAGTTTGCTTTTAGCTTTTGTAATGTTTCATTGATTAAACTATAAAAGGAAGACCTACTAATATTTTGAAGTTTTATAGTATTGAAGATATTAACAGAGAATTTTAACATTAAAAATGTACGCCATGCATGCGTTAGCTTTCGTTCAGTTTTAAGTATGCTTGATGTACTTTTGAATTATTATTTTTAAACGAATCTAATGTAAGTACAGTTTTAAAAATATTGCGGCATTATATTAACTGTAAGGGGAGTTGTTTTGAAAACATTTCACATTGTAGTTTGTATTCCATCGAAAAGTGTGTTTACAAAGCGATACAATAGTTTTTTTTTTTTTTTTTAAATCTGATAAGAAATTTTCAATTTAAAGAAAGAGAAACGTAAAACATAGCTTCATTTTTTTATAAATGTATACTTTTGTTTTAAATTCTTTTTTATATCACTCAATTCTAAACCATTGAAATTATATTTCTATTTAAGGCTATTAATTTTAAAATAATTTGTCTTTCATTTCAAGTTAAATGGAAAGCTTCTCTCTCCGTTGAGTTTTATATGGTATTGGTAGCCTAGCGGCTATGGTCACGAACTCGTGGCCGGCGTGTCACAAGCACTGATACACGTTAAATGCCGAGCTGAAAGCCCTCCCTTTGCCGCGGTGTGGTAGTTTTGAGAGTAGGACTGTCGCCAGTATCTCTCATGTTGCTTTATGGTCTAACATTAATAAAATCTTACTCACCCTTTAAGTTTCACAATTTTATGCTTCGTATGATTCAATTAAAATCATAAATGCAATTTATTTTCATCTCACGTATATATACTAAAATAGAGAAAGTCTTATATTTAAATTATTCCGTAGATAAGTGATGATTATTCAAATATTTGGATTTGAATTTCCAGAGACTGTTTTAAACTATCTATTTAAGTTAGCATGGAAGCCTTTCCTTTCACCGCACCTGTGAATGCATTAATAGTGGTTTAGATCTCACTCCTTCGGTCTTTCTCTTCCCTTTTGTGATGAAGGGGGTCTTTCCAATTCAATCTCCAACGATTCCTTCGTTCTCTTTTCGTTCCCGGAAAGTACAAAGCAATACCGCAATCGGCCCATGCGATTAGGACAGACAAGGCACCATTACCGGCTCCCATGTGTCAACGGAAGACAGGAAACGGGAAAAGATTTGTCCGAGTTCAACTTCCCCACAAATTACCTTGGGTGTGCAAACGGATTAGTTTCGTTGTTTCGCTCGCTTTTGTTTCTCGTGGAAGCTGGGGGAATGAGAAGCAATCGAAAATTAAACGCCCTTTCTCTCTCTCTCTATGCTGGGCTGGTACGTGACTTGTAACGAATAATGAAAAAGATGACCATAAATCTACTTGTATTGGAAAAGGATGGTGAATAGTTTGTTTCGTATCGTAGCACAACTCGAAATATGTCTGTTCGTATAAAAAAAAGTGCGTTAAAATAAATTTACTTTATTGTGTAAAAAACAAGGAATATGTTTTAAATTTTGTTCTGATATATGTTTGTGATAGACTGCACTTGAATTGGCTCGTTTTGTTTGTGTAATCAAGTTACAGTCGTCGAATGGATTGACGAGGAAATATATTTCTATTTTAAAATCCTATTTATTTATGATCACTAACATAAATGGACGACACGAACAACGGAAAGGACAAAGGCGTTTTCTTTCCGCTCCAGAGATCTCAACCCTTTATAGTTTTTGTTAATCTGAAGCTGCTAGAATCGCATGATTTCCGGTAAAGGCTCTTCTGGTTGATCCGAATACGCGGCTGATGCAAGATTGCATCATCCAGACTTCAGAAATGCTAACCTTTCAATTTTTTGGGAGATAAAGTTGTGATTATTTCCCGTTTGGTGGGTAAAACTAAAAATTAACACTCAATATCATTATGATTTCAAATCCCATTGGAGAAATTTTAAGTGAATTATTTTACACAAACACACGCACACACATATATGTATCAATTTAAGATAAGGGAGTGGAGGAGATTTAACGTAACTTATTAGAAAATCCAGAACGTTTACGTACTACTTAAGGTTACTAATTTCATTCGGAATGGTGATTTTGCAAAAGTGTATAAAGGAGTAATTGCTTTGATATTTAGTGTCACTTGAATTAGAATATACATATAATTTTTTTAAAGAATATTATTGCAAAACAAACAAAAAAAATTAAATGCATTTTTTTTCTTTTTTGGTAAAAACATGACATTTTCAAAAAACTCTCCTTTCATGGAAAGTACTTCTATAATAAATAATAAAATTCTTCCTTCATTTTGTACAGGTTTCTCTACGGAACTCGAGGTAGGATTTTAGAAAAATTTGCTCACTTTTCGAGTTCTATGAATTGGAATAATAACCGGTGTTTTTATTAAAATTTCTGTGTTCTAATCTATTAAAATATGAATAAATCAACTTCTAAGTTAAATAATTTAAAAATCCTGGTTGAGGCTCTGAACAAAATCTTAACTGTATATAGGCGAAATATTGTTATAGAAGAATTTTCCGTAAAAGGAGAATGTTTTGAAAATGTTCTTTTTTTTTTTTGCCAAAAAATTACTTGTAAATTATATTGTTTTTACAACATGAACGTTCTTAATTATGCATTCTTAAAACAATTTTATAGGTATTTTCTAATTCAAGTGTGACACTAAGTATCAAAGAATTATTCATTCATTCGCTTTTGTAAAATCGCAGTTCCGAACGTGGTCAGATACCTTGACTGAATTTAACATTGAATACTGTGCGTTAGAAAAGTATTAATTGGTTCTCCCTCTTAATAACTGCATGTACTTGATCCATGCCTAAAGTGCAGAAATACATAAAAACATCTTACACTATCTTTATTGATTGAATAGTATTTAAGCACCTAAAAGAGTGCACATTCATATTTAATTCAACCGGTTTATTCTTGTTTTTAATTTTCGGTTCATTCTTTAAAAATGTCCCGACTTCATTCAAATTTCAATTTTGGCTCATTATTCAGAAAAAAGATGAACTTGATATCAAGCTTTGATATTGGTTCTCATTTCTTTGAAAATCCAGATGAAATTTCACAGTTAAAATAGCCTTTTTTTGCATTACGCGCTGAGCTCCGTTTCTGGTTCAGTGTCCGTAAGTGAAAGTTTTCTTTGCAGAAATTCTAAATGCGACTTTTTCCCCCCACGCGGGAATAGAATTTTTTTGGGTGTAAAATATTGTGAGAGGTTTTACATTCTTCACGCGCACAGCTCTGGGGAAATTTGAAAAAGGAGATAGAAAGGGCCGCACGCTGAAGAAATCCTATAAAGTGCTTGCTCCCTTTGATGCCCGTATGAGAGAAAATAAAAAAGGAAAACCCCTCTGTCTGTGTATACGTTTGATGACATTGTGCTCTGCACTTTTGTATTTGCTTTTTCGAGACAGTGCATTTCTTGTTAACCTTCACTTTTTCAGATTTCTCTTTTTAAATATAGTTAAAAAATTTTTTTACTTGAAAGAGACTTTTATTTTTCTATTGCATCAAACTTAAATTAATAAAAATCTTATTTGCCTTGTTTTTAAATCTAAAAGAAAGCAAGAGGATAAAGACTTGCTTTTTCGATTTTTTTTTTTTTTTTTGAAAGGTAGAAAAACAAAAGTGCTGTCGGCGTCGATAAATTTCCAAAAGCAGAATGGACAAAGATATAAAAAAAAATCTATCAACATGCCACCTTTAAAAAGATAGTAAAAAAAAATAAAAATTCCAAAAGGATTTGCAAAAACATGCCCATCCCTTCGAAATACGCGTCTTCTTTATTTAATTTAAGATTAAATTGCTAGAACGCGTAATCTAAATTTCTGTCTCCTTTATTATTCATCACAAATGTTGGTAATCTCATATTGTTTTGCATTTGAAATAGTGATTTTCAACTGAAAATATACACAATTTATTTATTTCTAATCTAAGAGCGTTTGTTTGTGTGCGCAAAATTAAATGTTCACCTTCGTAAAATATATCTATTTAAAATACTTTTATGTAATAAAGGGTGTTTCATAAAGAAGTATACAGTTTTAATGCACTATAAATCGAGAACAATGTAAGGTATATGTTACCTGTAACAGAATTGTTGGGGATTGTTTTAAGTGTTGTTTGAGACTGTCATGGGTGTTCTGTGTGTGAACTTTTAGTCACACGAGATGCATCAAGCCGGCAAATTATTTCCGCCCAAATGTGTGGTAAGGTATCATCTGAATCTTCATCGATAGCCGCTTGATACTCTGTTTCAGCTCCGCTAAATCAGCAGAAAGAAGAGGAGTTAATACCTTGTTCCTTACGTACCCTTTCCCCCCACACACGAGAAGAAATCACAAGGTGTTAAGTCAGGTTCTTCTGGGTGGTCATTGGGTGAGTGGCATGTTTATAGTCTAGTCTGCGACTCATCCAATCCTTAGTTGAGGGAGATGTTCATCGCGGTAATCTTACACCGTAAGCTGACCAGTGTGGTGATACACCATCCAATTGGAAAATAAAGTTGTCAATTGTGTTATCAACCAACGAGAACATATCCAAAAAAGTGACTCCCGTGACAGTTTGCTCGTGTAAAAAGAAAGGGGGGTGAACACTGACATTTTCTTTCTGGAAGACATTTAACGTTGGGGAACCCTGCACTTGTTGCCTGCGTCAGTTTTGTCAAGGGCGAAACAAAAAATTTTCCAAGTACATCTACCTATCGATTTGCCGAGCCTTCGTGATCTTTGAAATGCAGTGTTAATGAACAATCCATTAACCTCTTAACTGCCGATTAGATATGCCCAGTGCCACCGTTTTTCACATAGGCACGCGTACGTGATGTATGGGCAAAATCAAAGTAAATGCACAAAATCAAAGTAAATCTTTTGCGAGCACTCTCAGGGGCATTTTATTGCATTCCAAAATCTTCGGATTAGATATAAAGCTGCAGCACAAAGAAAATAATCGTATTTCGAAAAGATGGATATATACGACGGCGGATGTTAAGGGGTTAATCAACTGACGGTAAAATTTCAAATAACAGCTTTGTAAGTAATTGAAAACTTTCTAATAAATAGTGACAAACAATCATGCTTATAAATTTTATCCCCCCCCCCTTCTCCCCATTGTTTTTTACTAACACACGAATCATTTGCCACTGTTAATGGATTTATGTTTAAAAATATTGTACATTTTCTTCCTTTTTTAAAAGAAATGTCCCTCAGGTGTTAAAATAAATACACGTTGAGATTAAATATCCATGTAATGTGTTTCTTATTTTTGTATCTTAAATGTTTAACGTTGCTTATTTTAGCATTTCTGTAAAGTCAAATCTTAAGCATTTTCCAGTTTTGCCATCTGTTAAACTGTTGCTTAATTTTTTTACTCACTTTTTTTTATACCTGAAAGAAATCAATTCTAGGGCTTTGATTTGTTAACTTCTTTTTTTATTCTTTTCAAAGCATTATATTTTTTCAAAAAACAAAAAGAAAATTGTTTATCTATTCCACGAAAATATTTTACGCATTCTTGGAAATAAATAATGCATTATCAAACTTCTCTGTGTGTAATTTTTGTTTTTGTTACATTTTGTAAAAAAAAGTGGGGGATGGGATCGTGTTATTGTTAGTGCTTTTCTGAGAAATTTTCCCTTTTTCCAAAGAATCCTTGTATTTTATTTTCCATGCCATTTCAACGTATTGACTTGAGTCTTTACTGATTCCCCCCCCCCCTTTAATTTTAAACTTATTTACTTAGTGTTTTCTTATCTTTTCATTTTATTTAATTTGCATAAATCCTTGATCTACGTTTATAAAGGGGGGGGGGTTCTATTTTCAATAACATTGCTTGAATAATTTGTAGAATGTTGATTCTACGGTGCTTGAAGTTAATGTAATGAGATTTATTTTTTATTCAAATTGAGTTTTTAATGTAAATAGTGACTGTTTTTAGTACCGCATTTAAATAAAAAAGCAGAAACTTCGATTAAATTTTAATGATGTATTTTCTAACTTCCACCATAGAAAAAATGATTTTTTTTAATAAAAGGTAGTTCTTAAAAATAAAACAAGTGGATAAATACATTTTAGTATATATGAATTCTATTAATGTATAATTAATACGATGAAAAACGAAACTGCAATGTAAAAATACATTTTTATTAAATTTAAGAGTAATCACATTGATTTATCGATCGGGATAGGATTCCATTTCTTACATTTTTAGTTACAAATTTTGAACATTGCTTTGTGAAAATAAATGTGACACTGGTGTGCTATTTTGGGAACTATCGTGGTCATAACGATTCATTATCGTAAAGTGTTTGAAGTTTATTAGAGATTAATAAGTCTTAGACAATTTTGACTGTTTCATTATTTCTATTTCTCATACTGTGCAGCGTGTTTTAAATTTTTTTCTTTTTCATTACAGTGACCAAGTATATCAGAATCGGAATCGGTGATAAGAACGACAATCCCCCCTACTTCGAACAAGCCTCCTACGAAGCAGAGGTCAACGAAGATGAGGACATACAGCATACAGTCATCACTGTTACGGCCAAGGACAAGGACGAATGTAAGTACTTTAATTCCTGAGCTGTAAAACGATCTCTTTTAAGAGGGTCTTTAATGTATGAGGTATATTTGTAAAAAGCAGGAACGACAGGTGTCCGATATGTTTTGTTATGGCTTGCTACTCCCTGAACTCTTATGACGTCATCTAATTTTGCAAAATAGGTTATTTAACGTTCGAAGTCAATATGTTCCATTTTCTCACTTCAGGTTACTAATCTAGAATTTTAGTATATCTTCTTCTATTCTTCGATATTAGAACCTAAACCAGGAATATTTTAAATTATTGGAAAATATTCAAAGTATTGAATGAAGGGGAATGGGGCTTGGTAAAATTCAAAGGTTAAATTTATTTCTACAGCTTACTTTTGCATGTGCAATGAAACTAAATGATACCTTATGGTCCATGAATGAAAACAGGCATTTCAAAAGAAAAAGAAGAATAACATATGCTCTCGTCTTGATTCAAATCCCTAGTGGTTATGAACCCGGCAAAGAGAAACAAGAACAGACTGCTAACACCTAGCCTTAGGCATCTTTCGCAGACTTATGCCTAGGGGTTATATTTGAAACACATCTGAATATAAAAAGTATTTCTTCCGAATATTTCTAAATTTTTAGGACACAATATTATACCCTGGAGAAGGCGCGCACTCAATACTAACGTTAGTAGTCGCGTGGAGTGACTCAGTCAGCCCAATTCTTTTTTTATAATTATTTTCATTGTAAGCAACAAAAATCGTAATTCGATTGAATACTTTTATTAAGAGAAAGTATATTTACGTATTTTTAAGAACTTTTCTGTTTCTTTGATAATTTGAGAGAAAAAAATATGAATCAAACTGAAGCAAGAAGTTTCAAATGGGTGTGACTTTAATAAGGGATACAAATCACATACATTTTTCGCTTACATTACTGGAACGATATTTTCAGGCAAAACTCTCACATTTTGTCCAAGTTATTGTAGTTTTATTTCCCTTTGGTGATCGACAAATAGCATGCTGAACTTTTTGTTCCTTGTGTCTTTTTGACAGGGCGCGCTGTTTGTCTTGTGGTACACTTGTAGCTTCATACCTGTTTTGATGGAGTTTTTTAAGTAGAATTTACAAAATCTTCCTTTTCGACTCTTAACTTATCATGGTTACTAGCCATTATTTCATCAAGCTCCTCCCTTTCTAGTCCTGAAGTTTCAACTTCATCGAATAAAAATCGCAGGTGCTCCATTTCTTTTTATGTTCAGTTAATTTACATTTGTAAATTATAATGTGTCATACAACACAGCAATCAAAACCATTAAACCTTTCACTAGGGAAAAATGTAGCCTGTTTATAAAATATATTTTGGAACAAATGTCGTCACTCGAGAAACTTAGTCACTCCCAAGAACTTTAAGGGGACACAGTACGATTCAAATGACAAATATCGGTTAAAAACTCAAATATAATTTTTATAGCCTAAATTATTTTTTCATATACTTTTCTATAACCTCACAAAATTTGAAAGCTCTAAATTTAAAAAACGCAGAATTATGATAGCTTTTACGTTTGTTTTTATTCACATCCCTATGGCAAATCAAAACTTTAGACTTACTTATCTCAGAAAGATAAAATGACTAGTTTGTCTTCATTTAAAATGCTAAGGCTTTTTTTTTCTATTGCGCCTAATGCTTAGAAATTTTTTTTACATATTGCTAATAATACATGTAACAAAAGTTGGTATGCATTTTTTTAATCAAAGCAATACGTATTTTTTAAAAAATATTTGAATTCAAAATTTATACATTTTTTAAGGAATTTTCAATAAGTATTCATAAAAAGAAGTATTGTACGAATACCAATCATGTTATCACAAAACCCATACCAACTTTTGTTATACACAGTTTGACGTAAATGTAAATCAAATTTCATAAATGTAAGTCAACTTTTGCAGGAGGAGTAGCATTTTAAAATAACCACAAATTTTAAGTTTTTTCCATAAAAATTAAATGGCTAGCTTTTTTTTTGAAATTTTGGGCACAAAATCTGTTTTACATAGTATACACACATAGGAGGCAACAAACAACATTTTGAAAATCTTAAATTAAAAATTTTTGCGTAAATCGTACCATGTCCCCTTAAGATTATAAAATACGATCGCTACTACTAAAAAGAGGGATATATATGTGACGTATACATTTTAGTTCCCATGAAGATTGTCATATAGGGGGATACTGACAAAGTAATTGGTAACAAACACAAACAGTTTCTCCAAAATTAAAGATTTCTAGATCTTGGGGTGACTCTGTGCCCCACGCGATAGCTCCCGGGTTGAAACCATACGTGCTTTCTTTAATATTAGACAACGACGTACCCATACAATGCATGGAGCACATTTTTCTACAAGTTATTAGCTTAATGCTAAGCACACACCCCTTCCCCCTCACACACATACACTTTAATTAAACGAATGGATTCAAAATTTTAGTCCTCCAAAAATGCGCAATACTTTCGATAAGTTTTTCAGATTTAGAAAGAGAAAAACAATTTCATTTTCTATGTAATTATTGTTTATGTTGAACAAATAGGAAAGGTAATGTTGAGGATACCTTAAAAGATTTTTAAAGAAAAAAAAAGTTAGGCAATGCACGTTTAAAAGGAACTTAAAAGTAGTAGGAAAGAGAAGAGCGGGGGGGGGGGATTTTTCAAATAATAATAATAGGTAAAGTTAGAAAAATATGCCCTACTAACCACAAGCTATTGATTTTTTTTATTTATTTATTTATATGTGATTATTTATTAGTTGGAGTTAGTTCTCCTTCCAAGTTCTATAGATTTCTGAAAAAGAAAATTTAGCATTTATAATTTTAGAAATTTTTTTTTGTTAAGAACTAAATTTTCTTAGCTGATTATATGTAATTTTCTGATTATTATATTAAATAAAATGGAACCCAAGAAATATTCTTTAATTTTTTTTCTCTTCACGTGCTCGTATATTTAGGGGAACAAAAGAAAAAAAAATACAGTCTTCTGTTTCTCTAAAGTATTGAAATTTGCGTGTTTGGGGAATGGTTAAACTTTATATTAATTAAAGGTTCCTATATTATATTATTCTTTTACTTAATCTGAAAAGTCTTATTGTTCATTTAAAATAATCGCATAACTTTATAAACTATTTGAGAAATTTTTAAATGGAATTAATTTTTATGGCTGGATATTAAAAAATAAATTTCCTCTTCTATTTTTCCTCTTTCACTTTATATCAAAAAATTCTAAGACAAATAAATAAATATAATTGATACAAGTTTTATGTACGATTTTTTTTTTTCTGAATTTAGTTTTAAAAAAACTGATTCTGTCCATAAATTGTACACAGCTTAATTTTTCTGTTAATGATTAGATCATTTAAATACAGTTCACATATGAAGAAAAAAAATATTTTATTTATAATTTATATTTTCGTATAATTTCTAATATGTGTTATATGGTAATCCATACTTTGATTTAAAATAAAATCTCAATTTCCTTCCTGGAAATATTTGAATTATTTTACTCAAATTACTTAAATCAATGCTCAATAAAATAGAAGAGCTACTATTTTTTCTACTAAAAGAACACAATGTCGTAGCCATATGCCTTTGTGAAAATTTTAATCTAATGTATTTATAATGACGTTATGTCTGAATAAGTTTTTCATCCTAATGCACTTAATTAGTACGGTAAACAACTTTCGATTTTTTCCCCTCTTGTACTTAATGATTTTGGAGTTATTTTTAACCACGCATATTCTTACGCTTATCTTACTCTCGTTCAAATTTATTCTAATTAACTTCATGAATATGCTAACAAATTCTGTTAAAAATTGATTTTTATTTTGCAACATGACAAATACGCGGTTATGTTTTCAAATTAAATAAATGACAGTCCCGCCTCCTCCTATTCTTACTTCAAAAAGTTATTTATGACATACAGATACGAACTTGGACATGTACATAGGATTTTTATATAATTTGCATAGATGGCCTTAGATACAAAATTATTTTCCCTCAGAACAATAAATACAAAGACTAGTATTTTTCGCAGGCATTGCCGAGTTGTTGAATGTTTATTATTATTTTTTTCCCCTCCTAACATTTCCAACAAAGCAATAAGTCTTCAAAAATGGGGTAGTAAAATCTAAAGCTGTGGAGAGAAAGTTACGAAGTAGCGCACAAAGAAAATATCTGAACTCTCATAATTTACCGATAGAAATGTATATATATGTATGCGATAAAAAGATTGATTTTTGAAATTCACAAAAGAATATATTTTGACTGTAGCTGGAGGCCACGTACACGCCGTACAATAACTTGCTGCCTTTGCTGAAAAAGTAAGTTTAAAACTCCGTCTCGTCACAGTGGAACGGATGTGTTGCTCTAAAGATGTGTTGTGACATTCTATAGAAATTCAAAGAATCCATATTAAGAGTCTCCTCTTTTTCCTGGAAAAATAGAATTTGCAAGTTTTTCCATGGGGAGCAAGTCCACTTAAATTCTTTCGCTTCACTGGGAAGATGGGGCCGCTGCAGAGCTTTTTTCTTTTCTTTCATGAATATTGTTTCTCGCGACATGATTGATTTAAATTTTTTTTGGAGCGAGTAAAGATTTTGCTGAATTGTGTGGCGAAATTATATATTGGTTACCGGAATATTTTTCGGTGTATGTTAAGTAAAAAATTAATGGCATCTTGCTGTTTTTATTTTGTGAGATTATTGTAGAATTAGATTAAAATACTAATAGGGGATCGTTAAAATTTTAGTTAAAAACGACTTTAAAAAAAAATCATTGTTTGGAAACACTAAGTTTTCAAGTATGGGAAACACTAAGTAAAATTGGAACCAGATAACTTGCTAACTCGCGGAAAATCGTTGCCATTTCAATCGAGCTCGATATTGAAACTCCCCACGTATGTTGTTTTCTCTGCGGTGGCACTCTCCTTGTGGGAAAATTTGAGTTTTACAGGCAAAGTTTGCTTTCCAGCATGAATTTAAATAAAATTAGGGTAGCCATGGAAGATGTGACTAGGGTTACCAGATTGGCGACAAATTTAGCAAAAAATACGATATTGCAAAAGAATCATCGAGAAGTTTCAAGGATCGATCCCACTAAAAATTTTTATGGGTTTTTTTCTATAACCTTTTAAAACAAAGGTGAATTCATTTCAAAAGAGTTCAGTCGTATGTGTTGACTGCAATAAGAGAGAGACTATATGTAAGCACTTTTTCTCCCTCGTGCTAAGGGAACCGTTTCTGGAACGTTGTAAATCTTGTTTCTAACGTAAATAACTATTTTAAATGATTTGTTATAATACTTCGTGGTTTATATAGTTCGTGTAGTCGTCTGTTTGTCCATAAATAAATCTGTTATTATTCAAATAATTGGAAGTCATCAGCTGCTTTGCCCCCACGCAAATTTGCAACAATGCATATATACATTAATTTACCCTATTAAATAACGAATACCGAATTAATTTTCCGAATTCTGCTTATCTTTTTAATTTTAAATTCAGTTTATGGACTTATAATAAAATTTGAATTTTATAAAGTGTGCAAAATACCCAAGTTAAGCCTAATTGTTGTCTTTTATAATAAAATCATACATAAATACAACTTGACATGCTTATATAATTATGTTGTTGTACATTCTTCCTCCCACATCAGCTGTTAGTGTTGGACGCAAACCTCTTATGTGGCTCAAAGCTGCTAAAAGGTTGGGCACCTCTAATGTGGAGAGTAATTGCAGTTTGATGCTTTTACTGTAGGGCTTTCTGCTTAAAACTGCAAAGGGATGCTTAAACATGTATAAACTACCTTTTATAAAAATTTAAGAAAACGTTGCGTTTTTTATTTACCCCCCCCCCCCCCGAGCTTGTATATACTCGTAACAGTTTTCATTACAGAAACTTCGCTAGCACGCTTATTTAATCAGTTAAATTCTCCTCCGTTAACTTCCACATATTGCCAATTTTTCTTCTTTTAAGCATCCAAAAAGAAATTATTCTTATTAAATAACTAAATATTTTCCATAATGTAACGTGTATTTTATTACGACTCTTTTAAGGAAAATGGTAATGAGGCATATATTTAAAATTCATTGTTTCTCCCTTTTTTTTTTCGTTTTATTATTATTAAAAGGAATAATCTACCTAAAAATTACGACCTTCCCGAAGCAATCATCTTGTAAAGAAACCGTGAATTGATTAGTGGCCGAAAGCTATCGTAAAAAAGTTTATTGTTTACGACACACCAAAAAATTGTTTCGCGGTAACAACGTACTCTCGAATTTTACTTGACGATGCTTCAAATATTTTTTGATGACCATTATTTCCATCACTTTTTAGTTTTTGATCGCAAAAATGCGATTTATGTGTGTACTGCTGAATTCGTTGCAAGCTCCATGTGGTAAAGGCCTGTTAAAAAGAGGTCATTCAAAGAAAAGCATAAGAATTATTGGCCATTTTAATATCTGTAGGCGTTTAAGAACACACCAATAAAGCTCTAATATGCTTTTCCTCCCTTATTCTTTTTATTTTATTTATGTATACTATTAGAACAACTTTTGTTTTTGTTTTTACTCTTTTTCATCAAATAATGGGTCATAAAGTGTTGAATATATATTTCGTTATGTTTTCTTTGAAATTTAGATCCCTTTTCAATTATGGAGATATATTGTTTTGTTAGATAGCTCATTTAGATTTAACTTTTATTAATTTTTCTCACATTCCAGCTTTTAAATTTAAATCGTCTACCGATACATTTTCTTATCACTGATAATTTAAAATGGCTAAAGTACAGAATCTTCACGATGTACATTAAGGGCTGCCTTCGCCAAATGTGCGAGAATTTTGAAGATGCAAAGCACATTTTTCAGACAAAAAAACACCGTCTCAATTTTTATGGAAGTTTGCAGCATTGTACTTCATACACCTGTATAATGTAGCGTTTTTAAAATTTCAAAGTATCCCATAAATAAGTAATTTTTCTCTTTAATATGTAAAAAGATGGCTCGTTTAACATTAAGATACAGTGCAAAAAAATGCGAAACACATTTTATCCTAGTAAAAATGGACCAAAACTCGGATAAAAAGGAGTACAATAGAATATTCAGTTCTCTGTAGAGGATAGAGCGAATCGAGAGTATAATATTAACGTTGGAGCACTTTTGTATCTGAAAAAAATATTAAATTCCGGTCCTATTCTTCAACATTACGCGAAGATGGCCTTAAAAAGTTGTCTAGAATTCATTTAAAACAGATATTTTTATAAATAAATAAAAGTGATTAAATTTATCTTTGAATGTAGAATGTATATATAAGCCGCATCGATAATTATCGATGCTATCATTGAGCCAATCTCGCTAATTTACAACACAATTACACAAATTCATTCATTTTTATGTCCTTTATTTTTTAAAAATTTGGTTTTTTGTCCACCATCGAAATATTTTTAATACCTTTAAGATCTTGTAATCGTTGATCGTGCTATATATTTTTTTTATTAGAATATCAAATGATCTTTAAATGTTTATATCTTAAAGATAAACACAAAATTCTATTTGGCGTCCAAAAAGTGAGTGATAAATTTTTTATTGTGAACTCATTTTGTGTTCATTTAGACCAGGGGTGTCCAACCCAAATGACCTTGCGGGCCACTTCGGAAAAACATACAATCTCGCGGGCCGCACGTAAAAATATGCCCATTATCAGATTTGGAGGGGAAAAACATTTATTGAGTGAAATTTAAAACAGAATGAATTATTATAACTGTTTTCATTATTTTTCATATATACCCCCCCCCAAGACATAGATAATATAATAATGTTTATATAATATAATAATGTAATGATCAAATAATGTTTAAAATATTACAGTTGCCATTTTCTTGAAAATTACGGTGTTCCTTTTGAATTGATTTTTCGCTACTCATTGTTGAAATTTGATAGTGCTGTCATTCGCGCGCAAACGATTAAGTATACGTTGCCCTTTGTCTTAACCTTCCTGAATATTTTTTTTAAACTATTAAAAAAATCTGACTGCCTCTTGCTTTTTGGGCACTCTAAACAGAAAAGGAGGAGAAATGCAAGTCGCACACACAGAGAATCATGTACCATTCTTAGTAAAGGATATGCATAGTGCAATTCGGAACTTATTAAAAAAGTAATTTATTATAGAAAAATCAAATCTAACGGTTTGATAAAATAAAATATAAGCCTATTTTAATCTAAAGGGCGTTTATACTATCAAAAATTATTTATTTTA
This sequence comes from Trichonephila inaurata madagascariensis, assembly GCA_019973955.1. Lineage (NCBI taxonomy): Eukaryota > Metazoa > Arthropoda > Arachnida > Araneae > Nephilidae > Trichonephila > Trichonephila inaurata. Next base: position 238,676 of record BMAV01009539.1, on the reverse strand, counting down.
AAACAAGAACAGGTAACAGGCAAATACATTATATAAAAACCTGATATTTAAATTTTTTAAAAAAGAGTCGGCGGGCCTCGTGTTGGACACCCCTGATTTATACAAAGAGCAAGGTATTGGCTACACTGCTTCAGTACTATCTATTTGAGATTTATGCATGGCTGTGGTGCTTACAATAGTCGAGTGATTCTGGTCACGAACTGGCAGTTGACTTCTACTTTTTATCGAATCGTGATGCCTTTTCATTGTCAGTACTACTCGTGTTGTTTTGAAATGCGTTAAAAAAATCAATCTAGTCTGTTTCCGTGAAAATGCTATTATTTCAATTGAATTCTTTTTGAAATTCAATTTGCAAAGATAATTAAAACATAATATTTCCTTAAGTTTTTTTATCGTATCTTATTTTATTGCGCAATGTCATGCTTTATATCTAAATAATTTCGAACATAAATAAGCATCCTACTTCAGAAATAAAGGGTGCACAAACAAAACTTCTTCACAGAATTATTTCAACTGCAGAAGATAAAAAAAAAAAAAAAAAAGTTGGGTCAACCACAGTACTAATACAGGAAATTGATAGAATTTGGACGATGGAATTTTTTCTTTCCCGACTTCGCAATGAAATATGTTGGTCCTTTGGTAAAACATGTCTTGCTGCCTAACTCTCGTTCCGTATCATTTGTTAGGAGGCGGAGGGTAGCGGAGGAAGACGAATCCACACTGTCCAAAAGAAAGTTCACGGAGAATATTTTTTTTTTTATACTACAGAAACACTAATCTTTTCCCTCCATCTTCTGCTTCTACGATATCATATCTTGGTCTTGATCTATACATTCGATTGTCTTAAGAATCTCGCATTTGAATTGGTTTTACTGTAAACTCTTTGAATGACAATTCCTAAGCTTGCTACATATCTTTTTTTTTAGAGATATCTGTAAACCATTTGATTTGGGAATTATCAGCTGTGTCTTTTGAATTTTAAGTAAGATTTGTTTATTCAATGTTACTGTTATCCACATTTCATCAGCATCATTTATTTGTTAATAGTTTAAGTACCAAATGATTATAATTGAAAGTTTCACTTTCAAAATGCTGTAAAAGGAACCACTGGGCAAAAGGATTTCAAATTTAAGCTGCATATACTTGAAAAGGGGGAGGGGAACAATATAGATAAAAAAAAAAACGTTCCAAAATGTATCAATAGATAGAGCTGTAAGCGACATGACGTAGTGGATTCGGCTGCAAGTGGTTTTCTGGATCCAATTACGACGTCTTCGGCTTGAGTTGCATATTAAACCGACTGTACTGCTCGAAGTGTATGGTTTGGATTTTGTGAAGGAAAAAAAGTGACTTCTATGTAATTCAACAGTTGTGGCACTGTTAAAAAAGAACCCTTCTACCACGACTTGGCCGTACTACCTTGGGTAAGAAAAATTGGTTTTTAATTAATTGTTCTTGGGCCAAAGAACGCCAAGAATTTTTTTTCTTTCTTTCTTTATGCCATACTGTTTCGTCCTTCAAATATAATCAGTTCAAAATTATAAAGCCATTCTGAGCAGTGATTCTTTTTTAACAGTATTTTGAAAGTGGAACTTTTGTTATAACCACCCTGTATATTGCTACTTCTTAGCTTCGAAGTGACTCTTACGACTACGGTCGCAAGTGGATGGTTAAATTATTACCATTATTGAGGCAGATTTTTTTTTATTGAAACAATTTCTCCTTGCATTGAATCTAAATCGTTTTTAAATATGATATAGTATGGTGTGTGACGTTTGAGAAATTTAATTATAGCGTTAGATTTATGAATTTAAACATTTGGTTTATTTACGTCACAGTTGATAATTAGTTTTTCATTTACATTGAAGTTATTCGAAATATTGGTTATTTCATTAGGGTTCAGAATATATTTGTGAGAGAGAGGGAGAAGATCACAACCGTTCTCTCTTCGATGTTTTCCAATGGACTTCCTCTGCCCTCTCCAGGGTCTTGAGATCGGGGGTGGTCGCCCCTTTATCCTCGAATTATATCCGGCTCGTGGACAGAGTGGGGTTTTTCTTACTGTCCAAGGTTGCCAGGGCGATGACAGAAGACATGACCTCGCAATATTTAGGGTTTCACATGTACATAGGAACGCTGTTATCCTATCCACAAAAAGAAGCAGCCTTTTCAGCTGTGTGACGCGAAAACGTCACAATGGTTAAAATGTAGCCATTTTATTTCATCATATTTTGTTCTACACATCCCGTTATTTAAACTTGTGGCTTTCCGCAAATTGATTACCCGTTCCTCCTCTGAGGAATGTCATCTCTTAGGTATTCTGGTTAAGACAGAAAATATTTGCGGTTGTCGGTGATGGTTTTTTTATATAACACCTTTCTGGTTTCGTAGACTACTCCAATGAGAAAGGAATGCTTCGGTGTGGGAAGGCATCTTATTCTTTTCCAAGGAAAGGGGAATCGCATCATTAGCAGCTGAAAGGGAATTCGTTTCCCGATCGAAAATTAGATGTCGACTGCATCTGTATTTTTTTTTCCTCTGGCCCTGAGTAATAATGATGGAGTGGTGTTATGTCGCGAGCGTAGTGTCTGTTTACGTCGGAGCCTGATGCATCTTTATCTTCCTCCACCACTGCTGCTAGGACTTGTTTCTTTTGTTCCCCAGACGGTGCTGGCATGAATTATAAAAAAATAAAAAATAAATGTTTTTTCTTTCGCCGGACCGCTTGATGCAGTCGCCATTACTTAAGATCCTATTTCGAGACTTACCCCCTACCCCTTACGCATTGCAAACATTTGTGATATTGTATTTTTTTTTTCATGACGATTCATTGTTGTTTCGGGAAGGCGATTATTTTCCTTTGTGTGTTTCTCAGCGAGCTATGCATCGAATTAGAATTGATAGGGCCATCAGCGAGTTTTTCAGCGTCGCTTGATCTGTTTTAATGAAAAGGAAAGCATATCTGAAGTGTTTCTTGTTTAATGACTTCTGTAGTGTAAGTTTTCTTTTTTTAGTCTTTTCTTCTTTGGAAGTAAAAAAAACTTAGGGAGATATTTAAAAAAAATGATTCCGCCCCACATCCTTTCAAAGTTTTTAAAGAGGAAAGAACCTACTTTTTTTTATAAAAAAAATTGTCTTTTTTAAGAGTATTAAGCACATGTTTTTTTATGCCTCACAAGTTTTGTTATGGAATTAAGGGAACTACTTATTTTAATCTAATGGCTTCACTGAATGTAAGTTTTTAGATTTCATTCATGTTTTTCAGCATAAGAAATTTTTAATTCCTATGAAATAATAACCTTAAAAGTATTTTATTTGTATTTTTTTTTTGATTGATTATTACCTTTAGCAATTGGGAAAATGTTTAATTTTGTATTTTAAAATTGACATATTTAATAAATCTCGGAAAACTAAAATATACGCTTTAAAATTGATCAATGAGCATTGTTAAAATTTTATTCGATGGAAAGCCTTATCGTAATTCTGGTGATAAAAGACGTGTCATTTTTTGTTTATTTCTTTTGGGTAATTTTGAACTGAATTCTTTTGAGTCAGTATCAAAATCATTGAAAATTTTTTTTTAGAACATTAGAAATTAAGCTTAGAATCTCTAAGAGCAGGGGTGGATAATTGTTTTGGCTCGAGGACTTCATTCCGGAAGCACAGGAATACCGGTGATCCATGCTTTTTTAAAATGTGATTACATTCATTATATAGTTAACTTACCATCCCAGAAAAGGCATGAATTGTACCATAAAAGTCAATGCAAATATAAGTTAAATAAAACAATGGCAATTTTATTCAATTTATTTACTGTGCTAATTTCATATCTACAGCTGCAAGTATTTTTAGTTCTAGAATCAATTTAATGAGACAAATATACCTTATTGAACTGAACTGCAATTTTAAAAAAAAAATAAACCACTCACGAGTGAGATTGCTTGTTGAAATTCTCATCGCAGCCTACAAGGTAATGTCAGCCAACTTGCATCAATATTTACTCAAATTGATCTTCAGGCAAGAAATACAAATGTATATTGACCCAAATATAGAGAAAATTTTCTCTTTTCTCTATTTGGTTTTCTAACCACCTTGAATCTCCCCGAAACACTCTTTGCCCACCCCTGTCTTAGAAGTTTTTATTTTGCCGTCTCTGAGAGATAAATATTAACAATGTCACTTTTCTTGCATTTAGGATGTCACTAAATGTTTCATTTTAATAAAGTGTACATTATATTATTAATCAGAATATTAATGGCGATAATTACTTCAAACAGTCCAACTCTCATAACTTTTTTGGAAAATCCTAATCTTATTTTAATGTGGAGCCGAGGACCTAAAAGAGAAATTTTCCGCATGTTGAATGATCCATTAGGGTAGTTAAAAAACGGGGGAATGAAGCTCAAACGATTCTCTTTTAAAAAAAAAAAAAAAAATGCAGCGAAAAAGCGCTGAAGGATAAGTAAGTCGATTTGAAGGCATTGATTCCAGAATGGTGATCGGCATCTAGATATCTGCCACCTCTTACTGATGTACCCAGCTGGCGGATATACATTCTTAAAAGCTGGCATTTGGAAGGGGGCCATTGAAGAAAATGGCCCGTAATGATATCGTTGGTATTGGTCGGCAGTGGAGAAAGATTCATTGGCAGATCTTGTTATGCCCCTTCCACCGAGTTGTAACGACCATTGACACCCCCACCCCCTTCAAACCTGGTGCTGAAATAAAAATGACAACGAAGAAATAGGGAAGAAAGTTTTTGATGGAAGAGATGCCCTCTTTTTTATTTCAACATTCGCCTTAACTCGCTTTCATGGAATCAAAAGGACAAATGTCAATATTTTTGTTTCCACTTTTCTCTTTCTCATGTTTGTTTTCAGCTTTTATAGCCGAGTATATGCTCAGCGTAGTTGGGAGCGTTGAATGCTGAATGGCGACAGACCTTTTCTGTTTTTTTTTTTTTTTTTTCCTTGTGCAAGTAGGTGCTGTTGATGGGTCGTCAGAGATGATGCAGGGTATAACATTACAGGTTATTCGTTCTATGCTTAGAATCTTCTGATTCTGTTCAGTTACGAGATGATTTAGTTGACAAGTTTATGTAGAAAGAAGGTCGGAATTAGTGTCAGTATGTGCAACCGGCAATTTGTTATTTTATTGTAGGGTGCATCGAAGGACATTAAAGAGGAATCCAAATGTCATCCCAACTAAGGTTCACCTACCCTTTCTTTACATTTTGAAAGTACTAGAAAAAGAGAAGGTTCATGTAATGACGGTTATTTCCCATCGGATAATGTAGATGATGTGTTTTTATTTTTGAGTCTCTTGAAAAGGGTGAACGGAAGGTTGGTTTCTTAATTCTGTTTTTCTATAGCTCTGTTGGTGGTTCGCGTCCAAAACTTCGATGGTGTTTGTATAACGTGTGTGAAGACCCCCTCTTTTGACCAGAATTACATCAAAAATAATATCAAAAGAACATGTGTGGACATTTGTATTATATATATAAAATATGTTGCGATTATAGGTTGTTTTGGTGTTATTTTTAAATTTTTGGTGTAATCCAGAGTACAATTTATTTTATGATGATGATTAGATATATTTTTGAAAACTACATAAATAATAAGACATTCACAAAACATAACAGCAATGAGAACTCGCGAGCGATACTTAAAGACTTACAAAGAAGTTCTCCCTTTCAATCCAAAAGCCCTTAACTTATTTCAACCAATTAAATTTCTTAAATGCTCTACTATCTTTGCACGCCAATTGATCGGCTCCGGTGGATGATATAAGATTTCCTCAGCTCACCGAAGAAATTCGAGGCCGGGCCATTTTTGAGAATCCCCCTTTAAACGAGTATGTAAAAATTAAGTATTGCACAATGTCATAAAGGATTCACACACACAGGACAAAAGGAGTTAAAGAAGGGAAGGGAGAATTGAAATAGAGAATCAGTGTGTGTGTTATTATAGATTAGGATCGTGAATTTTTTTTTTTTTTTAAAAAAAGCAGAATCAGTTATATTTTTATTTATTTTAGTAATTTAAGAACTAATTTAGTACATTAGCTATTTTATGTTTCTGTGAAATGAAATTGTGTTTTTAAATTAAAAACTTGTCCGGATAATAATAGGTACCATTTTCACATGAAAAATCGTAAAATATTCCTTTAAAAAGTGGAGGAAGGGCTAATTTTAATTATATTATGTACACGCAGGAATCTTTCAAGGGGGAGGGAGGCTCTCGTATCATACCCAATACGCCGCCAAACATATTCTTTTGCTTTTGCCGATTGTCGGGAACAAAAAAACAAAAAAAATTATTGAATGAATAATTAGCTTTAAACAATAACAATTATTAATAAAAACTTAATTAAATTTTACATACCGTTCACATAGGATTATATACCACAAAAAAAATCAAGGGCGATAGAGTGGGGAGTGTCTGAACCCGGAACCCCTTTGTATTCACCGCTATGTACACGTTATATTTTAATTTCATTTTATGTCAGTAGATCATGAACCGTTTTAAATTCATTCAAAACTAAACACGAAAAATTTGATTTCGCAATGAAATTATGAACACTGAAATGCGCTTTCTTTGAAGAAAAAAATACCTGAGCGTATTAAATAAATTAAAACATTCTGCCAACATGATTAGGTGTAACGTTACAACTTGAATAATCGAATTCTCCCTGAGCTGCAATCTTTTAACCTTAAATAATCCTTTTTTAATTTGATTCGAGGTCTCTCTGAAAGAAAAACATTAAGTGAAATGCTAATTAAAGCAACACCAGCTCTCTTGAAGTTTGAAAACGAAACTTTTCAAACTTCTGGAAAAGGGATTTCAAGATTGGTTCTCTTTGTATCAAACCCTTGTATTGTTGCAGCTTAAGGATCAATGAGCTTACGGTGGGGGAGCTTAATTGGGAGGCCTTACTCAATTAACGATGTAGCTTCTGGTTATTGTTGCGCTTCAGATACTTCATGTAGTTTCTCCGAAACTCAGTTCTTCAAAAACTAACTTAAACAGAAGGCTAAAAATGTCAGAGAAAGTGATTAATACAGAAAAGGAAAACGTTCATTTTGTTTCTGGATATCGTATGCATAATAAATAATTCTTAACTATATCCCCCTCTTTCTTCTATGAAATTTTTGAAATGTAAAATTTTCTTTTTGACTTGTGTTAAATTACTGAATGCGTCTTGCTTGAAATATTTTCCGATCTCATCATCTCTCCCCCTTATTATTTATTATAAAAATTACTGGTGTATATAACCTATGGCGTTGAAGTTAAGGAATTCTTATTCCAGATGCTGAATATGCCTTTTCATGGTAACTTTGAATTCAACATAAAAGATACATTAATAAGTGTGCGGAAGCAAAAAACATACTATATTGTAAATTAAAAGTATTTAATTAAATTGTAAATTTTTTAATATTACTTAATATTAGAGTTTAAAATTATACGAGTGATATTTATGTTGTTAAAATCAAGAAGTTAATAATTTTCTAAAAACTTGATCATGAAAATATCGTTTTGACATTAATTCATAAAACTTTTCAATCTTTAAAATGTCTCTTGTAAATGCCCTTGTTTTAGTTTCTAATATAAACCATGTGTTGGGCAAAAGTTGACTGTTTTATCCTCGGGAAAAATCAATTGTGTCATTAATTCGTAAAGTTCTTAAATGCCTTCTATTTGAAATCCCATGTCGAGCTTGTTAGTCGCTAAAGTATATATTAAATAACGCAGTAGAAAATTGTTAAGTGTTGGGTTAGGTTAAAATTAATTATATGAAAACCATGTTTTTCACAGAGCGCTTTGAAAGTGTGTATTACTTTTAAAATATAATTGATATTTTATATAAACTTCATTGATAATCCAAAATATTTTCTTAAATATCTTCCCTCCTAATTTATTCTGTGGCCGCGGTAGCGTAATGGTTGTGGTCACGAACTCGTGGCCGCCGTAACCTAGTGGTCACTCGTGGCCGGCGTGTCATGAGTTTGAGCCTTGTACCACTGAAGATCCGCTGTGTAGGGGAACGTTGCGCGTTAAATCTGTCGAGAGCTCAAACGTCCTCCCGTTGGTGTGGTAGTTAGGAGGGGGGCAGCTCAGGCGTCGTCCTCGTCACTTGACCATGGTTCAAAATTACGTGGTCTGTTGTCAATAACACTTGTATTGAACAGCCACTATCTCGAATCCTCAATGTCGTTTCTTTGTCTCGCGTGGAATGGTATCCACCTTAACTTGAACGCACTGGAACGAATAGCTGAACACTTGACTATCGGATAACTTCTCACTTTTAACTTTAACGCTCCTAACCACAGACTAGCATAATCACTTCCCAAAGGCCACCCCGCTTACGCTAAACTTCTGCCATTTAAAAGGCTCTTAATTTGCATAATCACGCTTCGCTTCTGGATTTGGTTGGAAAGAATTTGCCTTTTTCGGCTCCAAAGAACCCAAGAGGACAATTAATGGAAAGTGCGATGAGCCCGTCACAAACAGTGCAACGTTAATATTCACTCACGAACTCATGATCGGAATGTCGCAGGTTTGAGTCCTGGTGTCACTGAAGATTTGCCGTGTAGGAGCTGATGATCATTAAGTCTATCGAGGCTCAATATCCTTTCTTGATGTGGTGTGGCATTTAGAAGAGAAGTGTCCCAATTGAGGTGTCGTCCTGTAGGTTCAAAATTCCGAGGTCTGTCGCCTCTAGCCCTCGTGTTGTGTTTGACAGTTAATATAACTCTCTCAACTCCTTAATTATTCTAGAATTTTTTATTTTTTTCAGTGAGGTTTGTTCTTTAGGGTAAACAACAATTAAATCATTTATTTGTATTCGTTCTTTATAAATTTGAATAAATAATATACTTTTTAAATTCTTTGAATTACTTTCATCTGTTTATAATCTTTTTTTTAGGGGGAGGGGGGATAGTTAGAGAATTTAAGTTACTTAGTAAAAATTTTAACATTTTCAAAAGAATGTCCTAATTGCATCCACTTAAAGCACGGCAATGACTTTTTGTTTTCATTTTCAAGAAGATTCTTTGTTATTTTAAAAGTTTCAATTAATTTTTTTTTTGGTTCACCCGTTGAAAATGTCTCTTATTAACTTTAATTCAAGACGTCATTGATTTTAATGTTTTGATGATTGCATCAAAAGAAAGAAAAAAATCCCTCTTTTTTTTTTCTTTTTTACTGAAAGCAAGACAATTCGTCTGTAAAGTATTTTGCTTTATTTTTTCCTTTTTTTTAAAAAAAAAAGTAATAATAAAGTAAATACAATTATTTCTTCCATTTTCATTGTCGCTAAATTAAAATCCTCCCACTCGAAAAAGAGCTTTGGTTTCATTTTAAAGCTTTGAGGGGAGATTTCGTTTAAGTTCCCCTCCTACGCCCATGCCCTTAATGTATTTTTCATTAGTCTTTGTTATGTTTTCGAAAAAGCTACTCTCAGCAGAACTCCGTTAACTGGAAAGTAGTACGCTAGAGAAATGTTAAGTTTTCGAAGTCGTTTCTCATTCCCTTTGAACGATTACGTTCAAAAGGCACTTATTAATGGGTAATACTTGACATATGTTTCGTGCAGAAATTCCAGCAATTGACTTGGAAGGGGGGAGGGGACATATGTAGTAGTGTGGCACGAATAAAACTGGACGGAGAGTAATCTTCAGCAATGGTTGAATTTTCGAAATCTCGTTACAATTCACACTTAATGTGCAAATCTTGCATTGACCCCTCTCCTGTGAAGAGTTATGAAATTTTCAAGTTCGGTAGTTTAAATTTATACGTGTTTTTAAAGAAGGTAAATACGTTTATTAAAAAAAAACTTTGAAGGAAGGACGGTAAATAAGCCTGGTTTTTCTTTCTCTGGTTTCAATATATATATAAAAAAAACTATGTTAAGAAGTAAATAACTTAAATGCTTTTATGTTTTTTTAGAGGGAGGAGGAAATGTTTTGGTCTTAAGGTAAAAATAAAAACTGGTTGCTTGAAGAGTTGTTCCACCGTATTTTTAAAACTTCTTTCTCATCAAAATTGAAACAGCAAATATCATTTTCTACTGAGAAATATTTACTGTTTTTCTAACGTCGTGTTTTGTGGTTAAAAAACAACTATGAATTCTAAGAAAAACGTGTTTTGCACAGTTAAGTAAACAAATTAAGATAAAAAATACTAATAAAAAAAAAACAATACTTACAAATGCGCAGGGGTTTTTTTTTTTTTTTTTTTTTTTTTTAGTTACTGTTTGTATGTTTTGGAAGCACTGGT
>BMAV01009539.1:202506-222442 GCA_019973955.1 Trichonephila inaurata madagascariensis | reverse complement strand
ACATAAATTATAAGTAAAAAATACACATAAATTATAAGTAAAAAATATACACATAAATTATAAATAAAAAATACACATAAATATTTAGTACATTTTACGTTGCGCTTACTATTTTCTAAAATAGTAGCCTTTGATGTATGAAACTTTATAGAATTATAAAATGTATCTATACTTTTTAAACCATGCCTAATTTTAGGATTATATATCTTTTGTATTTCAAAATATTGAAATTAAAAAAATGTTATTTTTTAAATATTATATTAATTTAATATTCTATTTAAATAAAAATAGCTACAGAGTAATAAGGATATATTTAACTTTATAAATCAACTTACTGCTGGTAATTAGAGCTTCTATTTTAGAAAATATCAAGCGCAACGTAAAACTTAAATAACATTTCTTATAAAAATATTTATATTTATCACTCAGCATTCAATCGTATATTAGATTATATTTGTACAACAGAAGTAAATTTGTATAGATTGCGATGACAAAATAATAATTTAACTATATATCTATATTAATCCACATATAGTGTGATTATGTATGGATTGTCTTCGACCTGCTATATTGTGAAAATATAGCAACTGCAAGTTGCTTCTCCAGTTGCAGTATATTACTTCCGAACATCTTCGTTCTAATATTTCGTATAAAAGAGTGTTGTAGAACCACATGCATGGAAATATTCGAAATTGAAATCAATAAAACTTTTGACTTGAGCATTTTTGTAACTTAAAAAAATAAATTAAAAGCAATATCGGCTTAAGGGACAAATAAGCGTACTAGATATCAATATCTGATTAAATTCCCTGTGTAGAATTGCTAAATCTTATATAGCTGTGTTTCTGTGCTATCACTTAGTTTCCTGGTTCGTCTCGAAGGAGTAATAAGCTTACTTCCGGCAACATTAGCAGAAGTTTTCATTATTTTAAATTCAAAGTAACAAGTATTAAAATTCACGTATTCCAATGCACCCTAAACAGTTGCATTATTTCGAAGAGATTATCTTTCCCGTGTAGTTTTAAAAGAATATTATGTTTACACACAAGCAATCCGTACTTTATTCTGGCAATATAAGTTTAAATTAGAATGTGTTGAAATTTCATTTCGTTCTAACCTTTTTCTATTGTTGTTTTAGTAAGCGTTGTTATTGTCTTTCCCCCAATTTATTCTGAATGGTATGTTACTTCCTTGATTAATCCTTTTCTTTCAACACTTTTTTTTCCAAATATTGTTTTTTAAATGAAAAAGTTAAGGAAAAATTATATCAGTATCATATTTTTCTTCAGTATTCACGGATTTAAATGGCTTGTTGTTTTAAGATAATGTTGCCCTAATATATCTGCATAAAACTGGTAAAATATAAATTCATGATATTGTGACGTTTTCCCGCTACACAGCTGAAAAGTCGGCTTCTTTTTGTGGATAGGATCACCGCGTTCATGTGTGCACGTGCACCCTTAAAATATTGCGAGGTTTTGTCTTTGGTCATCGCGCCGGCAACCTTTGACACCGTAAGAAACCCCCTACTCCGCCTACGAGCCGGATGTAACTCGAGGATAAAGAGGCCGACCGCTACCATCTCTGACTTTAGAGAGGGCAGAAAGAAGCCGATTTGAAAACTTCGAACAGGACGGATGCAATCTCCTCCCTCACAAACAACAGAATTTGAAGTCTAATGAACTAACCAATCCTTTTGAAAACTTCATTGTATATACTGTATATACATGTTAATTACTGTATATATTGTATAACCAAATATTTAAATTAATAAATGTCACACTACCATTAATTTTCTCAAACGTCACAATATGTAATAGGAGTGTTAGTTGACTTGTTGATTGTGTCTAAACTGAGATTTGAATAAATTGGTGAACAAATCGTGCGCGCGCGGGATGTAAAATTTTCTTGCTAAGCAATGCTGTTGACAAATCAATGCCCCCCCCCCTCTCTGAATAATTCTAATAAAAATAAATAATCGTAAATTTGATGATTTCGAAGTATCAAAACAAAGATGTTTTGAAAAGCAAATTCTACAATTGGAAAAATATTACAATTGCTTTGTTTTGACAATATAGGAAATACTTTGAAGACAGTTCCTATAAATTGTTATTCTGACATCGTTATCTGTTGACTATCTTTCTTATTCTACGTAATAATACAGTGCAATATAAAAATGAACGCTTTACCTTAATGATAAATCCATAGTTATATATTTTTGATTAATATTTTCGTACATAATTAGATGTTTTATTAGCACACATAAAGTTACTAAAAAAAGTATTGATATCTGTTTGATTATAGTTATTTAAATGTTGCGAAAGAGGTGCTGTGTTTTAAAAGACGCTATACTACAATAGAACCATGAATATATGAGATTAAACACTCGATAAACCCACTTAAACTATGAATCTTATTGGTCATATAGAGATACAATGACAACAGCTTCGGTAACATAGGAAGTTTTTTTTTTTTTCTCCTCTAATACTCGCAAATGTCTTCTAGTTAATTTTCTTGCTACGATCCTGCAAAATACCATTTGAACAAACCCCAGTGTTATCTGATAAATAATAAAATTAATCTTAATATTTAGTTACGTGTGTCATTCTTATATATCTTTAATCATTGTTTTGTGTTTGAATATATTTGTTAAGAATTAATTAAAAAAAATTAACTAAAGAATAATAGGAATTTATAAAAATAAAAATTCCGCACATATGTGCATTTTATTGGTAAAATTAAAGTTTTTACTGTCAACTATTCAATGAACCGAAGCCCCGTGGCTGAGTGGTAGCGTATCACGCTTCCACGCCACAGATCCGGTGTTCAAATCCCGGGTTGAGCAAAGTCGACGCAGCCTTTCATTTCTTCAGTGGGTCGATAAATGAGTGCCAAGCTTGTGCTTGGGATTAAACAGTGGGCGTTTCACGTCAGATTGACTACCTTGTGATACCCCCCTTCTCGGGGGTTTCATCTCTTTATCCACGCGACCTAGATTTGTAGGGATAAATGATTGACCACTCGAACCTTCCATAATAAATCTAGTTTATTATTATCTCAATATATATTAATCAATGCAACACAAGTCTCACTAGGAAAATAAGATCAGGAATGATACGACGTAATCATCAATACTAAGTTAAATTAGCGCCTGAAATCCTACTCACTATCTTTGTGATAAATTAACCTCCGAATCTTTATCTATAGCAGATTCCTTAACTTGCTAGAGTCCGCTTTATAATTAAACTTTAATAATCTATCTCTTACCGATATCACACTGCGATCAACAACCAAGCTTTATGTCTCCCTCTTGCATTCAATTTCGTTAATCTTAATCTTCTATATCTATTACTATCCGACTTGATCCAGTTTATATGCAGCTTTCTGGCTTCTAACCGACTTCTATATGGTTCCTATAATACTCGCCAGGCGACTTACTCGCGAATGCAAAAGCTCCAATGTATATAATCATTCACTAATCTGCATATCGCGTTTTCTTCTTGAGAATTGAAATGCCATTCTGGCCCCAAAGATTCCCCAAGAGGATTAGTTTAGCAGCCGCGATAAAGCCCCGTCACAACCTGACCAGAACATCTGCTTATGCATCTCGGCACCTAGGGTCACGAACATTGAGATTGGCGCAGTACGCCTTGACCTTCATGGGCTGTTGCGCCACTGAGTTTAGTTTAGTATTCAATTAATTACTAGAAACACATGAAAAATCGCTGAGGTTGGCTGGTTGCTTATCTTAGAATCAAGTTCTGCTTTTCTCGCTACCTGTACCAACCTTTGAAAATGTTAGAATGTTAAAACGCTCAATTTTAAATGTTTGGCGCTGTTCAAATCCAAAAGTAGTCACATGGAATAGTAGCGCGCCGAGAGTGCTTTTATTACACAAGATTTCATTAATCAGAGTCCCGATAATTATCGATTCTGCAAACAAATTTGTTCTTCATATGTGGCATTATCCCTTAATGGGGTCGATTAATGGAAGAGTTTAAAAGCATACATAGAGTAATGAAAGTGCGTGTGAAGAATTCTGAGAGTAAAGGATTTGGATTGGATCGTCTAATTGTAGTTTAAACAATGGTGTAAGTATACACCTCTCTAAACAATTTTATTGTCTTTGTAATACATGTTAACACACAGTATTCCTTTCATAATTCAATTTTAAACATTGTATATGCTTAAACTCGGTTTCGTGGGATGTTGAGTTTAAATCTAATTTACATAAAATCCCTATTTCCTTTGTCGCTCCTTTTTAATTCGCTAAACTAATGTGACGTCGTAGTCACGTGATAACTACAATCACGAGTTTCCAGCTAATTAGCTCATAAATTCATGTGACGTCATAGTCACGTAATAAATGCAATTACGTGTTTCCAGCTAATCAGTTCCTTCACTTCGCTGTTGCCAACTTTTTCTTTAACTAAATTTTCTTTTTAAAAAAAGGAACGTATTTGTCAACAATAATAATGCACACAAAAGTAAGAAAAATACATTTAATTTAAAAGTACACGAATAATATATAAGATTTTTTTAACATCTTTTTGATGATATTTTTTTATTTAATATTTGCACATCTTCACCCAATTATAAAATTTGAAATTTTGTCTAAATTTTATAAATAGAACTACATCTTTAATGTCGTTTTAAAATTCCATGAAGAACACGTGGTTGCTTTTATCGTGTGACCGTCATGAATTTAGTCCATTGCATTCTATCGATTTTTCATTTTATACATCAAATATGCGTAACCATTTACGAATTAAATAGGTAGCTAAATTTAATTTTTGTATTGAGTTTTAACTGTTTTCACCTTAAAATATAATGGAACAAGTTTTAATTCTTAATGTTATTATTTACGAGTAGAAAATTCAAACTTTTACGTTACTTTCTAATTTTAATATATACAATTCTTTTACTTTGCTAACATCTCGTATTTATAACCTTTTTATTTTTGTTCTAGAGGATTATTTTAATTTTTAATCATATGCCGAGCCATTTATTAAAAACCTTTTATTTATGTATACAGTCTTCTACTCTCACCCTATTAAAAAAAAAGTAAAATGTTTTTTTTTTTTCCCGAATATAAGTTTTCTCTCTTTTAGATCATTGCATTACTTTCAATTCTTTTCATTTCTTCTCAAGCTTACTCCTTTTTTTTAAATAATTTATTTACGTCCTTTCTTCTTTTTTTAAAAGTTATCGTTTAAAGTGCTTTTTTCCATGCAGATTACGCATTTGAAGTTTTCTTAACTTTATGGAAGAACTTTTCTCTTTTTTCCTTAAATTCTTTTTTTTTTTCTAAGTTTAGTAATGCTATGCTGAAGGGAAGATGAATTTTCGAAATCAATTCTTTTTCTTGTAAAAGTGCTCCATGAATAAAATATTTTTTGATTAGTAGCGTTTAGTTTTATGTTAATAGTCTCTCTTTTGCATCGAAAACACTTACCAGATTGATTTCTATTAATGTTTTTTCCCTAATAAAATCCCCCTCTGGCATATTCTGCAAAACTTTTAAACAAAAGATTATTATTATGTATCGCACGTCATATCTTTAAATGTGTTTCTTTTACATTAGCATAGGAGATGATTTGGGGGTACAAATGTACCCAAAAATACCAATGCGGATTAATATTTTTCTATTATTTTCTACCCCTTCTCAAAATAATTCATTATAGTTCTTGTGAAAAAGTTATTACCCTTTTTGTGGAAAGTATATTCACAATCTCCTCCTATATATTTTGTCATTGTTATTATTTCAATTTTGGATATTATCTCAATGATTAAAATATACTGTCGTAACAGTGATGACGCGGCTAGCTAGTATAAATTAGTATTTATTTAGACATTTCAGCTCAGGAAAAAAAATACAAAAAGGAATTAGTATCGCGTTACATGACTTCTAAACAGCAGGGGCGTAGCTACCGCCGTATCAATGATACGGGGCCCCAACATATGTAGCTACAGTACCACTAACAGGGCTTTCTTTTCTAAAAAAGGGCCCCGAAGGAGTTTTGATACGGTGCCTACTCAGAACTAGCTACGCCAGTGCTAAACAGCCTCACTGCTGTTAGTTCTAAGATTAGGATTAGACTGAGAGTTTCTCTAAGTCCGCTGTGTAGGAGGGGTGTTGAGTCCATTACTCTGTAAATTTCTCTTTACAAAAAGAATATTTTCTCATTATTATGTAACTTAGCACTAATTAATATTCCTTTATTTTATAGCTTCAATTAAATCTACTTTTATCTTATTTTTTTTAATATATAGTGCTAATTATATACGCTGATACTTTAAATGTTATAAAGAAAAACTCAACGCCTGTTTACTTTTTAATGTTAAATTAAATAGCCATTGCAAGATGCAGTGTATCCATAAACATTATAAGGAAAAACTCAACGCTTGTTTACTTTTTAAAATTAAATTAAATAGCCATTGCAAGATGCAGTGTATCCATAAATATTAGAAAAAAATTATTTCATAATCTTGTCTCCCTGGAAGAAAAATAAAATATTGTATATCATTTTCGTTGACATAGTGTAATTTACAAATACTGATTTTATACAATTTTTATTATTATTTTTTCTTTATTGATAGCAATTTCAAAACATTCGTTTCTATTGCATTTTAGATAGAAAAAGAAAATCGTTAAGACACAATTCTTATTGAAATCAAATATTTTGGGGGTATTAAAGTTTTAACCATATTTTAAGTTTAAATTTCTTAACAGGCGTATAATTTTTTAATATTCATGATTTTTTTTAAAATCGGAAGCTTTATATTTTTAAATGCGATGACGACAAATTGAATCCTTTTGCAATCGATTACTCATGGTGCAATTAATATCGTACACACTAAATGCTATCTCCTGAAATTGGAAGCATCATTCTTTCTCTAAGCCTTACATTTTTAATAACCTTTGACATAATTGACTTTTCCTCTATTTCGTGTGTATTGTCCATATACTTCAAACAAATATGAGGTTGTCGTTAGCAGCAATCAAGAAGTTGTTGGCAAGGAAATAAGCAAAAAGAAACTCAATAGATCTAGGGAGGAAGAACATGAATCTTTTGTTTATTTGATCGAGGTTCATATATTGCCTAGGAATCGAATACTGCTTGCAGCTGTGTCTCCCTCGAGGGTTGATTGATTTGGAAGAGGGTGAGAAAAAAACATCAATTGGGAGAGGAAGAGGGATTTCTGGCTCTTCGCCCACGCACTTTTTCCTGGTTATTGTTTTTTTTTCTTCCTCCATTATATGTATGAGAAGTATAATTCCATTAATTTCATCTTGTGTTCTTAAACTGGTGTTATCTTCAAATTCAAAATATTCATTAAAATACTTAAAACAATCATTGATTTTTTTTCCTTCTTTTTCAATCTACTTAGCAAGAGAAACTTTCTGTTTCTATATTTTGGTGAAAAGAGATAGCACAATTTAACCAGTTTATTTTGCTTGCTTATAGACAATTTCAATTCAATTAAAACATTTTACTGAGTTAATTTTTATCTTGGTATAATCGTTGAAAGGAGGAAGGAACATTTTATTGTATTTTAATTTTTTAGTCATTTTATTTAATCATGACACATTGAAACGGCGAAACACGGCACAAACACTCGCGGACATAAGACAATACACAAAAGCGTTCTTTTTTTCGTTCCGGAGATATCAGCTTTTATAGTTTCCTCAAACGGTAACTTTGAGAATCATGATATCCGTTAACAAATACCATGATTGGTTAGAATAAGGGAATTGTTTCCTTTACTTCTTACCAAACATAACTGTAACTGAGTGCGCATATTTTCCCGCGCTTCCTATCCCAACTGCAACTTTACACCCCCGCAACGGGGGCATTCCTACTGTAAACAGGAAACATACCTTACAGACGCAAGGTCTTTGTCTTCATAAAAAGACTACCGCAATTTAGACTCTAAGCTGTAAACATTTGTACCCGCTTGTGGTGTAGAGGTCTTCTGTAACCCTAGCCATTGGAAATTTTAAAAAAATGGATTAAAAATCTCGACAAAAAATTCAAATGGTGAATTATTACACATATAAATAACACCACGGAGAATGGTATTATTTATTCCATGTTGAGGTGATCTATTTCAAGCTGTGGAATAAAGGATACATATTGTTTTATTCGAATTTATTTTCCAAGGAAGACATACAAACGATTAAACAATAAACACACACACACACGCAGCAGCAACATTTCATAGGACAAAGAGATGGGGTTTTTCGAGTCCTAGCTATTTAAATGAAGCGACTTCCTCGTATGGAGGCTGTGATTGTTGGAAAGATATTGTTCGCTAGATTCTGATACATAATTTTATTTTAAAAAATGCAAGCTGTTAACTTTCAAGATAAGATTACGATTAAATCCCGTCTGGCGAACAAGCTATAATTTACACGCGAGTCCTGAATGCCAGGACCATTACAATTTAAAATATTATTCAGGATAAAATTAAAGGGAATTATTATATATATACTTTAAATTGAATTCCCTTAAAGCACAAGACTGTGGATCTAGAAATATCTATGCTTATGTCATAAAAAATGAGAAAAACATTATCCTCGGCAAATAGTACTAGTCGCGGGTTTCTTTTCTTATCTCCTGCAACCATAGAAGTAAGATGGAAAGAGGGGAAAGCAAAACAAACCAAGATATGTCGTGTCAAAAATATTTTCCTTCTCATAACGTACACTCTTTTAGCCCCAAGCTTTCCTTCAAACAAGCTTATTTTGTTTCCTTATCGGACGCTACTTGCTGTCCCCTCCCTCGTCAGGATCGATGGCCGCATCTCCGATATATATGGTCATCGTCTACAAGATAAAAATCTTGATATTAAAGACTAGACAGACTAGGGGGTATGGGATTTTAAAGCACCGACGGATGTTTCGTCCTAAATCCTCCCCCTTCTCGAAAAGCAGCATTGCAATTTATAATTTTTTTTTATTCCGTCTTTTCTCCAAAGTTAATCGGAAGGAAGCGATTAAACTTGGAGAGGGATGTTCAGTAATTTATGGAATAGATGAAGAGTTAGGGGGAAAAAATTCACTCAACCAAAAGAAGAATCTACTCATCTCTCTCTCTATTCGGCTATTTTTTGACGATATGTGTGTATGTGTATCGAAGGCAAGATGATGGATGGTGTATGAATGGAGTCTCTTGCCGGATTATAAATTATGCTTTTCGTTTTAAAACGATGACAGACGTGGATTAAGCAGTCCAGTCGTAGTTGCCTGAATTTGTCAATTATTTATCCAGCTTTGAGGGGTGATAAAGAAAATGGATGTCCCGAGTCAAACTGCGTAACTTTCGGTTATTTCAAAAACTTCCTTGCGATCTTGTTAACTGGAATTTATTGCAGTTGATGGGGTGGGACAAGTTATGCATTTCTAAGTGAGGTAGGCTTAACTAAAAAAGCAAATAAAGGAAGGAAAAAAAAATTTTTTTTTTAGCTCATTATCGTATTTGCGCGTATGCAGACTTTGGTTTATGAGAATGATAGTGTCTCCGAATGGAAAAAGTTGCTTTGCAGCTTTAAAATGTAAAATAACATACAACTGAATTAAATATTGGGGGGGGGGGGTCCGTGTATTTTTTGAAAGCTTTGTGAACAAAGAAAAATATTTTACTTTTCTGATTTTGAAGAATTGTCTGTTCTCTTCATTTTAAAAATTATGGAAACCTGCTTATATAGGATTGTGAGTGTTTCGAAGTACTCGAGTGTTTCGAAACGCTATAGTTAGAAACCTAAAACGAATACAGCAAAAAACTACATTTGAAGAATACACAAACAATTCCAAGTTTTATTTACATACCTTACAGACAGTGGTGCACGCAGGAATTTTTCGGGGGGAGGAGGGGGAGTCCAACATTCTCGTATTATGCTCCAATACGCCACCCAACATATTCTTTTGATTTTGTCGATTTTCGGTAACAAAAAACAATCATAATTAATTATTGAATAAATAATTAGCATTAATTTATTTATTTATTAATAACAATTATTTAATTAAATTTTTCGTACTATATACATAAGGCTATATACATCAATTGAAAAAAATCAAGAGCTATGGGGGGGATCCGGACGCCCCCCCCCCCCCTTGTGTGCGCCGCTGCTTACAGATGTTCTATGTGTGAAACCGTGTATACACGACATCCATCAATGCTATAGTTTAGTTCCTGCCACACTACTCAACATGGTACTATCAACGTTATTGACCGCACGTGTTATATACTTTCATGTATTGCTGCTACATCATGCAACAAAAAGGGGGTACGAAACCTTTTTTTATATATAAAAGACTCAAGTCTTCGGATAAAACATCAGTAACGTTGATAATATCAATGTTAAGTGGATTTTGGCAGTAACTGGGCAATCGCATTGATGTATGCCATGCAACCAATGTGTTTCACACGTAGAATACATGTGCAGTATGTAAATAAAACTTGAATTGTTTCCGCATTCTTTAAAATGGTCTTTATCGTCGTATTCGTCATACTCTCTTTGCTATAACGCTTCAAAATTTTGGAGGGAATATGAATAACCCTGTATTAATGACTTTATATAAAAATGCCCTTAGCCCTTTATTGACCGCATTATGATTTACTGCAGTTTTTTTCATGCAATATTTTTTTTAATCAACACATTCAAAAATAAGGGATATACATAAACAAAATATTCAACTTTGGGCAACTTAATTAGTTAGAGCTAATTAATTAAATATATTTAACTGTAAAATTAATTATACACACTGTCCACTTAAAATAAATAGTCAAATCGTTTTCTAAGGTCTTCATTAACATACAAAAAATATAAGACACTTACCTTTTCACCTTACCTTGATAAGACATTACCTATTTTTCCGGAACAAAAATGACAGTCTTCGCAATTCGCTGAAGACGCCGCTCAGCTGACAATGCAATTTCTGCTTAAAACTATTCTCTTTCCCCGCTAAAATACTCGTCATGGAACCCTGCTGCCATATATCTTGGAAGAATGGATTTAAAAGAATATTTCTGCTAAGTATCGTCAGAATATTCGTAAAAATGGTTATTTTATGCTATTTTAAAGTGAGTGGTACTTATAAGTACCGTCGGTAGATAAAGGGTTAAACAGTAATTTGTCCATTATGAAACGAAAAGAAGAAAAAAAAATTGTTGACATCTTCAAATGAATATATATATATTATGGCATCCGTATTTTATGCAACATATTACAATCTTGCATTTTAGATATAACTTTGTTGGTCATATTTCCTTTCATAAAGAATAAGAATTCTCGTTAACTGCGATAAAAGAAAAACCAAATCGGTATAAATCTCTGTACAATCGAAATCAATTACACAACCGTTTACCGATTCATTTCCCTCAATTAGTTACAAAGGATGATATTTCTTCGAATAATTCTTTAATCATTGTCCTGATATTACTTCAATTGTTTCCGTTTCATTTATTATCATTGTATGGTCTATATATTTCTTTTGTTAGAATGTTTATTTCATTGTTTCTCGAATCTTTTCGACTTCGTGCTCTTTTCTCTTGTGACAATGGAAAGACAATACGCTCGTCGGTTGTTGTTTATTATAAGGTTTAGGATTCAACGTCGGGATAGAAGCCCAAAAGCTTATCGATTTCTGCGCCCTATACCTCCATATTCCTGGAAAAAGAGAAGGGGAACAACTTATATAGAACTCTAGGAACCATTGCTCGTAAAGAATGACCCATCATTTTGAATGCTGGTTCTTTCAAATCCGTTTTTATTTTCTGACGTGAAATCCTCTCCCGATCATCATCTCTCTAAGGATGTTTTCTACCCCCAGAGAAAAGGAATGATTTATCGACATCGTCATTCAAAAACCTCTTGAGTATTATCTTCTTTACCCCCTTCTTGCTTTCTGTAATTGAGTTGAAGAAGGTGTTCCAATTGGGAAAACGACAAAAGGATCTTTCTCCTAAAGAAAGATAGTGTGTGTCATCTTGCTCACGTGTGTGTGTGTCTTTTGTACCCCGATTAATCAATTCAGCTGGAATACTCAATGACTCGCCGCGCTGTGAGGTGCAATTTTTCAAATTTACTGTCGCCAGTTGTGTCCATTCCAGTGCGTGCTCTCGGTTGAGTTTGTGTTGTGGCAAACAATTCCTTTTGGGTTGACGGTGAGTGGATTTATTAGAATATCTGTTCCTTCGAAGTTTCCCTTTCTTTTGTTGATGTATTTCTGTTTTATTGCTGTCGTTGTCGAAGTGAGACCGTTTCGAGAATGTTCATTCTGTCTGGAAAATAAATGGATTTGTTATCTTGACGATTTATTCGCTGATTTAATCTTTTTAAGATGCAGTCTTACTTGTAACTTCGTGTAATGTTCTTTTATTTCTCACTGCGACATCACGTTTTTTGATTTATGTATTTTGCATCTTGCCAGACACACCTATTCTAAGTTAAGGCCATTATTCGCTTGGAGGCTTAGAAGTCTTTATTAAAAATAATTTCAACATTATGTGAGTGTTGATGTATAAAAAAAATGGGACAGATCTCTGCTTTTTTAAAATATTCTTTTAATCGATTTGTTATTATGTTTCAAAGCTGATGGGGAAAGTTTTCAAGTATTCTAGACGTTTCTAATTTGTTTTCGATGCAGTAGCTTATAAGTTAGAGGCTTTTTATTCTAAAAAAGAAAAAAAATTCTCCTCTTGTCCATTTGCAGTGTTCGAATTTTTTGTACGAGACACGAAATTTGGCTCTGTAAATCCTGGGAAATTCGGTGAATATCAATGATCGCACTCAAATTTTTAATTCTTTTTAATGGAATAAATTCATGACGGTCATATGATAAATGCAATCACGTGATCTCCATTGATTTCAAAACTGACATTAAACTTGTAAACTACTCTTAAAATTTAGATAAACTTTCAACTTTGATCATTGAACAAATATGTTCAAGTATTTAAATTCTACGAAAAGATTTTCAAAATTAAAAAAGAAATCTGATTTTATACATCTAAACTTTTAAATTAAATTCATTTTGCTTACCTATGGGCATTACTATTGCTGACAAATATGTACATTTTAAAAGAAGGTTTCTGCAAAAAGCAAAAGTTGGCAACAGCGCAACACATAAGCTGATTGGCTGACAACACGAGATTGCATGAGACTGATGTCACATGAATTTATAGCCCAATGCTGAAATGTTTCGATTCATGAATTTTTGTGAAAGGAATTCCAAAACCTTAATTTATTTTCATAAATTAAATTAATTCGCGTTCAATAAATTTAAATATCTCGGCTATTTACCGGCTAGCTTAAGTGCAAAGTTAAGAAAAAAAATCTTATTTAAATTAACTATTTTAAATATAAAACGACTTCGTAACTTTATCTCGAGATTTTTGGCGAAATTTTATTCTCTCTCTCTCTCTCTCTCTGTTTTCCCCATTACGTAGCCCGGTTTCGTGCAAATCCAATTTACCAATGTTCAAAAATCATAAACCCATTCATTCAATTGAATAAATTACGCCACTGACGACATGAAACGCAACTCTTAACGAGGGGCGCACCGTATTGTCTTTCTCGAAACACACGCGGAGACTGTATCACTGACTTTAAAATCCGAGCCAAATTGAAAACAAAGTTTCAAAAGCTTTATTTGGAAAGGTCGCCAAAGGGGAAAAAAAAGAAGGAAAATTTCATTTCCCCCTTACGATTCCTTAGCAATGAAATCAAATCTTATTAAGTCGAGGCGAACACGCTTGGTGGATTCCAATAAGATCAGTTCCGTTGCGATCGATACAGACTGTGGGAAGCTCTGAGCAAGTCCCCGAGAATTAAAATGCAGTCGGGTCGTCTTCTTTTCTTCCTTTGAAGTATTTAAAAATATAGAGATGGGAGAAAATGGCGGTATTATTTCGTGGAATGGAAAAGTAAATAGTGTGGTGGTGAGTTAGTTGTAAGCGAGCCCCCTGGAACTTGTTACAGCTACACATACCGACTTAATACAGTATACCTTTTGTTTTAGCATCTAGCTATATTAGATTTTCGTTTTATTTGGTAAAAGGAATATTAAGTTTTTGGTAAACAATTGTTGCAACTCTTATTTATGATTAATGTAGAAAAGCAGAAATATTTGTATCGATACGTAATGTGGTGTTTGTGTGTAATATTCAATTAGCAAAATTTCAACTTTATTTTAAATTTATAACTTGTGTGGAATATATTTCAACATATTGTTTAAAAGCTTCATTTTTTAGCTAATGTGATTCAGCTTTTTGTTTTTTAATCATTTTATAGGGGTGGGGTGAATATTTTATCTTGTTTCGAATAACTTTTATAGTTGACGTGAATGCCTCCCCATCTAATTTGGTGGTTATGGCACTCGGCTTGAAATCTAGTGGTCTCGGGTTCGAATTCCGAATAAGGCATGGATGTAACTTCGGAAAAAGTAGTCGAACTTTCGCCTGAAATGGATTCCCGTCTCGAATGGAAAGCAGCGTACCCATTCTTATCTATGCTGGGATCTTCGTTTGTAATAAAAAAAAGTTTATATTCTTCTGTGTTTGTATTGTATGTTTCTGTTCATCTATCTTTTGTCTTTCGTATATATCGCAGTATGAAACACGACAACAATAACAATTAATTTGAATATAGTTCTCATATATTTCCCTCTCTCCCTCATACAGACACATTCCTTATAAATTGGATAGAATATATAAACATGTAGAATAATGGCAAATGTTAAAATTTTACATTATTAAAATTCTTTCCGCAGATGAGATGCCGCTTACAGGGGTTATTGCATGTTAAATCTGCCGTGGCTCCAAGTCCTCTTAATGTAGAAGTTAGGAAAGAGTTGCTAGCTCAAGAGTCGTTCCCCTGTCACTTGATTTGGGTTCAAAATTAAAAGGCTCGAAGCCCTTGTGCTGCTTCGAAATTCAATTATAATAATCAAAGATTGATTGTAAATTAGTAGCATTTATTTATCTGAGTTTCAAAAACATATGCCGTAGAATAGTTTTCTAAAGCAAAAGTTCTCCTGGTTTTTTCATTGAATTTCTAATTTAAAAAAATTTATATAAAACTTTAATTGAGAAATAGATCCGAAGAATTTTTTCCGTCAGGTACTTCCTGTTTTCCCCCCGTCCCTCTACATCCGTCGAAATTATTTTAATTTACATTTTTAATTAGTATATCTTGTGTATTTTGAACTGTCTAGAGAACATTGTTAAAAAAATTGATTGACTTGTGTATAAAAATTTGATTTATTTGCATGAGCCAACAGGATACAAGACTTGCTTCTGTCCTAGAACTTTGTATTGAATATTGAGAATTGTTTTCATCTTAAATTCAGTTATATGTCCCTAAAGCCTTCATGAGGCGTTTGAGTCACTGTAGCCAATTGTTAAACTCTAAATCAGGAGTTCGAATTCTGATTCCATGAAGAGTCATTGAACGGAATAATAAGAACTGTTGTATATTAATTGAATTGATTTCAAGATCTCTCCTAGTGTGGTCTTGAAGTTAGGAGAGTAAATTATTAGCTCTGCTATCGTCTCGACATTTGGTCGTTGTTCAGAATCAAGAGGTCCATTTCCAATAGTTCTCCAGAGACTTTAATTCAAACTAAATCTTAACAGGAGTTGTGCATAAGTTAGAACCCACTCAAATGATGTCGTCACTTAACTATGGCTCAAAATAATGAGTTTTAATTAATAGCTTTTAGTTCTGTTAACATTTGCATAAATTTCTAATGGTTTAAAAACTGGGATTCATAAAATTTTCAAGTTTCCTACTCACTTACGTCAAAAATAATTTTAAAATATGTCAAAGCCTCTTTAACTGTATTTCTAAATGCATTATAGTCCCATTACTCTTATCGTGAAATTCTTCATTTTTCATGAGCTGTTTTAAAGAATAGAAAAATTGGAGCCTTTTTAGAAGTGCAAGTAATTAAAAGTGACATGCATTTCCTTTCAAAATGATGTAGAAGTTTGTCATTTGCGCCTGCCAACAAGAAAACTTGCGAACAATTAGAAAATGCCCGTACCTTTTATTAGCGAGAGCAGCGTGTATGAAATAATAAAATTTTTCTCTAAAAGGTATTCGGGTCGCAGGTGGTTTTGAAAATTTCCGATCACTTTTCATTTCAGTTTATTTTCTCGACATTTGTTATGCAGTTTTCTGTTTTCATTCCTCTCATAACGACCAAACTTTTCAATTTAATTTTAGTTAACACTTTTTAATATTAGCTTACTTTACATATCTAGTGTGTGTGGGGGGGGGGGCAAAGCGGTGAGTGGTCCAGCTTTTTAATAATTTTTTTGAATGGTTAAGGGGAAAAAAAGCACAGTCATCGAGTCTTAATTAGTATGGTGAATGTAATATGCAATGATACATGCTAATAATTAGTGCAAAATGAATTATTTATTTTTTAGCTGTAAAACAAAAGTTTTCTAAGAAAATTCGTTGCTTAAAAGATTTTTAATTCGTTTATTTAGTAGTTTGGAATGTAGTTATATAGTTTACAGTTAGAAACGAGATTTCATCATGAAGTCGAAAATTACTAGGATTTCTGCTTCTTAAATGTAATTTATCCTCAGAATTATCACATACAGTCCTTCAAAGTGTAATATGAAGTTTTAAATGTAGTTTTTCACTTTTGTTACCTCAACGCAATGAGCTTATAAATAATGTGACGTCATAGGCCCATGATAAACTTAAACGTGTGATTATGACTTAGCAAGCACGTGTTTTCAGGCAATCGGTTCAAGCGCTTCCTTGTTGCCGACTTTTGCTTTTGGTGTCGAAACTTTCTTTTAAAAAGTACAAATTTGTCAACAATAAACCACATATCTAAGCACAATACATTTGATTTAAAAATACACGCATAATATTAATTTTTTTAATGTTAAACACTTTTGATGATTTTTTTAAAAAAATTCTTGAGCATCGTCATCCAATTATGAAATTCGAACTTTTATCTAATTTTTAAAAATATAACAGCAAGCACACACACATAAGTTTAATGTATGTTTTGAAATCAATGTTGAACACGTGATTTGCCTTTATCGTGTGGCCGTCCGGAATTCAGTCCATTTAAAACTCCAAGATCAAATGCCCGTAACCCATTTCATAGTTCTGTGCAACTTTTGGTCAAAACATAAATATTTGGATAGTCTTCGGTAACAGGCCTTATTCTTTCTTTCTTTTTTTTTTAAAATAATGGGCAATCAATTGGAAGGTTTTGAGTAATGTTGTATTAGAGATAATATTTTTGTTTATTCAGTCTATTTGTAGACCTTAATTAGTTAGTTTTTAAATGCATCATTCTCGACCTGAGACTTCTGATAACCAAATTGCTTCACTCAAGATGAACTGGTGTTGTCTGGCTTACAGCAATACTGCACGACAAATGAGAAGAACAAGCTTGACATTGCCGACAGCTGTAGATTGTATTAATTAGACAAAAGATATCGGAACTAGACCTCGAACTTTTAATATTTGTTCGCATAAATGTTGCTAGTTTATCATTTGATTCAATGCAAGACATAACAATTTAATATAAGTCGATATAAGCAGTCTTTTAGTTCTCTCTTTCTGCATGTTTACACAATGAACTTAACTTGCTAGAGATGTACTCCGGTGTATTTGATTAGTTATAAGTGTTCTTTAGTGTTGCTGAATTGGCTGTATTTTTTTTCTTCTCCTAATAAATTGAGACTAGAATTCGCATGGAGAATATTTATCATCTGTATTCTATTTTAGGATATCATTACGTATTCCCCTAAGAGGCCGACTAGCTTGTTCACAAAAATTTTTATTTAAAATAACACTTTCAATTCCTTACTTTTTGATACATTTTGGCACATTTTTCTTGAAATAAGGAAATTGATATATGGCTCGAATTTGAAAAGAATTATTTTTCCCTGTTTCGAACTATCTTCTGAGTTAAAAAAAATTCCGAAAAGAGTCTCCTGGCAGTATCGTTTGCTCTTGTTGATATAACATTCCACGAAAGATCAATCACGAAAAAAGAAGCATCGGTAAACATTTCTTAGTTTTTTTGCCTTTGTTTTTGCATAAATTATAAATATATATATTGCTAAATGGGCTGCACACATTTAGGCCCAGAAGTTTTTATCTTATCGCCGTTTTTCATAAATCATCACAAAGCGACTGATACTTTGAGCGCAGCGAGAAACACAACTGTACGGAAATAAATTTCCCAAGGAGACATTATGTCATTTCCTATAAACAATAGTCTGTTTTGGAGCTTTATGTTTTTGATTGCGTCCCCAGATGGGAGCTGAACGCAGAAGACAATGCATCAAATAAAACCTTTAGGATAAAGGAGTAAATAATGTGAATCACAAAAGTGATTAGGGGTGTTCTTACTTTGTGATGCTTTTGTCCCCCTTCCCCCTCTCTCGTTTTGTTGTGTTTCTAAGATTTTTATTATTTTCCTCGTCACATTCCTACGAAAAAAGAAAAACTCGAGTGGAATGATAAAAGAAATTCTCTTGAAGTCGGTTTTTGCGGTTTTATTTTATTAAAACAATAAAGTTGTTCCAAGTCTCATAATTCTCGAATAAACGCTAAGGATACAAGGGTGCCTAACTGGAAAGTAAAACACAAACATCTCTAAGTGCCTTCATTTTTTTCCATCCTGCTTGTATTTCTGTTTTATTACATTTACGTTAGTCGTGTGGTTAAAGGTTAAGATTTCCATAATCTTATTTATTCAGTCTCCACCCAGCTTTTCCCCGCTTTCATTTGTGTGTCGCAATGATTTTTCCCTCTGCGTTTCTTTTTCCCCAGACCTGCTGATGGCTTGTTCCTTCTAATGAGAATGTCTTCTTTTCTGGTGTTTGGCGGAATAAAATTTGCATGCATATAACCAACCGGGGTCGTGTTTTGCGAATATGAGGCCTGGTCCCCCCTCGCCCTCACTTCTGCGACAGCAAAAGTCATCCCCCCCCCTCTTTTTTTTGCTGAATCTGTTTCTTGAGTAAACAACAATCCTCGGGTTTTTGTTTGTCTTGCAAACTTTATTATCTTGCTTTGTTAAAATGTTTTTTTTTTAATGAGTTAGTTGCTACATCTTTTTTAAATGTTTCAGGTTTTGTATTTATAAGACAATGGGCTATAAATTCAGGATAAATGCAGTCACGTGTTCTTCATTGATTTTAGAATCGACGCTGCTGACAAAACTGTTTCATTCTTGTTTGTTGTATTGCTTGTAAAATTTTGATAAAGTTTCGAATATGATAACTGCTTTAAAGTTGTTGATGCAGATGTAATGCAAATATGAGAATGAGAAGGGACTAAGTTATTTTTCTCCCTTCATCATTATTAATTATTTGTGAAAATTGACAGGCTCTGTAAATGATTGTATACCTCTCAAAATTACAAAAAAATTTTAAAAATATAAATTAAACTATGTGTTACTTATTGCTGCAATTTTGTAGCAATACACACAAATAACCAGTCACGTTATTGAAATTCTTCAAAAAGATTTTTAAAGTTAAAAATATATAAATTGTTGTATTATACAGTACTTTTTTAAATCGAGCTATTTTTTTTCTTTACCTATGTGCATTATTATTGTTGACAATTTTATATATTTAAGGGAACAAGGTACGAGATTCAATTAACCAAAATTGGTCGAAAATTCAAATAAAATATTTTTAACCTAAATTATTCTTTCTATAATTTTCTATATTCTCACAAAATTTGAAAGCTCTAAGTTTAAAAAATTCAAGGTTATGATAGATTTTATGTTCGTTTTTATTCACACCCAATAGCAAATGAAACCTTAAAACGGATTTAGCTTGGAAAGAAAAAATAACTCATTTATTTTCATTTAAAATGCAAAGGCTTTTTTTTTTCTTCTATTGTGTCAAATGCTGTGAAATTTTTTTTACCCATTGCTATT
>BMAV01009539.1:168428-202406 GCA_019973955.1 Trichonephila inaurata madagascariensis | reverse complement strand
CTTCTATTGTGTCAAATGCTGTGAAATTTTTTTTACCCATTGCTATTAGTACATGTAACAAAAGTTGGTATGCATTTTTTAATCAAAGTTATACATATTTTTTAAAAATAGTTGATTTGGAATTAACACATTTTTCGAAGAATTTTCAATGAGCATTGAGAAAAAAATATTATTTTACGAATGTCAATGATGCCCGTACCAACTTTTGTAATACATAGTTTGATGTGTTTGTAAATCAAATTTCATGTGTGTACTTCAATTATTGAAGAAAAAGTAGCATTTTAATATCCCTTCCTAAATTTTAAAGTTTAAAAATTAAATGGTTACAGTATTTTTTGAGCACAAAAACTTTTTTACATAATCCATATACATTGGTTACAAGCTACAAAGTTGTAAAAAACATTAAATCAATTTATATATATATATATATATATATATATATATATATATATAAATCGTACCGTGTCCTCTTAAATACCATAAATTTCTCAAGTTATGAAATAAAAAGTTGCTTTGGATCGCTTGAGATATATTAATTAATATCTATGTTGTAGAATTAGTTTATTGTAGTATATATTTGACGATAATGCATAGTATTTAAAACTGTGAGTGAATTTAACCTTGATAACGTAAAATCGGTATTATTTTGATTGGAATGTGAAAACATTAACAATGTCCTTCGACTCCTTTTGAAAACATTCAGTGTACTTGTAGAATAATATTTACCTATTAGTTAAAATAATTGGCTGTCGTATACCTAATTAATTTCTTAGCAATATGCTGAAATTTCTCGAAAATTTTAATGCCTTGTTATTTGGTTCATGAATGCTTTTGTATGTATTCGTTCTGTTACAACAAATCAATTAATAAAAAAAAATCTATTTTTTAGAGAATATTGGCAGATCGTTAATTATTGATTTTACTTATTCAGATAGTAAATGAAGCGGTTTTTTAAGAAAGTAAACTAAAAGATTGTACGTGTCCATTATTTTTATGCAAATCAAGATTTAAGGGGACACAGTACGATTCAATTGACAAAAATCGGTCAAAAAATCAAAACTAATTTTTTTTAGCCTAAATTATTCTTTATATACTTATCTCTATGACCTCACAAAGTTTGAAAACTCTAAACTTAAAAAACGCAGAATTATGATAGCTTTTATATTCATTTTTATTCACATCCCTATGGCAAATCAAAACTTTAAACTTACTTATCTCAGAAAGGTAAAATAACTAGTTTGTCTTCATTTAAAATGCTAAGGCTTTTTTTTCTATTGTGCCTAATGTTTTGAATTTTTTTTACCTATTGTTAATAGTACATGTAACAAAATTTGGTATGCATTTTTTAATCAAAGCAATACTTATTTTTTAAAAAATAGTTGGAAGTTAGAATTTGCAAATTTTTTAAGAAATTTTCAATAAGGATTCATAAAAAGAAATATTGTACAAATACCAATCATGATATCGCAAAACCCATACCAACTTCTGTTATACATAGTTGGATGTACTTGTAAAACAGATTTCATGCGTGTACGTAAATTTTTGTAGGAGGAGTAGCATTTTAAAATCACTTCACAATTTTTAAGTTTTTTCCTTAAAAAATTAAATAGCTAAATTTTTTTATAAAATTTTGAGCACAAAATCTGTTTTACATAGTATACACTCGTAGGAGGCAACCAAAATTTTTTTGAAAATCCTTAAATTAAAATTTTTTGCTTAAATCGTTCCATGTCCCCTTAATTCAAAATATGTTTCACCTCTCTGCTATTATTATTGTTAAATACTTTTAATAGTGATGTGTAGCTTCGTTCCAGCTCTGTATAATGTTCAAAATGTTATCCAATAGTAATACTCTATTTCTTGCGAATACTGTGTACTTACAGCTACTAAAACTTCTAACTTGAATGACAGCAATGTATTTTATTTTGCCTTCAGCCATCTTTTCACAAATTCACTTTCGAATGTCAAATACTTTAAATTTTATATTTAAATCTCATGCATACGTCTGTCGGAATATTGTAACACAAATCTTATCTGTCTATATTATTATAGTCTAGACCTTCTAAATTATATATTTTATTTATTTTTAGCTCTGATCTTTTTCTCTATCCATATGTGTTCGTTTGTTGACGCTGTATACTTATTTTTTCCCCTTTTTTTCGAATTGAGTGCATTATCTCTCAAAATCTTATAAAAAATGCAAATTAATAAATTTAAAAAAAAAAAAAGCTGTCTCCTTTTTTTCCCCTAATCATTCCTGAAAAAAAGAATGCACATTTTTAAAGAAAATAAAAACTGTGGCTTATTTAAGGGTTTTCTTTTTCTTCGTAATTAACTTCGTCTAATATTCTAAAATCTTTAAAGTTTTTTTTTTTAAATGATGCGTCCTAATTAATTTTTTCTTCCTATTTTCTTTTAAATGCAGAATTTATTAACTTGAATTAATTGAAACTGAAGTTTTTGTCTCTCTTTCGGTTCCCCCTTCCCCATCGCTCGCTGTTTTTACTCTTTCTTATTTAAACATTAAACTTTTTTCCCCTCAAACCATAGATTCGAACTCTTTTAATTCATTCTCTGAGGGAAACTAAAGAGTTAAATGTATGGTCTTCATTCTGACGTTGTAGTGGAAGATGTTGTGCTTTCTGGCTGTGACAGCTTTTAAACAGCGTTTAATAAATAGGCAGACGAGAAATGGAGTTCTGATGCAAAAATCGATGGTAATGTGATTTGACTAATGACGAAGTAATCGCTCAACTTTCTGTTCGTGTTGCACTGGATGTCAAGGATTAACTACTCTGGAGAAGAACTTTTAAATGAGTTAATGTTGCTTGAAGAGAACAATTCAAAAGCTTCGACATAACTGCTTGCTAAAAGCTGTTTTCACCTAATGTGCACAAAATATAAATGGGTTTTGCGATTCCAAATTTGATTGGGAATCCTTCCAGAGAAAATCCAAGTCACACACACAAAATTTATTATGGATGGATTTAAAAAGTGGGGATTGCCCTTTGAACACATTTATTTTTATTTATGGCAGATAATGCTACATTTATACATTTTGGGAGGGAATGGAGTTAACACATTTCAGAGGTGGGGAACCCGCGGCCTTGAGTGAGTTTCCTGTGCTGCTTTCATAAAAGCTAGCACTTGTATCAATTAATATTTAATTATATAGATTACAACAATTTTCTAATCAGTTGAATTCAGTAGCGCACACAGAAATTTTTCAAGGGGGGGAGGGTCCGAGGTCGAAAGTTCACCATTCTTGTATCATGTTCCTTTCGATTTTGTTGATTTTCGGAAACAAAAAACAGTAAAAAACTAATTATTGAATAAATAATTAGCATTAATTAATAAAATTAATCATTAATAACAAATATTTAATTAAATTTTACGTACTATATACTTAGAATTATAATCAATCGGAAAAAAAATCAAGGGCTTCAAGGGCCCCTCCCTTGTGTGCGCCACTGGTTGAATTAAATAAAGAACGGCATGAATGCATGTATATTTCAATGGCTACTTGTGGTAACGCGGCCAATTGTGCATTTTAAATGTTAGAACGCTACCTAGTGCAACACTACCAGATATTTTATATGATCTCTACTCAAAAACTACTTTTTTACTATTATAGTTATGACTGATTCCATGTACGTTAAAACGTATTTTTGTGCAAGAAGGGCATTTAAATATTAATTTGAAAATTATTGAAGTGTTTTATCATAAGCTTCTGTTGACTGAGGTACAACAATTGTGTACTAAAAAAAGGACACTGGTTTTCTTATCTTATGTAAATCTGGTAATGTGCTGTTAAAAGACTCGTCTCGTGTTGTTAACTGCCATTGTAAAAATCTAGTTATTGTGTTTTACTTAATCTGTAGTTTTACTGGTACTTTTTTTATTATTGTATATGTAGCAAGAATATGCTTCCATAGAGAAATTTAATATTCGTTCCGAATGGGAATACAAAAATATCTTATATTGTAACTTTTTCCATCAAATAATAAATAAATAAGAATTTATTTACTTATTTTGTAATATCTCTATAAAATACACTAAATTGTTAAAATTGTACAAAAAGGATATAATTTCATAAAAGTCGCATTTATAGGTACATTAATCTTGACGGCCTTCTTCATTACTACCTGATTTACATGTGGCCTCTAGTGATAAAGATTCCCCACTTCTGACCTATTTTAAAAAAGCTTAACACATAGAAAGTGGCATGCTGACCTATTTTAAAAAAGCTTAACACATAGAGAGTGGCATGCAACGAGAAGTACATAATCTGAATTCCCATGTAAATCCCTTTATGTCCTCTTTTGAAAAAATCTTTAACCACTGTTTGTAAACTGTATTTATTTTAATGTATCCTGTGATCCGTCGCCAACTGTTGAGAATTCACGACTCCCGTTGTTAAAGGATTAATAAATATGGTGCTCTTCTAATCATTAAATACATTTGGCATTACAAAAAGGTGATGCTTCTTTACTTTTAAAAGTTGATCAAATACTATCTGATATATTCTTCTGCTTATAAATCTTTCACAGTTTGCTCAATAAGGAAGTCTAAAAAATTTGTAAGCATTCATGTTATCGCTTGCTCATAGTCTTGTCGTCAACTTCAAACCAGATTGTTAACTTACGTTTGCATAATAATTTTTTTTCTATCAGTGTATTCTAAAAGTTGAGTTATTTCGCTGTATTTTTTATAAAAGCATCTTTATTGAACAGTTATTACTTTCTTTTATGTAACATGAGTTTTTAAAAATCAAATCGATACGAAAGTAGAATTTATTCCAATTTTCTTCCAAAATGTCGTTATTGTGAAATTTTCTTTGCATTATCATAAAAATGTTTATATATCAGGCGTTATTTCATGAAATTTAAAATATCAATTTTAAGATTTCTCACCTTTAAAAAGGTGACATGTATGCATTAATTGTTTGCAAATGTTCACAAAGCTGTGATAAATAAGCCATAACACAAGCATATATTAACATCCACAAATTTTTTCCATTTGAAAAGGTGTGGATTTTTTCTAAATATAATGGGTGAAAAGCCTACTATGACGTCAAAAGCCTATTATGTGACGTACCAATTTTTTCAGTTGGAGGAAAGGTTGAAATTTTTACTTACGCGTTGAATCGTAAATTGAAAATAGTGCTTTTAAGAAAGAAATTTTTATAAATTCTAGAATGAGATCCGGTCCTCAAGAAATCCCTTTCTATAAACCTCAACACGAGGGCAATAGAGATAATTCGAAATTGAAATCTAAGTAAGAGTGTACAAACACATTAATTAAATATTTTCTAGTATTTTTTCTCCCTTGTTAGGAAAGTTGATTGTAT
Source organism: Trichonephila inaurata madagascariensis (assembly GCA_019973955.1). Taxonomy (NCBI): domain Eukaryota; kingdom Metazoa; phylum Arthropoda; class Arachnida; order Araneae; family Nephilidae; genus Trichonephila; species Trichonephila inaurata. Next base: position 197,056 of record BMAV01009539.1, on the reverse strand, counting down.
AATTCTTATTACTCCCCTACACTCACCATCAATTTATTTTTAAACTTTTCAACTGAGTATGAATGTTATTGGTAAGAAAGAGAGGAAAATATTTCTTTTACAGTAGTCATTTGTGAGCTGGGGTAATAAATTTTTTTTTTATAAAAATAAAATCTAAGTTTGTCATTTTCGAGAACTTGCCAAGCATTTAAAGGTGGACAAACTTCCTAACGCGAAATATTTCGAGTTTGAGTCATCGTGACATCAATGGATGTCCTTCACAAGTTGATTGCATTTCCTTTCTGTTCCATTCCGATTTTGATGCGTTACGGTTTCTTTATTAAACCGAGAACCATAAATAAGACGTGTTTTCTGTGATGTCGGCAATATTTTTGTGAAGTGTCGGCCATTTATGCCTTTTCAGCCAACGAGGCGATAGTTGTGGTTGTTTGTCATACCTGTATGACATCACGAATGGTTTGATTTCAATCAATCCCAAGGAAATGTACTGGTCCGATTGACATCTTCGTCACCCATGTGTGTACTGGAGTTACGAAAAACCGCTGGCAGGAATACTATGGTAAGATACTGGGTATTTTTTTCAGCTGAAATGGATTTTATCGTATGAATGCGAGTTATGGTGGGTTGTAAGTGTTGTCCATCTTTGGCAGTCCAGTTATGTCTAATTATAATCTTATGCATTGATTCTGCAGGTATAGTTGTCCTTTTATTTTGCTCTTCATGGTGAACTTTTCGGCAGTTTTTATTGTTTTGTGTTTAGCGCGTTATGGATTGAAATCTCTTTGTTTAGACTCTGATAGCATGCTTGTATTTCGATTTAACCCTTTACCAGGCCATGGTTAATATACTTACCACCAAATTCATCAATCTAATCTCATTATCAGTCATCTTCATCTAATTTGCAATTTATTTTACATATTGTGGTATTTCCCAACATATTTCATAAAATTGTTGTGTGTTTACTATATACCAATCTGTTTTCATAAATTTAATGGGAAATAATGTGTAATTATATAATTTCATCATTATATAAGAAGATAAAATATTTCTCTCTAATTCTCTATTCTTATTGAAGGTTGTAGTATTTACAAAATTTATTTTGGAAATTTCTTGTGAGGAGTAGTAAAAGGAGAGAAACAAAAGGTACATAAATGCCTTTCAATAGCACTCAGTGGGTTGTAGTAAACGTATTCCCTCCAACAAAGGGGTCTTAAAAATCAAAATAAATTTCTCTAAGAAGTGAAATTGATTCCTTTTTTTAAATCATTTCGTCCCCAAAAATATTTTAACATACCATCACTAGAAAAAATAATCCGGTAAAGGATTAAATTTGTTCGAATGGAACGTTTTTATACGATCAAATGTGTAAAATTGTCTTTATTTTTTAATGCAATTATTGTGTTTCTGAAAATGCCTGTTAGTAGATCTGATTTAAATATTTATTGTAGTTCTACCATTTTTGCACACAGTATATATTCCATAACAATTTTTTAAAAGCAGCTAATGTTCTTATATCTTCATAACGGCATCCTACTGTATTCTTGTAATTTCAAAGAATTATACTAATAGGATTTCCTTTCGTATATTTATTTTCTCTTGCTCAAATTAAATGTTATGTAGTTTTTTTGTCATAAATATTACGGCTGTCAACCTAATCTTCTAAATAGTTATTTTCTTGTCAAGGAAAAACTCATTTGTTGATTGTTTGATAGGTTCCATGTATGTAAACATTGACTCGCGTCATAAACTGCAGCAACTTATACATGAATGAAGTATTTTCAATTACTTAATGTCGCCTCAGCTTCATTTACAGTGTTGTCAAACATTCCCAGAAGAAACGTCAGGGGCTAAATAAAAAATTATAAACTTTATCCGGATCAAGTGTACGAATTTCCTGCCATGTCCTGCGGATATATAACCACCGACTTTCTTTCTCTCGCTCGTTTTTCCGAGTTTGTTGAAATAGCGGAAGGGACAAATATTTCTTTTTCCCACAGACTAATATCCTTTGGGAAATTGCGCCTGCTTGATCTATAGCATCGCTGTGTGACATCCAGCGTAGGCAAGATTTCATTTATATTAAAGATACAGAGCGATTGCCCCCCAAATATCTCTATCTTGTGTCTGTCTCGTCTCGTCGGGGTTGTCAGGCTTCCGGACAGTCCTGACCGACGTTATCTTGACGTTAATTCTTTCCAACGGAAAACGTTTGCTTCCTGTCGTCTTCTGTATTACTCGGTAACTGAAATAGACGCATCCCTATTTATATTTATTTCCGCCTCTTTTTCGGTTTTTATTCGCCCTAGCTCGCTTTGTGTTCCTTTTTTACCCCGGTTTTTGTGCACTTTTCTGTCCGCAATCGTTCGACAAGACTTTGATGTTTCTATAGTCTACAAATACAAACAAAAATCTTAATGGGATTTATTTTTTCATTTGTGGAAACGATGAGATTTTGGGAGAGAATATTGGTTTGTTTCGCAATCGAGTGTCGATGAAGGTTTGAGGCCTCGGCTTTTCTTCCCTCTCTCGCTCTTTTTCCCTTTGTGCTGATTGTATAAGCTGATTTCTGAAATCGATAAGCGAAGTTAATTTCCGTCTAATAACATTTTATCACAGATGGCAATTTATTTTTATATTTCTGTACACCCGGTTATAGGACGTTTATAGGAATTTTTTTCAATCTATAGATAGAGGTAACAATATTCCTTATGGAGCTTCATTATAACTAGAAATTTAAAAAACGCGTTATATCCTCTAGTGTAAGGTATCCGACTACGTTCGGAACCGTGATTTTGCAAAAGCGTACAAATGGATAACATTTATGATATTTAGTGTCACTTTGATTAGAAAATGTATATAAAATTGTTTTAAGAATAGTATTACAATAAAAAATTATTTAAGTACAATATTTTGACAAAAAAGGAACATGGAATGACCCATTTTCAAAATATTCTCCTTTTGTGAAAAATGCTTCTATTATAATATTTTGCCTGTATATAGCTCAGACCTATGTACAGAGGCACAACTAGAATTTTTGAAATATATAACTTGGAAGTGGGTTTATCCATGTTTTACGACAACAGAAGGGAGAAATTTTAATAAAAAAAAACGTCTATAATTATCTGAAACGTAACTCCGAAAATAATGTGAATTTTTCAAAAATCATAGTTGAGCCTCTGTACAGAGGGCTGAGCTATATACAGGCAAAATATTATAATAGAAGCATTTTTCACAAAAGGAGAACATTTTGAAAAAAGGTTATTCTAAGTTAATTTTTTGCCGAAATATTGTATTTAAATATTTTATTTATTTATTTGTCAAAATGTCCTTAAAACAATTTTATACATGTATTCTAATCTAAGGGACTCTAAATATGAAAATTATCCATTTATGCGCTTTTTTTTAAAATTACAGTTCTGAACGTAGTCGGATACCGTAAGTAAGTGATTTATTTATTTTATTGAAACTTAAAAAGAGTTATTAGGAGATGAGATCTTATTTAAAGCATGGAAGTGTTATATTCTTTATCTTTAGATTCAAATTTATATTTAAATTTCATTGTTCAGAATTAGTATTGATAAATCTATTTACTTCCCATTTTATTCATTGTTATACTGCTTGTTATATATTTTTATAAAAGCATTTTTGTGAGATTAACTACTCCTCAAACTGGAATAGTTATGAAAAATGTAAAGTTAAACTATCATTTTATCATTATTTGAGTATCTGCAAAATAATTTTCATTTCGTTTAATGTTAATAATACCCGAAATTTCATAGGTCTTCCTTTTACTATTGATTTCTTTCTCGACAAGTGATAACATACAATGCCACAATTGTCTAATATTAGTTAAACTGATATAAATCCATTCAACAAAAACTTTTTAATGTCTGGATGTAAAATCGATATCAACGTTTGTGTAAAGGACGTTATCATAGTTAATTTAGAAAGGCTTTTGAATTTAGTGATTGATTAAATTTTCTATTGGGGAATTAAAATCTTTTATATTTAAATGGCCAAATATCCCTTGCTTTAGGTTTATTGTAATTCTTTATACAGTATTTCAACCAAATGCTGTGCTTGTAGTTAGTCGACTAGTAATCCACAAATCCAAATATAAAAAGAGGGTCAATAAACAAAAAAAGATGAGCAACAAGTGCGCAAAAATTTATTCTCTTTCAAGAGATATCTTTCAATGGAGAATTAAAGATTTTTTTAAAAATTGTATTTTATTAAGCGTTTTTGATATAGTTAATGAACGAAGCCGTTTCTTTTTCTTTATTATTATTAAAAGTATAAAGGAATATGCTATAGTAATTTAAATAGTTATATTAAAACAAGCATATTTTATTCAATAGATTTATTATGGAGTTATTTACAATTATATATCTCTCAAACTGAAATTTAATGAGGTTATTTGTAAATTTTATTTATATACTTCCAAATTTATAACTATCACTCGGAATATGTAACCTCAAATCCAGTTAATACATTCATGGGTGTAATGAATTTTACTATTGTTAATCATTTTCTGGTTAGTGAAGCTAAGTCAACAGAATCAAATATAAGTGGTCTGGCCTTCTACGGAACGTTTTATTAAACAAATACGAGAGTATCTTTTTATATAGTGCTAATTATACGTACAAAACTTTTGATATTGAAATGTGCCCAGTTAAAGATCATTGTTATCGAATTTCGTAAAATAAGGCTTCTAAATGTAACTGGCCTTTGAATTTTAATGTAAGAATTATATTTATAGGATGATATATAAAGTTTTGCGTAAGACATTATCCCTAATATACAGTATTTCCCCATTTTTTTTCGTGTAACACGTTTAATTGATAGTGTTACTAAATTATTAAGAAACCTTGGTGCTTTTGAAACTGCTCGATGAGATTTCAAAAATATTAGTATTTCCATGGACTTTTTGGTCGTTGTTTCAGAAAGTTTTCAAAGTTAAAAATTTTAACATAGGTCAATTATGTATCCATAAAAGGACTCTGTCGCATTTCATACATGTAGTTGCTTTTAGTAACTATTTTCAGTCTCAAAATTCATGGCGCATTCGAATCTTGTGGCCACTAACCGTGCATAGAGTAGAGGGGCTTATGCATGTTAAATCTGCTGAGGCTCAAAGTTCATGTTGGCGTGATATAGAAGTTTGGTGAGTGGGCTGCTGACTCAGGTGCCATCCTGATCACTTATCATGGTTTAAAATTACAAGATCCAGCAAGCAATCAATCAACTCTTAAATGTATCAAATAAAAATGTTCTAGATTTTCCTGCAAGCGCATAGGAATACCAGAATTTTTAAACCAAACTATTTAAATGGTTTTCTATTTTATTACGTATCAAAAATAAAATGAGGGAATAATCCCTCCAACGATTAGACAATTCTATTTCCAACCCAAGTCTGTATTTTAAGTCCATTAAATCTATAAATTCCATTTACGATGGATATCTTTCGCTCCCTCGTGAATTTAATGGAGTCCTTTTTCCTTTATTGCAGCGTCTCGTATTCGGTATGAAATAACAGCTGGGAACATAGGAGGAGCCTTCGCCGTCAAGAACGAAACTGGAGCTATCTACGTAGCTAGCCCTCTTGACTACGAAACCAGAAAATTCGTAAGTACTCATTTGTTATCTTAATGGGCAACCGAGAATACTCTAATCCTCTTGCTTCGCGGTGATTAGTCCGACGAGAATTCTGCTCTCTGTGCACCCCACACAAGAAGTTTTCTGTTTTCTTCGCTGCAATTAAGGGGAATAATTCGATCTAAATGAAAAATTTATTGGCTAGATATGAAATCTGTGGGAGATGAAGTGAAATGTGTTTCTCTCTGTTACCACAATTCAAGTTATTATTTGAAGAATGTGTTGAATAGTTCGATGTGTACGTTACTGTTCCATATGGGTTTAAATAAGTATCTTTCGTAATTTATTATATTCCTCTTTCGTTGTTTGATTAATGCTGAAAAGAGTTTTCTTTTTGTGGAAATGATGGAAATTGTTTCACGAAAAAAAAATATTGTGGCAATCTCTGAACTAGAATTGTTAAAAGATTCTATTATCGCTACTTATTAAAAAGGTTTGATTTAAAATTAATTGGAAGCAAACAGAACGTTTCCTCTTTGTATTTCAGCATGTATCTTTATGAAATGTGACTACGTTAGCCTAGTGGTCATGGTCACGGATTCGTGGTCGGCGTTTTCGAGTCACGATGCCACTGAATACTCGTGGCCGCGGTAGCCGAGTGGTATAGGTATCGGACCGTGGCTTACCTTGTCACGAGTTCGAGCCCAGTACCCCTAAAGACCCGCCGTATAGGGCAGCGATGCACGTTAAATCTGTCGAGAGCTGAAACGTCCTCCCGTTTTTTGTGGTGTGGTAGTTAGGAGAGGGGGGTGCCAGCTCAGATGTCGTCCACGTCACTTGACCATGGTTCAAAATTACATGGTCCGTCGCCAAAAGCCCTCGTGTAGCTGAACAATGCGACGTTGATATTCAATCAATCAAGCCACTGAATACTCGCCGTGTAGAGGGACTGATGTACGCTATATCTATCATGATCTAAAGTCCTCATATTGGCGTGGTGGGGAGTAGGAGAGTAGGGCGCTGGTTCAGGTGTCGTTCACGTCACTTAACCTAGGCTCAAAATTGCGAGGTCCGTAGCCATGGTTCAAAATTACGTGATCCGTCGCCAAAAGCCCTCGTGTAGCTGAACAGTGCGATGTTAATATTCACTCACTCGCGAGGTCCGTAGCCAATAGTACTCTTTTGCATAAGTGCAGCGTTTATAAAACACTTACTCATCTTTGTTGAATACCAAATTTTCAATAAAATGCAGCAGAAAATTATTTAAATTTTACTAATGATTTTCGAGGGGGTGCAAAGAATCGTTATAATACTTCCAAAAATTTGAAGAAAGTAAATTGATTTTCTCTCTATAGTTTAAGCCATTGGTGAATTTTTAGAATAACCCTTAGTAGAATAAATTCATTTCATATAGTTGCATTTATCCATTCAATTTTAAACATTTTCTCTTTATTTTTTCCATTTTTAAAAAGGGCTTTAAAAAAAGTATTTTCTATTAATAAATTGTTTGTCTCAAATGGAAATATACTCCTTTCAGTCACTATGATAATTATAATAAATATGGAAGAAATTGGAATAGAAGTATTGCATATCAAAAGGAATATTTATCCTAGATAGCATGGAAAAGGAATTTTTTATAAAAATTCGAAATTTAATGATGTGCTTTTATGTTTTCTTTTACATTCTTGTTACTTTATCTTGATTCATAATTCATGAAATTCATTTGGAATATCAAATTTCGCTGCTGAGGGAAAAGGGATTCATTTTTGTTTAAAAAATTGAATAGAACTAATTTTATCTCTTAATGCAAATTCATTCCTTATTAAATTTGATGCAGCATTTCAAGTTTTTCAAAATATTCCATTCTTTTAGCATTTTAAAAGTAACAATATTGCAACTTTAAATGTCTTCAAAAAGAAACAAATGGAGTTGTTGATTGCTGCTATGAAAGTTTTAATTGCTTCTGCAGTTTTGCTTCATTATTTGTCCGAAGGCAATAAAGTCATACGGGAGGGGGAATTATTAACTTAACAATAAACACGTTAATATGAATTAATTTATCCTTCTGTAATTACGCTTGAAATGTTGAATATACGGAAGTGTAATTTTTATTTTCAGTCGTTCTAAATGCTTATGCAAAATTGCTTTGATAATTAACTTAAGATGCTTACTTCATTGAAAAAAATTAATTAGCGTTGATTTATTTGTTTTCAAAATGAGTTGTAATTAGTTTTTACTTTTCTTAATGTAGAATTAAGGATGAAAGGATTTTGTAACAATTTTTTCATAAGGTTGAATATGAAAGTGGAAGAATTCTTTGTAACACAAGTTACGAGTTGTATTAATGTATCTAAGCAAGTTTCTCTTCCCTTACTAGTTAATTGAAAGTATTTTAAAGGTTTGATAAACATTTATTGTTGAAAAAATGGAATTTTTCTTTCGAATGGAAAATATAACTAGTTCATATGTATTGGTTAGAATATATAATTACTAATATTAATACATTTTAGAAAAACGCGTCAAGAAATGTTTGTGTGTGTTTTGGAAATGACTTGCACCTAGCAATAGCGCTGTGGGCAATTATGTAAATGAAAAGCTAATGACCAAAACAATTATCTGACTTTATAAGGAGTGATGCAGTAAGAATCAATTGTAGCCGAACACAGTTCTATTTTAATGAAAAATCTTTCATATGAAAATGGATAGTTATTCGGGACCTGATTATTGAATCACTTCATCTGGGAAGAGTACAGGCTGTAGGATTTTCACGAACTATTCCGTCACTGTTGTACAGTGAATAGGTCAGTTCCGGTAAAACCATCCCTGACGGGGGGGGGGGTAACTGTCTTGAACAACAGGATGCAGGTGAGTGAAAAATCAGCTGTCACTCTCCTTGTTACTGTGGATAGATGCTCCGTGGTTGTAGAGATTACGCGGCAATTCAACGCTTGTCCACTAAAAATTGCTGGCATATACCCGCCATTTAAAATTAACTTTTTGCTCTGGGGTAACGAAGCCATCGTCTTGTATGCAGAGTTTATTTTTGGCATGTGCCAACTGGGTCCTGGGTTTCGGTAGGTGACCTCGTGTCATTCGCGACTCGGCTTCAATAAGATCATGATCTGAATAATTTTTATCGTCCATTGTTATTCCTGGGCATATTTTCCGATAAAAACTGGGAATTTCGAACTATATTCAACTGGCAAAAGTGGCAGGATTGTATTATTATGTTATGTCTGTGTCTTAACACAATATGCCACCATTTAGGCGGTAGACGGTTGAATGGGCTTGTATCTGGAGTTGTGAGATTGTGAGTCGCGTACATTTATTTGTTTCGGATTACTGCTTGTACAAGTATTTGTCAACGTTTGCTATTATTTGCTGTCTTCTTAAAAGGATCGCAGGTGGAATTTACTTTAGTATAGGCGTCCAGAGAAACTGAGGAGAGTCATATTGCAAGAAAATTAGTATGTGTATGCAAACTTTGCTTTTGAGTAGATAGTTATGTGGAAAAATTTTGCTTAGACTGAGGGTCTCGATTCAATTATTCGTACTGATGGCAAATTATGTGCAGATGAATTCATGTGTTCTTGCCTGCAAGAAAATGTTCAAATTGATGGAGGGGCATTTGTCTGGGGACTGTCTATGTGTACTGAAATTGGACCCTAGGCCCTCCTACTTCACATATCGACGCTAAGAATCATGTTCTGTCATGTGTATGTCTCCAACATCTCCATCACGTTAGATCCCATCCTTCAAGGCATAAAGCCTTCGATCTGGAATTGTATCCGAAAGGTTCCGTTAGCATTTTGCAGGCATGGCTTTGTTTCGCACGCCATTTGGGTCACCTGACCCTGCCTAACTTAGAGTAAATAGTGGGAGATAACTGAGAGTCTGTTTGATTTTCCAACGTTTCCGATTTCTCGATTTCTTTGAGTTATATAAGTTGATTCAAATGTTAATCTCTGTAAAGTAAAATAATGAGGATATACTTGTGCGTGTTTTAGGGAGACAAGTTCTATGGTTTTGTATTTTGGGGGACAGGTTTTTTGTGGCTCTTCTTTTGGCCCCGCCCCCAAGTTTTATTTGAGTATGAAAATCTTAAATATAGCATCTTTTATACATATAACGTTGATTGGAAGATTTAGTATTAATAGATTTTAATTACCGTAAAATCCGGGGTATAACGCGCTCTTTTAACTCAAAAAAATAAGATCGAACTTCAAGGGTGCGTGTTATACGCTGGGTATAAAAAAAATTAATTAAAAAATAAAAAAAAAAAAAAATAGATAAAAAAAAAAAAAAAAAAATTAGACTTCTATACATATCGAAATACTGTTTGTTTAAAATAAATGGCATGCCTTTTGAAATAAAATTGTTGTAGTTCTCGGATAATACCTCGAATTAATGACTTCAAATCATGAGAGCCTTGAAGACATTTCAGATTTCTTCCTAAAAAAGTGGGTGCGTGTTATACGCCGGATATTACGGTAAATAGTATGTAATATTAAAGAGAGCGTATTCATTTTGACATATTCCATATAAATAGGCTTTTTTCCCTTTCCATTTTGAATGTCAGCAGCGTTAGTTAAAACCGGTGGCAATTAATTAACTATTCGTCGTGATTCTTCCCCCTCCCCGGAACGAAACTGTCAGCAATCGTTTTGTGAACTTTGAAAAATATATATATTTTTTTCTTCAAATTGGCATTTCCGATTTAAGTGTTTCTTAAACTTATCCTTAAATGTTAGTGATCTATGACTTTTATACCATTCTTTTCCGAATTGACAGAAAAAAAGGGGGAGAGGCTTTTGAAAAACCATTAATTTGTGCTCTTTTCGATTCCACCTAGGTCAAGAACATATCGAAAAAGTAACGGCAAACCAAATAACTAATCTCCTGTTTCTTTCTTTTTCTTTTTTTTCCTTCTATCCTCGATTTTTATTTAATATATTTTCTTTTTAGTTGTGTGCCATATATTTCTCTCGGCTTCAAAGAGAGGAATACAGCTTGTGCATTATTGAAACTTGTCTTTAAAAAAAAATTTTTTTTTTTCTTTCTCCGACGTTTGATGTATAACCCCAAACATTCAAAAGGAAAGGGAAAAAGGAAAAATTATTCCAATTTAGAAAATAGTAAATTTTTTCCCTCAAGTTGTCATTTATCTTTCTGCGTCTCAGGTTAAATATTTCAGAGCAGGATGTTTTTGAGATTTGGGCGAATTAAATGGTATTATTTGTTCGGTTAAGGGGATTATATAGCCTGCTTTCTTAACATACATTCGAATGCAGAAGTAAAATTCTGCTCACAATATACATTTTCTCTATCCTTTTATGCAAATCGGCATTGCCAGGTCGATTGATATTTTTTTTTCTTTTTCTTTTTTTCCTTTTTCATTTCCCTTTTTGAAATGCCATTCTCGTATTTGAAGAAAAAAAGACATTCCGGATTTTAACAATCCCTCTCTCCCTTTCCATCTTCTTTCTTTTATCTTTTGGATGTTCATTATACTGATGGGGTTAGAGAAACTTGCCTGTAACTTTTTACCTTTTTTACCCCCTATCCTTTAATATTTGAATTGTACATTAACGATTTTTGAGCAATTGCGTAATTGCCATAAGAATCTTTTAAGTTGAGATGGTATAATTAAAGTTAATATATTTTATTGATGATTTTTGCATATTGTCTTAATTTGTTTTACTGCCTTTTTGCAATGATGGAGTTTTAATTTCACGTTTCATTAAGTGTAATATTTATGTGAAAAATGTTTCTGAGGTATACGATTCCAAGTCTTGGAGAAAAAATGTTTAATGTTAATAAATTTTACAATGCAAATTAGGATTTTGTTGACATATCTGTAGTTCTACTTTCAATCGTTCTATTTATGTCAATATTATTTTGAGCCCTTGTTAACTGGATGCTAACTTACATGACGCCACTGTAGTTCACTCAAAGGGATATCTTACTTCATGACTAGCGACGTTCAGTTAATGTCTAGTTTCGCCAAAAATCGTGGTCATGGTAGCCTAGTAGTTATGGTCACGAACTAGTGGCCGACGTCATGCGTTCGAGTCTAGTGCCACGGAAGACGTCGTTTAGAGGGGGTAATGCACGTTAAGTCTATCGAGGCACTAAGTCCTCCCAATAGCGTGAGAGAGGGTGCCAGCTCTAGTGTCGTCCTTGCCACTTGATCATGGCCAATAACTCTGGTTGGTGTTGCATAAAATGTGATGTTAATATAAGGGTTGCCCAAATGAAAAGTGGTTTGGGCCGTGGTAGCCGAGTGGTATAGGTATCGGATAGTGGCTTGCCTTGTCACGAGTTCGAGCCCAGTACCACTAAAGACCCGCCGTGTAGGGCAGCGATGCACGTTAAATCTGACGAGAGCTGAAATATCCTTTCGTTGATGTGGTAGTTAGGAGAGGAGGGGTGCCAGCTCAGGTGTCGTCCACGTCTCTTGACCATGGTTCAAAATTACGTGGACCGTCGCCAAAAGCCCTCGTGTAGCTGAACAGTGCGACGTAAATATTCAATCAATCAATCAAATGAAAAGTGGACCTTTGCGATTGCGTTGGAATGAGTGCAGTTATAGATGAGCAACTAAACAGGAACACGAAGAACGATAGGAAGTGTACACAGCATACGATGTTTAACAGTGAAACCTATTAGTGGTTGAGGAAATTAATCGAAAGTAATGTCGTGCCGTATAAGGGTGCGTCCAGATCGAAACAACGTGATGAAGTATAGTTTCTGATTGCTGGAGCTGAGTTTAATGCGGACATCTATCGATGAATAGTGGCAGTCTATGACGAGCACAGTTTAGGTCGAATGTCTAGAAACAGCTGGTGTAAAAGTTTTTGAGAAGGGCAGCAAATGATATCGGATCTCCATGACAATGTCCGTCCGCGCGTCTGCCGGGAAACCAAGGCAGCTTTTAACAAAATCCATTGGGGGAAATGTTAGAACACCCACCGTACAGTCCGGATTTGTTACCCTGTGACTTCTACTCCTTTCGGCCACTCAAGAGAGTTATTACGTTTCTGTTTGGATGATGAAGTGAAGGAAGCTGGGTTGGACTTTCTCAAGAATTAACCACGCTCTTTCTAGAGTGAAGATATAAACCTGCTGCCGAAACGATGGGACCTGTGTTACAACCCCCATTGCGATTTCTTTTGATTTCCAATAAAATTATTTTTATTGAACTTGGCCTATTTTCATTTGGGCAACATTATGACTGTTCGGCTCACTATTTAGTTCCGCCAAAAATCATTCGTGTGCAATAATGTGGACGGCGGACACCCAATACATTGAATTCGACCTCGAAATCCTCCCATAGTGTAGTAATGTGAATGAAATTCTAGCTGATATAAGAAGTATGCAGGATTACCCTAAAATATCTATTGTCCAATGATCTATTTAGTAAAATTTGTTTCATAACTTCCTGTATGCATTAATTTGAAATTTTTACCAAAAGTTCTGGTATAGAATCGTAATCTCTAGTTGCCTTTCAAATGAATTGAAATACTTATAACCATTTCACAGACGAATATATTTTTATTCAACAACTGGTACTTTCGAAACATGTTTAACGAATACAATTTTTTTTACTGAAGAATGTTTCGGCAATAAGTTAGAATGAACTATAAGCTATGCTATTGGGGACAAAAGATGCGAAGTATGCTAACGGCAGTGCTCCTTAAAACTATTTTCTCTGCGTATCATTAAATTACCAAAGTGCATGTACCTTCGTTTCCGCTTTACGAATATTTGTTCCAGAAGTTGAGTGGGTCTTTCGATGCAATAATTAACGCAACTCCTTGCACAAATATTTAAAGCAAAAGTCTCAGTTGATGAAATACCTTGGAAAATAATTACACCAGCTTCGCCTTCGTCCTGAAAACTCGTTAATCGATCGGCTTTATATATGGCTTTTCATTGTGATCCAGAAATATAATTTTCCTTTTAGATTTGGGCACATTATGCATTAGAATTGTGTATGGTGCTGTTGAATTTAGTGCGAAGGAGTCGGCATTTTGAATTTCAATTCGTTTTATTTCAATATTTTAATGATGCTTAGCCAGATTAAATTTGTATTTGGCCTACTTATGTTGCATTTTTATGAAATAATTTATGCTTTATTTTTAATTGTAAAGAATAAGAAGGTGTCTTGAGAATAAGTTTAATTTTTACAAGCTTAATTCTACGAATTGTTGTATATAGCGTGTTGTTTTAGTGTAATTGTAGGTTGTGTAGAATAATTTTTAACACTCATCGAAAACTATAACATTTTTTTTTTTTCGTTTATAACTGTTGAAATTCCAAGTTTATCTCACTGCCATCCTCGTTTGATTAATTTAGTTACTGAAATTCCAAACTCATTCAAAAGGCTTATATTTTTAGTTGTAGATTGTTTCATTTGTAAAAATTCATCAAGTTATTTATTTTAACAAATAATTGAGAAAATCCGATAATCTTAATTACACTTTTTTTATACATACTACTTATTAAGTGCAAAACATACAAGCATTATATTTATATTAATAATGCCTTAAAATATCGAAGAAAATTTGAATAAGCAAATATACTCTTTAAGATGTTTTCCGTCAACTATTTATTGCTGTAAGAATTCTGTTATTAATCCATCTGTTATGCACATATCCATAGTTAAAAGTCTCAAATGTGTAATAATTTATCATAAAAATCTACAATTAATACTGATAAAGTGTTATATACATTCAAATGAAAAATATAAGATTGTATTGAGTGTTTGAAACTTGACGTGAACTAAGAAAACTAAAGTTAAATCGACTAATGGCATTATAACGAGATTTTCTGTCTCAAGATATTAACTTGAGGTATCCGACTACCCTAAAATCATGAATTTTGCCAAAAATTGACAATTTTTTTTTTTTTAATATTATTTTATAGGCCATCTTTTATTAGCTTTATAAAAAGACCAAGTTTATGATTTTCCATTTACTTGTCAAAAGCTACAAATGTTTTAGTAAAAGCAGACGCCACACTACTTTAAGCAAGATGTCATATTTTATAATGCGTTTTACTCGAAGAGTTTTTTGAAAATGCTCATACAAGGACAGCGATTGCCCAAAAAGTTTTGAATATAATTAACTGAAATTATAGTAAAAGTGTTTTAACCTTCAAATTTATTAATCACTGTTTTGTTACAAAATTTACAATCCCTAATGTGAATATAATCAGTTTTTTTTGTTTTTTTTAAGAAATTTCATATAATTAAGGTAAACTACTCTAGTTTTTGTAAAAATTAAAATATCTCTTATCTTGAAGGTTATTCAAAAATGATTAGCAAAACCAACACATCAAAATTGAAAATTTGTTCATAAACTTTTTATACAGAATTGGACCCGTTTATTTAACTTTTTGTGAATTTTTACCAATTTTTTCCCATTTTAGTAATAATAATTTCTTTTTCTCTTCTTAATTTTAGCATACTTTTCTGAAAAAGGTACTAAATAAATCTAAAAATCACACACACGAAAAAATCCCTATATCTTCATTCATTAAAAAAAAAAGTTGTCCCAAGTAGTCGGATACCTAAAACAAATTAATAGATAGTCTGTTCAAAATTAATTTGGTAGTACCTGGATAAAAGAAAAAAAAAGCTAATCGAATATGGACACTGAAGAATTGTGTATTACGCGTCAACCCAAGAATTAAAACTGATTGCAAGTATTGGGTATAGCTATAGTCTATTCCGAGTCAAATACTTACCTTCATTTCACACACTTCTTTTTAACTCAAATGACAGTTGAAAGGAAATTTCCAATAGACCTAGATCTTCCAGCCTCCGCCCTAATGCGAAAACTTTTTCAAACTTACTTCTTCCAAAGAGAATTCGGCCACAGAAAGAATCTATGCGCGTTCCATTTTACTTGTTTATACTTTTTTCCTTCTCAAACCCTCTCTCTCCCCCTCCCGCATGGCTTGGTAAAGCCGCTTCCTTAATGTTTTAAAAATATGTAAAACATTTTATGTAAATAGGGTGATGTAATCCTCTTTGATACCATAGCCCCCCCCCCCCCCACCCCCCCCCCCTTTTTTTTTTCAACTGCACATTATCGATTATGTCTTCATCCAGCTGTGGTAACAGCATCGATTACCACTCGTATCGATATATAAAACGCAATGCCCCATCCATCTATAATACTTATACATGTATATTTTTATTTTCTTTTTTTCATCCGCGCATGCTGTATGAATAATTTCATTTCCTATTTTACCTTATCCATAATTCATTGGTTAAATATACCTGCAGATAGAATAGAGAAGGCGAGATTTATTTTCGTAAGGAAAAGATGTATTTCTTGGGCTTTCTTTCGGGTTAATTTTTTTTACTTAGCTGGGATTTTCGAGTTTAGCCTTTTTGTGTGCTAACTGGAGAGGTTTACAGCATTTCTCGTTAGTGGAGTTCGCATACAGTAGATATATTGATTTAGATTCAGGGAGTTTATGTGATAAAAAATTAATATTACGTAAGAAATTATTCATTCTTTTAGACCATTAGTAATTACACTGAATATTTTTGTGGTGTGCTTTTTAGAAAGGAAAATATGCTATATTAAAGAAAATTGCTGTATTAATATGATGGTAGTGTTTTACTGTATATCTATTTTATTTAATGAGGGGGAAATGTGGGGAAGATAGAAAATGCCGCCTTGTTGATTATGTATTTTCAGTCAAGATGCAATATTTATTTTTCAAAAGTTGAATGGTAGTTATTAATTTAAAGTTCATTTTGATTTCATTTGCCATTTAATGCTATTTAAATTATGTTATTCAAACTGCGGTATTCAGTAGGTTTGCTTAACTAAAAGTGTTCTCGAAGAGTTTTTTTAAATATAAAATCTAAAATTTAATGCTTTTCATTCATATGAACGATACCCAGTGTATATTAATTAAAAGCGCAGTTTTAGTTTAATTTTGTTATCAATAAAGTGGATTCCCAAAAACTCGGCAGTCGATAACCTCGTAGTTCGGATTACTCAACCTTGCAGGTCGAATAAACCCAATACCGAGCAAGACATTATGTCCGATACAAAAGTTATTGCTGTAAAATCACAGTTTAAAAAAAAATGCTGGAAAGCGATGAGCCGTTAACGTTGAGAACGCCGTACAAACTCCTAAAATATCACACAAGGCTGTCAAAACCGTTCTTTAGTATTTTGAACAAGGTGCGTTGGTAATGGACTTGCTGTTCCTTCGTCGTCTTCGTGATGAAGCTGCAAAACGCAGAGTACAGTACGGAAGAGAACAAAACATCACGCGTTTCTTTTTTAAAAAATTAGCCAGTTTTTGCAAATTTTGCTACTTAATTTTCATTATGGACAGCCTTTGTATAAGGGTATTTGGGCAGCTTATTTTCTATTGTATCCACAAGCAAACAATACATACAATAGCAGTACAAATAATTTCTGAGGAAACACTCGCGCTTTTTCTTTTTTAATCCCATTCTCTCGATAACCCTACATTTTCACAAATTCGACCACCCTTCGATCCACATTGGGTCGAGTTTTCGGAACTCGACTGTAATATATAACATACTTACTTTTTTCTTTTCTTTGTTTTGATTTTATAGAAGAAATTAACAGATTCTGTTTCATACCAATGTATCGGTTGGCAATTTAAACGAAAATACCTTTGAGAAAATTTTAAAATATTTTGACATGAAGTGACAAATTAAAAATGTTTTAACCATAAAACTAAGGCTTCTTTTTTTGTTGAATGTTAAAATCAACAGATAAATTTAATCGAGGTTTATTAACAAGAATTTAATCCTCTTTATCAATTAACGAATTATCTCGCAATGGAAAAGTGTTTACCATCGTCGCTTCTACTTTTTTAAAAAAGAAATGAATAAAAATTAAGCTGAATATGAATATCAAAACTCGAACTCTTTAAATCTGAAGCCATCAAAATATCCTTTATTTCAATATTTATTTTCAACCGCTTTTGTTGAAGACCTATATTGTTTTTATTAGATGGAGAGAGAGAAAAAAATCGAAATTTTCCATCAGTAATACTTGAGTAAATATTCTAGGAAGATACGAGAGACTCTCCCATTTCAAATTTGAAGCAAAGATTTTCGTAACGTATAACAATATTTAATCTTCCCCAAGTGCAGAATTACCTTCTACGTTCCGAAATCTCAATATTTGCTTTTCCCGAAATTGATTCCGGATTTATATTTACATTCTAGTCGAATCTCACAGAATCATCGATTTTGAAGCTGGCAGCACCGTAAAGCTTCGAATTTCATGGCCTTTGCTCAACATTTATTGCATTTGTTTATCAGTGATGGAATTTATAGAAATTAAGGTATTTCATTATGTAAAACGCACGATATGTGTTCATTGCGGTTGTATAGTTACGCTGATCGTTTGGATATGAGATCTTTCGCGGATCTCATAGTGTTCTTTGTTGACGGTGAATCAGTCATTTTTTTTAATTTGATATTATATATTGATCAGAATTCGGTTTTATTCATTGCTTTAAAGTTACTTAGAATAAGTATCATGGATACCTTAAAAGGTATCCTATCCTTATTACAGTTTCTTTTGGGGACATATCTTTTTAAAGGTAAAAAATTAATAATAATTTAAAAAAACGAATTAATAAATTTATAGCCATAAAAAAGAACTGGAACTGGTTTGTTTAGGAGTACTTGGTTCTGTTGAACCCTTACCTCTGATCATTAAAAAGTAATTTTAATTAGGTCCATTTTTAATTAAAATATTTAGATGTAATAAAACTATTACTGTAGTTATTAAAATAAAAGGGAATTATACACTTGTATGTTATTAAAATTTCCTGAAAAAGAAAGTTGCTTGAAAAGATTTGGACTAAAGTATTCCACGTATGAGATGGGAAAATTTAGAACGCGCGCGCGCGAAGAAAGTTAGAATGCACTGGTATCGAGAGGAGCTTCTGTGATTGGGTGATCAGAATGGTCAACTATTTTTCATTTAAGTTTTTTTTTTGAGAAAAGGATATATGTGCTGTTCAACAACAAATAACACAATACTAATTCAGGACCTGAAATTAATTTTTGAGATTCTCCGAAAATTCATTTGTTAATTCAAAAATATAAACATATATAGTTAGTAATAAATTTCATTTGAATGTGTATACGCCAGTGACAATTCGCTGTCAAATTCCATGCATACCTTTCGTTAAATGTCATTTATCCCCGCATATAATAAACAAAAAGATACCGCATTAGCATATCATATCAATATCTAATACTCTTAAGTCATATCAATTGAAGAATTATTCGTAATTATCAGTTACCTGAGGGTATGGACTTTATTTTACTTCAATAGTATTCATTATGATGGAATCCGAAAATGATTCCATTATTCAATCATTTCCTCTTTTATTCACTCCTGAAACCGTGTCGTCAAAGGATTCATTAAAGAAAATATCGAATGGAATTTCCCTAAATTCTTAAGAGACTATTCTTTTACTTCTCTTTTCATCGGATTTTTTTCCCCATCATTTTTGTCTAGCAAATGGAAATGAATGAATCGCCTCCTTTTGAAGATCAGACCCGGGTTATTTGTTGATTCGTCATGTATGTTATTTTTGTCTCTTCTATTCTTATATCGTGGGGGGAAATTGCTATTTCAATAACCTGTCACCGTCAGTCTTTTCTATCGAAAAATATGCGACTATTCGTAATCGATTTTCAATGTTTGTTTGTTCTTCAGGGTATTTATTCAGTGAAGAACTGGAGAGAGCTTTTCCATTCTAATGAGCGCTCGTTATTGGTTCGATATTGTATCTCATTCAGTGCTGTGAATTATGGGAAATGAAATAAAATATTAATTCAATGTCTGAATGCAGTTCCGGATTGTGGTATCAATTGAATAAATTAACACCGATATCATTTTCATGATGCAAAATCATTTTAAAAAGTTCAATTATCTATTGTAATAAGATCACTCTTTATTGGCCCATTTGTAGAAAAGACCGAGCACGTTTGTATCAAATTAAATGGCTTTATAGCACGAAAACTCTTTTATTTAGTGTTTATCCAACTTCATTTTATTATTCTTCGTTAACTTTACAGTCCTAACGATCTCTTTAGTAGCATAGGAATTCACCTGTAATAGAGGCTTAAAATTGATTGCGCAGACTTACAAGCCTTTCCCGGAGGACTTAAAAGTCAATCTTTGAAGCATTGAAGGGTTGCCTTGAAGGAAATTGGAAATAGAAAAGAAGCAAAACGTTAAAAACTCATTTTGTGTGAAGAAAAGGAGTGTGGATGCGATTAAGGCTAATAGATTCTGCCAAATAAACTATTATTAGATGTTCTCTGATATTTTATTATGTTTTCTAAGTAATGATAATATAACTTTAAAATGATAATACAAGATTCTTTACAAGTCACTACAAAGAGTATGTGAATGATATCGAAAAAACGTTTTATTCACCTTATAAAGGATATAAAATATGTGATAAACTGAATACAAGTTTGATTTTTCAATTCAACATTTAATAATGAATACTAAATTATGACATAGGTTGAAAATGTAAGTATTACTGTAGGTCTATATTTCACATTCAGTTTTCTATCAATAACAGATTTTAATTGGAAGAATTTAAATTTAAAAATCTATGAGGATATTTCAAAACGAATGATAAAGTTGTAAATCAAAAAGAATTCGGAAACATTCGTTTAATCGAACATTTGAAATTGTTTTTATTAATTGTTGTTGTCGTGTGTTTTTATCCTGGGATACCTATGAAATACAATACAAACAGAAAAATATAGACATTTATTACACACGATGATCCCAGCATATAACTGAAGGGGTGCGCTGCTTTCCTTTCGAGACGGTAATCCATTACAGACGAAAGTCCGACTTCTTTTCCCGAAGAAGATACAGCCAAGCCTTACTCGAGATTCGAACCCAAACCCACTCGGTTACAAGCGGAGAGTCATATCCATCATACTGACTGGGCGGCGTCTTTATTAATTGAAATATATAAACAAGTAAAGGTTTGTGTCTCTTAATATGCATTTCATAGTCAACTTGCTTTTTTAAAGATGTTGGCCGCGATAGCTTAGCGGTTATGGTCACTAAATCATAGTCAACGTGTCTTGAGTTCGAGCCTTTGTACTACTGAAACCCGCCCCGCCGTTGTAGAAGTAGTTAATGCATGTTAAATCTGTAACGAGGCTTAAAGCCCTCCCATTGGCGTTCAGAGATGAAGGTGCCTGCTCAGTTGTCGCCCTCGTCACTTGACCATGGTTTAAAATTACGAGGTCCGTCGCCAATAGCTCTCTTTTTACTTCAGAATGCGGCGTTAATAAACACTCACTCTAAATAAAAGGGGATTATTAACCAATCAATCTAGTGAGGACTGCTGCGATTTCTCTCAATTCGAGAAGAAAAATCTGTCTAGTTAACTGGCAATATAAAATATGGTAGGTTAAAGAAGTTAAATGAGAAAACACATGCAGTTGGGCGTTTATACACGTGTACATTAGTCATCGGTGTATAGTTGCTATCCTTTGACACTAATCGTTCTGTCTTAGCAACGACAGTACAGTGGCGTGACCTGACAATCTTAATATAATCCCTCTTCCATTGATTCTGGATGTAATGCTGAAATGAGAGGGATTTTAATCTTATGGGAATACCAGTGTTTTTGCTTGGAGTTCCTGTCAGCGACAACAGTTTCGTGCCCTAAATTGCGACTATCTTCCTGTCGAAAATGTTAAATTTTTTGGCTCTTCCGTCACGGAATGGAACTTAATTGCACTCCCTTCTGCGTCGTGAAACGGTAGAAGCGTGCCGTGGCTTGACTCCTAGTAGCGTGCTTTTGCTACATTATTACACCACGGATAGTGTGAAAAAAAAGTATTGCTGGCATTGATAGATTCTAGGTATAATGGTGGCGAAAACTTTCATGTAGTATTTTTAGAGTTATTTTTTGGTCCCTTGGGAATAACTCGTGCAACAAAATTTTAAGTCGATTTTAGAGTATGAACTAGCAGGTTTATTTTTTTTTTTTTTTTCGCACGGTTGGTTTGAAAAATATAACAGTTGAGATGGAAGTATAAAAACAAGAGTTCAATTAATATTTTGAATTGTAAGAAATTGCAAATCAGACTGCATGAAAAGAACAATTTATCAGATAAAATAGTAAAGTGTTGTAACTAATGCCACCTGCCTGACGAAGTCAGATCGAGGCCCGCGAAATTCATCGCGGCTAAGGGCTAGAATTTTTACGCCTGTCGTTAGCCTTAGTTTTGAGCACCATGCAGGTGACAGTACGATTTTACTTGGTTCCACCCCAATTTAGAGGGAAAAGACCCTGGGGGTGGCCAGGGGCCTCCCACCTCTCTACCCCTTCCACCAACCACATGAGAGGACTTGCGGCTCGACGGCTATTTAGAGTACCTCCATGCCGCAAAGGAACTATACATTTACAAACATCCATGTTTTCTCCGGGATTCGAACCCAGTCTCTACGGCACCGCAGTCAACGTCGCTAACCACTATACCAGTCGGGCGACAAAGAATAGTATAGTAAAGTAAAATATATAAACATCTTTTATACTGCTGCGGAAGACTGTTTTCTCAAAACCCCCATTTATAGCGGATCTCTACTCAAGAGAAATATGCTTGCCAAATTTCAAGTCTGTAAATCTAATAGTTCCGGAGATCTCGTGAGTCGCTTTCTTCTATATATGTGTTGGTTAATAAGTTATTTGTGGAAAAATAATGAATGATTCAAAACTTGACTTTAATCGTGTATAACGTTCCCCTCAGTGGCATTACGGAGAACTTTTGACCCCCCTGCGAAGTCAGGTTTGGTGCCCCCAAGTTAGATTTTACAAAGGGTAGATATTTGGAAGCAATCAGGCCCCCCCCCCCCAGCACCACGATTCGGGGTGTACGTTACGCCACTGGTTCCCCTACCCCCTCCACGTCGTAATTTGGTTAAGTCTGAATTAAGAGTATGGTTAATATGGCTTTTTCAAATTTTTTTGCTGCATTCCAGCTGCATTGTTTTTTAAAATAACGTTTTTATTGCGTATTCTCAATATTATTTGAGTAGTATCGTGGATATGTTCTTTTACTCGTTTCTGCTCCTTTTATTTATGTTATAATTGTTACTCTGTGAAATTTGCTCATCTTTTTTAGTTTATAATTATATTCCGTTTACCTATTCTGCTCCATCCACAGTACACACGGAGTACGTGCTCGTTAAATCAGTGGGTCCGAAAGTCTTGTGGGCTGAATCACGAGTGCAGGGAACTGTAGAATATTTCCCTTCCCTTCAGTTCCATGCCAAAATTGTGGAGGTGGAGATAGGTGGTGTCGCCATCTATCGTCCCTTCGGGGAATTTCGCCGAGCTAATTCGTACTGTCACCTGTATGGTGCTCAAGGCCTAGGCCAACGACAGGCGTACTTCTAGCCCCTTGCCACGATGAATTTCATGGGCCTCGTTCTACGTTAGACAGGTGGCATTAGCCACACAACAACACTCCTTCCAGCAAAACTCAAATCATTTCCCGAATTCTCTGAAATAAAAAGCACTTTTTAACCCAGTGTACGTACTAATTAAAATAAAGATAATTTTGAAGAACCAAAGCAGGGAATGTGAAAGCATACATTTCATTGGTTGAATTAAAAACATTGTATAAAGGAATCATTCGGATATATTGAGAATGTGATTATTTAAATGTGGTATAGAGGCCTTTATCCATATATATTGGTATTAGATGTTACTGAGATCATTCGGGCCCATATTTCACATAAAGTGGAAGTATACATTTTGTTAATAAATGAGGGGACATAGATGAGATTAACTTGGATATTTGTAATTGGTAAGCGTGCTTCAATATTACCCAAGCGTGTTTAATCATTCCCCAGCGATTCTAATTCCATTATTTAGCCTAATTTGTGCTCTTCATACAATTAAAATGTAGACCGGGACTCATTAATTGTTACGTATTATTTTATAATACTTATGAAGAGCGGCGTTCCATAATTCTTATTCTTTCTCAGTTTTCATTCGGCTGTAATCTGGTTTGCGACTATATTTTTCTATTTTGTGCTTCGTTTCTCGTTTCTAAATAAAAAATAATAATAACCTGGACATAGAGTTTTAATGAATGTTCTGTTTGCCTAGGGCGTTTGTGTTTGCTGTAATACTTGAGTTCTGTTTGGCTGTTTGTTTTGGTATTTCTTTTGGCAAGAATTTTGACTTTCTCCAAAATTAATTTCGCATTCTTTTCCCACCTATTGTTATGAATTTTTAAGCCAGTGAATTTGCCTCGAGTTTGGAGACTTTTCACTCTTTTTAACTTTCAGTATTACATTTTTTCGTTTTCGCGTTTATGAACAACGAAAGGAACTATTACTAGTCTGAAAATTAATTTTAAATAATGATATGTTATCATATGACAATAACTTTTTTTTAAAAAATAATTTATAGTTTTGTAAGGGAAATACATTGTTGGTTTAGATGCTCAAGGATTAAGTAGATCACCTCTATTTTTGGTAATTCTCTATTCTCGTATTGTTCACCTTTTTTTTTGGCAATTCTCTATTCTTACATTAAGAGTTTTAGTTTATGAACAATACTTTTTTAACCACTGTCGCGGTACCACCTCCTCTTTTTGATTGACTTAGAAATCTAGAGGTTCCTGAGGGATCCGAACGCAGTAGGGATTGAAAAGCCATTAAATCACTCGAAAGGATAACAAATTGATGTTCACTTAAATTACATGATGATCACATTCATGTAATTTAAGCGTTAGAATTCAGTACAAGATAAGTTGACGAGACAAAATGACAAAAGAAATGATGGGTCTTTAATAAGATACATATGAAACTCGCCAAAGCAAAGTCTTGTAATATCTTCCAATAGCGACTATAACTCAGGAATAAGTAACTGTAATGCAGAAATTCAGTAGTGCGGCGATGCTGCCCTCATTTTTTCTATTCTTTATCTACTGACTATTTATATGCTATTTAGTAGTGACGTTTATTTTTGGAATGGAGTTGTTCTAACTCAAAGTGCCAATTTGGCTTTACGGGAAATAATCCGAGTTAGAAAGGAAAGACTTCCCCAGTGTTATATCACTTTGCTGTAAAAATAGTTATTTAAGAATTAATTTTGGCGAAATTGAAAAAAAAATATTCATTATTTTATTTATAACTCACCTCTTCGATTAAAATTTAAGGTTGCACTAATTTAAATTCCACAATCTACATTACATATGATAATAAAATCCAAGAAGCTATTTTTTCCCCTCATCTCCCTCAATATTAATATCCCCTCCACCTTCTCAACAAAACGAAATTAATTTGATTAACTACTACTTAAACTATCTCCAGTTTCCTTGTTATTTAACACATTTCTTTACTAAACTGCGTTGTTAAAAGCCTGATTTAAAAAAAAAAAGTGGAACAAAACCATTCCGAACTTGACTAGCAGCAAATGACAATCAGTAAATCTTGTTGACGTCGCTCCAGTTCTTGAATGGGAGGTGTTTTGTTGATGTAAATTGAAACATTCCTCGTGAAGTAGCTTCTTAATCTATCGCCTCGCCTCTTTTTTTGTTTCACGGGACTAAATTACTTTGAACTGAATGATAGTGACTGGCTTAGGAGGGAGAAAAAAAGAATGGAAGATTGGACTTCCTTTTCTGAAAAATAAATTGAAAAGGTCTGTGCTCATATGTTGTGAATATTTATAATTTAAATTGAGGCTGTTTGTAGCTTTTGTGTTTAGTTTTGTTAAATGCGCATGCACAACTATCAGCTGTGGTACTTCTGAATTTATTTAGTGCTGTGTTTTTAACTAAATAAATGACTTTCTTCCATAAATAAAAATCCTTCTATCACATAGCTATAATGGAGATGTCTTAATATTTTATTATAATGTTCATTTTTTTTTTTTTTTTTTAAATTTTTTAACGTTTTGGAAAACATGCATTAAGTAATTATGGAAAACTGCCTTTGTTAATGTATAGAAATATTGAAATTATCGTGCCAAAAATATTGTATAAGACTAGTTTACTCTTGAAAAATAGTGAATAGGTTTCCTATTATACTGTAGAAGGAAATGCATGTATTAATATACATTTTTTATAAAATGTTGGTCAGTTAGATACTTTCTGAATAGGTAACATTTATTTTTATATTCATTTATGCCAATTCAATCACGCCATTTTTTTTTTTTTTTTTTTTTTACTACTAGTTGCATTGAGGGTTAGCAGTCGTTTTTATAGTACGTGAAAAACATGTGCCCCTGCCTAACTGTTCAAATTTGATTATTCTTATTTACAATATCTAGTACAACATATAATGGTTATTAAGAATATTGTTTTCTGAATGTACCTCAGTTCTTTTAAGAACTCTAAGGCAATAACTTAAGTCTGTCTTCGTGAAATGCACAAGAGCCTAACTAAGCGCGGAGCACATCTTTAGACAGAAAAATGCCTCATTTTTCATGAAAATTTGCAGCATTATAGTTCATACCTCATTTTACAATATAGTGTTTTTAAAATTTCAAAATAGCCGTAAATACTTAAATTTTTCATTTTAACTTGTTCATTTAACAATACGATAGAGGATGAAACACATTTTATACCAGAAAAATGGATCAACTCGGACGAAAAGGAAAAAAATATAATGAAATATGCTGCTCTCTATATAATAGCTAAGCCAGAATATAATATTCGTGTTTCAATTTTTTTATAGCTGAAAAAATATTCCAAATTCGGGTCCTTTTACATTAAGCGAAATCAGCCTTAATCAACTACGTCTTCGTAGTTTGCAACAAAGCATGATTAATCTCTGATTCCTGGTACCTTATGTTTGGAACTAGTTATTTTAAGTGAAGAAAAGAATATATGCCTTGTTATTATCATCCATTAGACTAGCTATTAAAACTTCGAAATTGATTTTACCTCTTCCTAAAATGTTTTCGTATAACTTGAGTGTGGAGTTAGTTGAAAGGGAATTCTGATTGTCTTTTTTTTGTCTTCCAAAGATTAATATAGCCGTATGAAAACACCGTTCTCATATTTTCAAATTTAAAAACAACAAAAGGATCTTATTGCATAATCAGCCATTTATTACATATAAAAAAAAGTATTATTATCGGAGGTGGATTTGATGGCATTGATACGAAATGCTGAAGAAAGATTATCTCATAAAATCACCTAATCTATTACCCCTACAGCTTACTCCGTACCAAACGCGATTAATCTCCGGTCCGTGGTACTTTTGGTCGGAACTGTCATTGCTCATATAAATTGCCAATAAGGGTAGAGGTCGATCCTAACTCATTCACATTCCTCTGCTATTGTTTCTGGGTCAGTGTTCCTCATATTCGGTCCTCTGTAAATATCCATCCTCCCGATTTTATCGCTGCACACTGTTTGCCGTAAAGCATGGCCCTGCTCTCTGAAAATCGCAATCTCAAGGCCTGTAATTGGAGCAAACTCGAGTATGCTCATTTATTCGTCTCGCCTTACAAGGGAAAAGAGTTCCATTCTACATCCCCCTGTTCCTGATGAAACTTGCTTTATGGATTTATTATGCGGGACCCGAGAAGCCGTTCCGGGGCATTCGTCTTCCGGGGCGACATCGCGCATTAGGGATTGTCTATTGCCGAATGAATATTCAGTTTCTCGTTTGCGTTCCCCTCCCCCACCCAGATGATAAAGCCACTGCTGGGGATTGGGTGCATTAGTTTAAACGCCACCAGATACGTGCCTTGTTTGGGATCGCAGTTTATTTACGCCCTTGCATTTTGCGTCCGCGCGGTTATCTGCGACGAACTATGTCCTTTAATGTTTGAATAATTTTGATGAAGAGTCACAAACTGGTCTGGTGCTCGGTGCGATAACGTTTGAGAAGTTCGTTAGGGTGTTGTTCCCTCTCTTTTCGCTGTGGAATCCGGCAACACCCCATACTCGGATCTAGAAAAGAGTTTGGGCTGTATAAACCGAGCACATAATAATTAAGTTGTACATGATTACAAAATGGCTATTAGAATTTTAATCCAGCTGTCTCTGAATAATCGATGTATAAACGTAATTGCTTGAGCATTTGTTTCAATGGGATTGCGCTGTCGTTGGGTTATGTCTTTAAAATTATACGGAAACTCGCGAGTCTTTCGAATATGTAAAGAACATTAAAAGTTGTCGTACAAATGAAGGTGGTTTATTAGCTCATGTGTTATTAGCTCCGTTTGTGCTTTGGGTTATCTTAAGCAAATTTGTTACATGTTTATTAAGAATTACTATTATTTCGAAATTAAATACGAGGCATTTATGAATTTAATGTTTCTACGCTAGAAATCTCAATTGCGCAATTTATTTCGAATTCTTTTCTACGTACGTATTCACTTTATTAGTAAATGTTGTACATTTAAGAAATTGTTTTCAACCGGTTTCTTTAAGGTATCCGACTACGTTCGGAACCGTGATTTTGCAAAAGCGTATAAATGGATAATATTTATGATATTTAGTGTCACATAGATTAGAAAATGTATATAAAATTGTTTTAAGAATAGTATTACGATAAAAAATTATTTAAGTACAATATTTTGACAAAAAATGAACATAGAATGATCCATTTTCAAAATATTCTCCTTTTGTGAAAAATGCTTCTATTATAATAATATTTTGCCTGTATATAGCTCAGACCTCTGTACAGAGGCTCAACTAGAATTTCTGAAATATATAACTTAAAAGTGGGTTTATCCATGTTTTACGACAACAGAGGGGAGAAATTTTAAGAAAAAAACGCCGATCATTATTTCAATTGGTGGTAACTCTGAAAATAATGGGAATTTTTCAAAAATCATTGTTGAGCCTTTGTACAGAGGTCTGAGCTGTAAACAGGCAAAATGTTATTATAATAGAATCATTTTTCACAAAAGGAGGACATTTTGAAAAGAGATTATTCTAAGTTAATTTGTTGCCGAAATATTGTATTTAAATATTTTTTTTTTTTTTT
>BMAV01009539.1:106067-167157 GCA_019973955.1 Trichonephila inaurata madagascariensis | reverse complement strand
CCCCCCCCCCCATTTCCTTTGTAGCAACTTTTTAGAACTCGGCTCATTTTATGCTTTGCACGTGTTTGTATTTCCTTACGCTTTATACGTCCAAACTATTTGCTTTCGCCCGTTGTTCTGTTTATAACGTTGTCTAACAAAGATAAAGATTTTTCAAGCGTATAAAAAATGTTATTAAAAAAGAACGAGATTTTGTTACGTTTGTCGTATTGACATGCATTTCTCACCGTGGCTGGTATGACTTTACCCGTCATGTGAAAACTCCCGAGGCACTTTGAAAATAAGAAGTCAAGTTACAGTTACTCAAAATTCGATCGTTTTTTTTTTTTCTATTTATATGTTCAGTCAAATTCAATAAGAGCTGAAGCACTGTTTTGATATCTTTTGTAGAACAATTATCATAACTGCTGCTGATCATGGTAGTCCTCTTCATGGAAAATGTTTGCAAAGTCTGATATTGCTGAGCAGTGCGACGTTAAACATCTGTGGTGATAGATGAACTAGTTTTTAGCCGGAAAGACTATATGATTAAATGCGTGAAACTAGGGCAGGGGTGGCGAACCTTTTTGGATTAACGAGCTATTTTTTCTAAAGAAGTGTTTAATGAGATATAGACGTACCATCAAATAATTTTGACTTGTGATTATTGAGAAAATAATAAAAATAAATACCAACAACTCAAAACTCTTTATTTACTACGAAAATATACCTTCTGTACTGAATAGTTGAAAATGTTTTAGTTATACGTGTATTTCAAATTAAGGTAACATTAATGTGACTTCTATTGTTGCAGATTGGTTGACAAATAACTTATATTAGAATTGTAAGATGTATCTTTTAGTATAGAATGCATGCTGAATTGGAGTCATCTGCCGAATGGTTTCGAAGCAATTAATTACTTTTGCTGTGGCTCACTTTTTTAACAAGAGGATTTATAATTTGTTTCAAAATGCCGTTTTACAGACGATGTTCTGCATACCACTGTTCCAGAACATAAAACACGCACCGCTTTGTCGCCTTTACTAATAATGTCATATTTCTAGATTCACCAAGTTTGAAATTCTCTGTTACACTTACTACCTTGCACTTTTTGTTCTTTTGCTGAACTAGCCATGTTAAATAACAGCTAAAAATCGTAAATATAACACAAATAAACTTTAAAATACAGTTGTGTTTACGAAATTGACTATGCTATGCGTAGACAAGTTTTACATCCTAAGCCAACTGTAGTCCACGACGTAACTAAAGCAAGACAATAACAAACGATTGTGCTCCCCGCCGTTCCGCTACCGATCACTCTCGTTTATTCGTAGTACTTCATAGTAAACTTTGTTGTTTTGAAAAAGGATGCAAAACATTTTCAGCGCTGTCGTGCCCAAAATATTGTGTCGCGTGCCATTGATGACACGCATGCCACTAGTTCGCCATCCCTGAACTAGGGCCTTTTGCAACAGCATATAATAGCGCCAATGATACAAACTACAAATTGTATTCAGTTGTGGTATTTACTGTGATCCTGTCAAATATCCAGTTCAAAGTGGCATTTATGTGATTCCAAATTTAATTGAGAATTTTTTCCCCCTCTATACTTGAAAAAATATTAGCCAACTCATTATGGGTGAATTTGCAAAAACGTGGGATACCCCTAAAACATTTATAACACATAATGCTGCATTGATGCAACACAGCAAAAATTCGAGTTGTTACCTGTTTAAGGTGCCCGAATTAGATATGGGTTACTTTTGTCATTTAATAGATGTGACATTAAAAAAAAGGTGCTGCTTCTTTTCCTTTAAAAGTTGATGTGATGCTCGTAGGTATATTGCTATCTAAAATATTTTAAGCATTCATGTACTCGATGATTATTGCTTGGTCGTAGTTTTTTATTTTAACTTCTGTAATGTAATATTTTTTTTATATAAATATAGTCTAAAAGATGAATTATTTCACTGTATTTACTATAAAAAAGCATCTTTATATAGTGAAATCATTACTTTCTTGTGTGAGTTCTTCTAGATCAAGTGGATACAAAAGTAGTTTTCTCAGAAAAATGTTCTTGTCAAAATATCTTTATCATGAAATTCCTTTGCGTTATTTTATAAAAAATTGTATAGCTTGCGTTGTTTTATAAAATTTTAAAATGTTGTGTTTATGCATCATTTTAAGAATTTACTTGAAATGTGTCGTTCGCGCGTTGTTTTATAAGTTTCCTTGAAATATCGATCAGGCTTTATTTTACGTTGTGTCATTTTCAAAAGTTGGCACGTATGATGGGAAAAGACTAAGGGATTTGTTTGAATACTATAATTTTATTCCATTGAAAAAGGATTTTTCTGTTTCATTTAAAAACATTTCGAAGAAAATATGTATTTAAAAAAATTATATAGGTATAATCTAATTTTGAAAGTATTTTATTTGTTGTTGATTTATGTTTTTTGAAATTTAATGGGATTTTTTTATGGGGAAAAAAAATAATTGCATCATTAGTTCTCATCTGCCGTTTTAAATTTCATTATGTTGGATGATCGATTTAGTTGCTAACGACTCAACTGAGTTCTCAATCGATCATATGTGACATAATCAGTTATACGCCAAATTAAACACGTCACGTTAATTTTCCCTTTTGAATAACTTTTTTAAAAAAATGTGGGTTTGTGTTCGAATATGTATGCAAAGTTGAGTCAATTATTTTTTGGTTAGTTCCGATGAAATTGAGTAGTTTTAAATTGAATTTAAAAGAACAATTCATAAGAAGTGTGCATTTTTTTATTTGTTATTATTTTGTATTTATATACTATTATATGATTGTGTTATTCAGCATAATTTATTTCTTGAAGTAAAGTGTCAGTTAGTATGACATCTTAACTTTTAATTTAATATGAAGTCACCTTTGCATTGATAGACATGTAATTTACATCACATTCATTTTTTACTTATAGATTTTTAACAAATCATTTTTAATCATTTTCATTTGTGGTATATTTCTAGTTGAAACAAAAAATGCTTTCTTGATTTTTTCCACTTTATAATTGAAGTTGTGGAATTTTCGGAGCATTAGCATTTTTCATCGTTGTGCTCCGTCAAGTATATTGCATACTTTTTTTAAATCGTACTCTTTTTAATTTTTTAAAAAAAATAATGATTTAATGAAATGAATTTTTATCTCTGAGCCTGGAATACTTTTCTCTTCTATTGTACCATTGTTTACATTTATTAAATTAATTATAATAATTAATTTTTGAATAGCTTACAGTATTTATTTATTTAACCAAATTGAATCTTTTTTTAAATAAAATAAAGATAGTCGCCATTTTTTCCCCCCGCAAAGAAATCGTCATATGTATTTTTTTTTTATTTCCCGCTGCACGTGTTTCTCCACCTCACTATCTGATTTTTTTTCCTCTGCAAATTCTGTAATTAGTTTTTAATCCAGTAGCGTTCTTATTTAATTAAAAGACTCGGAAGAAAAGTATCGCGCATAGGTAATTGTGGGAAGGGAATTATGAATTATCATTAAGTATATATTTTTTTCTTTGTTTCTGTCTCCTTACGTTAGTAATTATCTGGTGCCTTTGATAACATTTAATTATTTGCTTCGGCAATTTTTTTCTCGCGTGTATGTGTGGAAAGAAACTTTTTTTTTTCTCTTTCTCTCCCCATCACCACCTTCTTCTGAATAATGATTAAGAAAACTAAAGCTGTGTGTGTGCAAACATTGGTATTTCCTTCCTTATTTTCAATTGAAGGAGAAATGTTCAAAAAAAAGAAAAGTTACCATTATGCAAAAAATATGTTCTTTTTTTTTTCTTTTTTTAATTTTGTGGAATAAATGTTCCCTGTAAATTTCATAATTTTGCTACGGTGGTATTTAATTTCAAAACTTCTTAATTAATTTCCAATTAGTTCGCATGTGCATACTCAATGCCTGTTTTTAATTTTGTTTTTTGACAATTTTGAAATACTTCATTCCTTTCCTTGCTCATTGTGCTTTGTGCTAAGTAATTACAATGAGAAAATACAATGGAGATCAAATTGCTGTATAAGTATTTAATACATTGTGGTCGTCCATGGTTATAATGTCTTGGTTAAAATAATAAGATCTGTGATATATACAGGAACAAATATTTAATTCTGACAAAGTTCCTTAAAAGAGGACAGAACATAGATAAAACACTTATTTTAGAACATGTCACAGCAGTAAGGAATTCCCCACCAAAAGAACAAGGAGCGCCATCTAGCTGCCGTTTAATAGTTAAGGGAAGATAGCTGTAAATATACAATTTTACAACTTGACATTCTTGAGTACTTAAGTTGCATTTTTTGTAATCCTATATAGGTGCACAACACCTTAAAAACCCATTGTATTACTCACTAATTCATACATAAATATCTATTGTAAATTTAAACTTACCTTGCATAACATTTTCTTAAAGGTTTTAAATCAATATTTATATTTCATTTGGAAAATTATATACAAAAATGGGGGTTGGTCAAAGAAAGAACATATTTGAATTAGATAGCGCTGGAATACTATTTCCCTAATATTTGGTTCCATAAAATGAATTATTCATGTAGAATTGACAATTTAGAATGATTATTATTCAATAGCTTACATTAGGAAATTATGCTAATCGCTTAAAATTCATATGCATTTATAAAGGATTATTTAAACCAGACTTTATCAGTATAATGATGTCCCATTTCTATTATAATAATAGAAGGAAACCTAGACGAAAATGAAGAAAAATCCCATTAAAGTCATGTTTTTCTTCACTTTTACTAAAATTTTATAAAAGTTTTTAAACTAATGATGAATTGCCACATTGATCCGACATTAATTATCTCTCTATATGATTTATATAAAAAAATAAACATATGTCTTAAGTCTCATCAAATTTTGAATCGGTTTGCATTTATTTGGTTGATAGTATAATTCTGCTGTATAACGTCAAATATATCGTTGATGTTTGCTCAAAGATGATTAAAATTAAAATAACTGATTAATTTCGACTTTTTTCTTTTTCTTTTTTTCTTTTTGGTAAAAAAAAATTAATCGAAATTAAATTGAGTGGCATGTTTTTCAGGTGATGTTAATGGAATAACTTAGTCCATTTTGCAGATCTTCAGTGATGTCTATAGATAACATCTTAGATTAGCCCGATGACTTAGAAGTAGCTTGCCCTCTTCGTAAACCCAAGATTGCGGGTTCAATCCCGGTTGGAGTAGATAGATTTTCTGAATGCGAAAATCGTAGTCATGCATGTCATGATTATGTGGTATGTAAAAGATCCCTTGAGTATCAAGGTTACTCTCGGCAAAATTAAATCACGGCAGTATTTAGCATCCAACGAGAGTTTGAATTAAAATTAATTCAAGCGTCCAAATTTGGTAGCGAGAGCCGCCACAAGATGCCACCATGAAATGTCTCTCATTTGGTGACTTGCCGTGTCTGCAAAGTTTAATTGCCAATATGCAACCCATTAGGTGGGGGAGATTTTAATTTAATCAAAGAATTTGAACAAAGTTTTTCTATACTACTGATTAATAAAAACTGCCGGTGAGTGAGTGAGTGAATATTAACATCGCACTGTTCAGCTACACGAGGGCTTTTTTCGACGGACCACGTAATTTTGAACCATGGTCAAGTGACGTGGACGACACCTGAGCTGGCACCCTCCTCTCCTAACTACCACACCACACCAACGGGAGGACGTTTCAGCTCTCAACAGATTTAACGTGCATCGCTGCCCTACACGGCGGGTCTTTAGTGGTACTGGGCTCGAACTCATGACATGCCTGTGCCATGATCCGATGCCTTGACCACTGGGCTACCGCAGACCTCGAATAAAATACTCCGGATACGGGAGTTGCTAACCTTATTTTCAGTTTTTTCTTAATTTTGTTGAAATTTTTCAGCAGTTTTTATGTCTGTAGTGTCTAAATTATTAAGCGTTTTTCCCCCTTTTGGGATTCCCCGCCCCCCCCCGATACATGTCACAAATTTTCAAAATTTATTTTTTAAAAAGTTGCATTGCATTTGAACATATAGATGTCTATCAATCATTGATTAAACTTTTAGTATCTTCGAGTTACTCTTTTTATCTGTTAAAGCTTTAATGTATTTCAACGTTAAAGGAACATGGTATCTTTTTATACCATCAACTGCCTTACTTTTTGAGTACTAATAAAAGTTACTTTAAAGCTATTTATTTATTTAATATTTTATGGGTATTTCAGTTTAAAATTTATAAAAGGTTCTTTAAGAGGATTGACAAAGTTTTTTAAGGAATGTATACTTGTACTACAAATACTTGTATTTTTCAAAGAAAAAGATCAGTGTGCATTCATTTTAATGACATCTTTTTGAAACAGATGTATTTATTTCAAAGGGGAAAGGAATTTAAAAGGCCTCCTTAAGAACGTATGTACGTATACTTTGTTCATGTATTTCCGCGTTATAGAATAGTTCAGATAAAATCTTCGTCGTTTATATATATTTAATGTCAAAATCCTTCCTTACCGATATGTAATTTTTTTTTTTCTTCCTCAATGAAATAAACAGATTAAAAAAGGAGCAGATTGAAGTTTGTATACATAGAGAAATTTGGATTGGTTCGTAATTTCAACTTGTAAAATTAATTACTTTAAAAAATTTTATAACTCGACTTACAATTTTCTGAAATATTTAAGTGGCCACTGTAGCCTAGTAATCATGATAATGAACTCATGGGTGGCATTGTCGAGTCTCGGGTTCGAGTCCTAATAACCTCTGAAGACCTGCCGTGATGAGGGGTTGATGCATGTTTAAACTGTCGAGGCTCGCGGGGGTACTCAACCTTTACAATACGAACTAATGATGGGTATTTCACGCGGGCTGCAGCATGAGAATAATTAGGAAAAAGCATCGTAAGACCAAAGCAACATTGATCAAAATATTAAAACTCATTTTTGACTTTCATTGCTATATTAAACTTTCTATCAAACACACACACAAAAAAAATATTTACATTTATGCATTTTTTTACTGAGTTGTGAGGTTGTTTCAATTTCCTTTCAACCATGACGAAGCCTCTTGTTCACATTCCACTACCTAAACAAGCAAATTGATAGCAAAATTGAAAGAATGGATTGCTTGATTGATAAAATTTCCCACTGGATTTTTAGTACATTGTTATTTAAGAATTATTTCTGGGGGCCATGACCGGGCCACTCAGAAAAGGTCGGTGGGCCTCGGGTTGAGTATCAGTGTTCTAAGTCCTGGCGTTTACGTGGTGTGGAAGTTCGGACACTGGAGGACTAGCTCAGGGTTCAAAATGACGAGGTCCGCTGCCAATAGCCCTCGTGCTAATTTAAGGTATCCGACTACTTGCGACAACTTTTTTTTGAAAAAATGGAGATACGTGAAGGATTTTTGCGATTTTTAATTTTATTTAGTATATTTTAAGAAAAAAAACGTAAAATTGAAAACAAAAAATAAATTTATTATTATTAAAATGGGAAAAAAACGGGGCCCGCATTGTACAAAAATTTTTAAAACAAATTTTCAATTTTTCGATTTTAATGGGTTATTTTGTTATTCATGTTTGAAATGACCTTCAGGATAATAGATATTTTAATTTTTACAAAAACTAGAGCACATTCTATCTTAGTGACTATATGAAATTGCTTAAAAAAACAGTGATTGATAAATCTGAAGGTCAAAACACTTCTACTGTTATACAAAACATTCACAAAAAATTTCAGCAAATTATTTTGAAAACTTTTTTGAGCAATCACTGTCCCCGTTTGAGTTTTTCGATAAAAAAAACACATTTCGAGTAAAACGCATTTTAAAATTTGACATGTGTAAAGTTACGGCATCTTCTTTCATTAAAACACTTGTAGTTTTTGTTCTAGTGAGTAGAAAATAAAAGGCTTTGTATTTTTATTAAGCTAATAAGATGGTCTATAAAATAAAATCATAAACTTTTCTCAATTTTTGAAAAAAATCATGATTTTAGGGTAGTCGGATACCTTAAGTGCGACGTTAATATTTACCCTCACTCGTACCAGAATATACAAGTTGAGAAAATTTCCCCTGAATTCTAATATTTACATGTATGAGTTGGTAGTTGTAAATAGACGTCTGAAAATTAAATATGCTTATTATCATATTAATGTTTTTTTAAAGACAAAAATAAAACCAACGTAACAGCTATACTTTCACATTTATACATTTATTTTAACATGGCTCATTAGTTAGTTCAACGGTATTGGTTTTTTCCTTGCCAGCTCACTAATAGTAATTCCATTTTAAGTATTTTTAGACAGGCTTTCCACCAGACATCCCTTTTAATTACGCGTCGTCGCTTCCTAAGCCCAGTTAATAACAAGGATATTTCAATATTTTAAAACCAAAGCATGAAACTAAAAGCTTTAGAGTGTGGCGCTTTTAAAATAAATAATCTCCGTCTCTCAATTTTAAACCCCAAGGATTTTTAATTAGTGTCACCTCCCAACCGTTGGCTGTCACTGATAACAAAATGTTAGGGCTAAAGTGCAAACGTTTGCGCTTTGCCGTTTACTCATAGCATTCTCTTTTCTTTTTAAAGTACAGCGCCTGCTCAAACAGGAAAGCGGATGATCCTTGTTGAATTTGCGATTTTATCTCCAGCTCTAAAATTTGCAGTGGGACTTGATA
The DNA here is from genome assembly GCA_019973955.1 of Trichonephila inaurata madagascariensis. NCBI lineage: Eukaryota > Metazoa > Arthropoda > Arachnida > Araneae > Nephilidae > Trichonephila > Trichonephila inaurata. Next base: position 158,477 of record BMAV01009539.1, on the reverse strand, counting down.
CGCGTGTGCTTCTCTTTCTTAGCTTTTCCTTGCTTATCTCTGAAGTTGAGGAATTAAGCGTTTTGAAATGTCGAATGGCTGTATACATTTTAAAACAGAATTAAAAGCAAACGCGTGCTTTGGGAATGTGTTCTTTTTGAACGACAGGATTGATTTGACTGACTTGGGGAAACATAGTTTCTGTGATGGATTTACTCTCAATGTATTCGATGCTGTTAGCGGTTGTTATTGTCTTTTAATGTTTTGTAGTATTTCTATAAAAAAAATTTCTTTAAAGAAATTGTATATATATTCTTTCTCTTTTATTAACCTTTTAACTGCCATGCCCGAGATAATCTCGGGCACAGCACTGGTGTTCGAAAATGTCACGCCCGAATATTACTCGGGTAATTTTTTTGAGTGCATCGTATTGTTTTACCCGAATACATATCGGGAGATGCTTATTTCGGCTTCATCTCTTTGTCAAACCCGACTGATTCTCGGGAAAAATTAATGTGCGCTCAATTCAATAGATGGCAGCACTTTACTGAAGACTTCAAAGATTAGAGGTTAGAAGTTCTTTGGTTCAAAAAAATTTGACAATCTGTGTACCCAAATCATCAAAATAACTTGACAGTTAAAGGGTTAAGTAGGGCATAAAAAAAAGCTGAAGAATATTACATTTTGACTTTATTATTCTCCTGAAGGGCATCATATTGCACTTACTACTTATTTCTGTTGAAATCGATCATCTCCACACACTCCCATTATAAATTATACTCCGTACTTCTCACATATTTTCTGAAGCTAAATTGATGTTTAATCGTTAAAGTGAAAAATGACACATTTGTAGAATATTTAAAAAATGTTAAAGATGTGGCGTAATTGGAAGTACGTGATGTGACGATAGGAAATTTATTTTTTTCTATTTAAAAACTTATCAAGTTTGTATCCCTCCTCCCTCCGTATGTTTTTTAATTTTTATTTTTATTATTATTATTATTAACTGGGATGCTAGAAACCACTCGGAGAGAACAATGAAAAATGGTTGCAGTTGGTTGTATTTCGTCTGGTGCTTACAGCAACACATTTGACGATTTATCATCTGCGGTCGACTAACTGAACAGTACCGACAATTTTAAAAACATTATAAGAAATGACTTTGTCCTTATGGATTAGAAAATAAATTAGAAATATATATAGTTCAACTTCTTAATTTTTGGTCTGCTTGAAATTTGCAGCTCAAATTTTTAATTCGTCTGACTCGCATGGCGTGATAGTTCTTAGATCCTGTCTTAATAGTGTCCTCATTATCTGACCGTTATACGAAATCATAAGTTCAAATATATAATGATATTTAAAAGTAATCTTAATTGACATTTTCTTGGTATAAAAACGTTTTTATTTATTTTAAGAATAAATGTCGTTTTCAAAATGTTTACATTTTTTTAATCTCTAATTGTATTACATTAATGCAGTTAAAAAAAAGGCAAATTTTTTTTCCATGGTTGTTTTTGTTAAAATGACTTAATTTAATTATTTTAATTACTTTTTCAACGATAATGTTATCCTATTAGTAGGTTTCACACAAGCTATTCATATTAAAGCATATTTTTATCACTGTTACATTAAAAAGATTTTATCTACAATGCGCTTATATAATAGATGTCTTATCAGTTGATTTGCATAACTTCAATAATAAAAAAAATTTCTTGTGATCTTAAATTTTCCGTCGCATACAAGTTAATGAACTGTATAGATTAATCGTTTTAAAAACGGATCCTATTTGTAAACTGCTTGTGCTAAAAATGACTTAGGCTGAAATTTTCTGTTTCTGGCCAATTTATCCGAGGCGGAGTGAAATTTATAACCTACTCTACCACACTGCTCCCCTTTAAAAATGATAACTTTGTAACACCTTTCAACTGAATCTGCTCAACAAACTGAATTTATTTACTTTCCCTAAACCGGAAACTGCAAACTGTTGACTTTTATTTGACAGCCAGCATTTTATGCCCTGGGAATGGAAAGTGATCAAATCAATGCTTGGAAATATCGTCTGAAAGTCCTGATTACTTTTTCCCCCGCCATGCATGTATAGTCTCCGAGTCTGTGATCCCTCTATACCTCTATCCATCCATGTCCGGTGTCATTTGCTGTTAAAAGCATTCTCGTGTCCGTGGCCACTTTTTGACAACGCAACACTTGCTGACAGCTCTGTGCTTAAGGAGAAGGGGAGTTTTATGGAAGTAAGTGGGATGTTAGGATCGAGGGGGAGCCAAATCTTATTTAGAACCTCTGGATGGATATTGAAGAGCGTCTTCTTTAGATAGTGAAGAAAAATGTATTTATCAACTTCTCCAAATTTACTACTTGTTGGGTTTAAACACTTGCACGCGCCCCCTTTCTTTTTTCCCTTTTTCGCTCCTATGTAAACTTTAAGAGGTGTGGATGAGTTAGAGTTGTGTATTCAATTTATAGGAAATTTAAAGGTGCTCGCTGAGTTAAACTTGCTGACTTTGTTGATAATGAAATTTAAAAAGAAAAGGTGTTTTTGGTAGTATTTTTAAAAAGTAAGTTTATTTAAATTTCCCGATTTGTCTTCTGCTCTGTTTTGGCTTATTCATGGCGATGCGAATTGTTGAAGTTTTATTAATTTCGATGTTGTGTCATGGAGCTGTAACTCTCCTATTTCTTAAGTCAATTTTTAACCCTCTGACCGGAACATCCGTCTCTCAAACGGGGATGATTTGCTTTGATGCCTGTAGATAACGCTGTGGTGTGATTTTGGGGGTGGGCTGACGTGACATTTTCAGTTGGACTTTACCCAATGAGAGGATCACGTGGTGGTACATGGCGATTTTTTTCAACTCACGATGTGTGTGATTTTTCTAATCAATCACACGGATATTCCTGTACTTTTTTCGTGTTTGGTATTATCAATAATTAAATAATTTTTGGTCAGTTTTTTTTAAAATATTAGTCACAATTCTAGTGAGAAAAATGTATTGTTGTGCTTGATTTAACTCCACACATCTTATTTGAGCACTACTCAATTTCATGAGCTATAAGGACATTTAAAACAGTCCTTAAGGTGTAAGGCATTTGCCCGTGGGTGATGCCTTACTTCTAAGTTATCCTCGTGACTTAGAGATGTGGGAGTGAATGAAGAACCAGGAGTTGCCATAATCTTAATATCTCTTTATTAAGATCTTAACTTAAACACTATACAATGATAATATTTATATTTTAACTTAGCGGATCTGAGGTGAAAAACACACAATACGTATTACCAAATAAGCGCGACGCTGATTACAATATTTAACTTCACCAGCGACTCCTAACTTCATTTTTTACACAGTTCCTAGTATTTAATAGAACGATCCTACCTCTATATCCTAGGTAGCAGCAACTCTCGAATCCTCAATATCGTTTCTTTATCTCGCGTGGAATGGTATCCACCTTGACTTGACCGCACTGGCACAAATAGCTGAACACTTGAATATCAGATAACTTCTCACTTTTAACTTAAAAAATCCTAACCACAGACTAGCATAATCACTTCCCAAAGGCCACCCCGCTTACGCTAAACTTCTGCTATTTAAAAGGTTCTGAATTTGCATAGTCACGCTTCGCTTCCGGATTTGGTTGGAAAGAATTTGCCTTTTTCGGCCCCAAAAAACCCAAGAGGACAATTAAAGGAAAGCGCGATGAGCCCGTCTGTTAGACGGATGTTCTTCAGTGTCGCAAAAATTGATGTTCCGGCCATTGGGTAAAGATGTTTTATACCTTATAATTAGTTAGCTTACTTGCTTTTTTGCGTAGTATTGGCAGAATAACATGCACACACAATTGTGCTTTATTCTGTTAGATTATTAAGGCCGCGATAGCTTAGTGGTGTCAACACTCGAATGAATGAATGAATATTAACATCGATACGAGGGCTTTTGTCGACGGACCACGTAATTTTGAACCATGGTCAAGTGACGTGGGCGACACCTGAGCTGGCACCCCCTCTTCTAACTACTACGCCACACCAACGGGAGGACGTTTCAGCTCTCGACAGATTTAATGTGCATCGCTGCCCTACACGGCGGGTCTTCAGTGGTACTGGGCTCGAACTCGTGACAAAGCCAGCCACGATCCGATACCTATATCACTCGGCTACCACGGACGTCAACGCTCGAAGCCCTCCCATTGGTGTCGTGGAGAAGGGGTGTACCGGCTGAAGTGTCGTCCTCGTCATTTGATCACTTGACCGAAGTTCAAAATTACGATGTCTATCGCCAATAGCCCTCGTGTTGGTTTATAATGTAACGTTAATAAACGCTCACTGTTAAATAATCTTGTCGTTTTCCTTGTTAAATAATCGTTCGTATTTCCTGTTAAGGTAAAATATAAAAGATCCTTACAAGATCTTTTTACTCGTTCTCTTTAAAATATTTATTTCATATTCTATTAGATATTATTTCGTCGAAATCTAGTATGCGAAAGGTTTGTTAGTGGTATTCCAAGAAAATCACTAACTCAACGATATTTTACGTTCTTTCCTCATAATCTCAGCGAAATATTGTAGTTTCTTCCCTGTCTTTTTTTTTTTTTTCTTAATTTTTCCCCTTCATGTTACTAAATTACGTGCTTATTTGCTTAGCTCAACCATACTAATAAAACGTTTGCTTTCTTTTGTATGTGTTATTTTATTTTGTTCTATTCCTGTATACACTAATTTAATTACTATATTATCTTTACTAAACCCTTGCTTAAAAAAAGGCTCTTTTACACAGTAATCTTTTCCATATGAATTGTATTTCATACATATTGGTTACTTAGTTGAACTAAAGCATTCTTTAATAACTTACATTCGTGAACAACATAAATTTCAGGAATGTATTGTGCATACATAAATAACGATTTTACTACTTTTGTGTTCTAATTGACGACAGACCTTAATTGTTCATAGTATTCCTTTCATCATGTAACAGTGTTCTTAGCAACGAATATATAATTCACTGTCAAATTTAAAATTGCTTTATGTATTCGCTTTATTAGTTATTCCATTGTTTTTAAAATGTTAAGTATTCTTTTGACACGAAAATCTTAGACTATTTTTATCCCTCGACCCGTCATTTATTTTTCAAATACCTCGAAAAACCGCACACATTCTTCGGTCGGTTGCATTTTTATATCATTCTAATGTTTCTTTAACAATCCTTTCGTGATGTTGATAACGGTTTGTTAGAATAATGTATGTTAATATAAAAGTTTTAAAAACTATTTTCACTTCCGAATAAACGAAAATGCATAAATATGTATGAAGACGGCGGCATGGTATTTACATCGCTCCCTCGGAATTCGAACAGATGTTTGCAAAAATATCTTTATTCATTATTTAATTCATCTTTTTAAAATTAGGTAAAAAAAAAAGTTTAAAGTAAACGGAGAACGAATAGAAAAATTAAATTATCTCCTCCTCTCCCCTCCCTTATTTTTTAATTTATTTATTCGAGCGATGTGAGAGTTGGGTGAATTCTTTTTTAAAAAATTTATTAATTTTGATGAGTATATTTTTAAAGGAAAATATTATTAATTTTTGTGCATCGGAAGGCGTCTACTTACTTCGTTTCAGTTCTTTTGTAAACAAGTAACTCTTTAGCGTTGTTTTTCTTCGCTGCTCCCTTTAATGTACAAAGGAAATCCTATTGTTTGTTCTCTGCGTCGACGTAAATCTCGAACTCTCTAATCGTGTATGCGAGTGTTTGTTGTCGCATGTAATTAGTTTTCCAATTTCGCTTCATCGGATTAGAAGCAGCCGAGGTTTGCGTAATTAAAAAAACAACTCAACTCACATTTCCGCCATTAATATCATTCGACCCTGAATCCACAGATCGTTTACTTGAGTCCCATCTCTTCCCTTACCCCAACCTAATCCAAGGGGGGGGGGGGGGGGTGGAAGCAAATATTCTTTGAATCGAACAATATGTATGTATTGCTGTTCATTGATCCATTCTTTGTATTGTTTTCCGGACTTCACTTCGTTTTGTTCTCTGCTTTGTTTATTTCTTTTCTTTTATCATTTTGGGGGCTTTTGTTTCTTTTTTTCACTTGTTTCTCTTGGAGTGTTGGACAAGGGCCAGCTTGTACTTTGAAAACGTCAGAGATTACGAAAAGGTAAAGATTTAAGGGACTAAGATTTCTTGTTCTTATTTTCTTATTATTGTTTTTTTCTTTATCTATCACTTGAACCTTCTCCGCCCACCACCCTTTTTTTTCCTACGGTCCAAAGAAATGGTCTTGAAAAGTTCTTTTCTTTGATGATGAAACATTTTTTGGCGACGTTCTTTTTTTCTCCCCTCCCCCACACTCCCTTGAAAAAAAGAATAGCGTTTTTTTATGTAGCGAGAAAATGCTTCAAGCGTTGGGCTTATTTATTTTTTCCCTCCTTGCTTTCTGTATGCAGCGTTCTTTATTCTCCCCACCCCCACCCTCCTCCTTTAAATTGTTATTAATGACTTCTCAAGCCCGCGGTGACTGAGTGTGTCCTGTAATTTATTCGTCGTCAAAAATTGTCGGGGATAAAAAATTTGAAAAATAGTTTGAATTGCAAAGTCTTTTGTGTTCTTTGACACAATGTAGGCCTTCCTATCTTATACTGGAAAGTTTGCGCATAACTCAAATATGTTTGGCATTTGTTTTTTGGTTCATAGAGGTAAACATATCGTAGACAATGAATCCAAGTCTTGTTATCACACATTAATTACTACTGTTTAATCATTATTCCTTTTTTCAAATAGGAATATTATCTTTAGGTACAATTACTTAAAGATAATACTCCTGCGTATGCATTTATTTTTTATACTTATCATTGCTTCTTACTGTTATATATTTTTAATATTTTTTCCTTATTCCTTTACAGTACAACCTAACCTTAGTGGCATCGGATACATTATTTGAAAACAGTACTACAGTTATCATTAAAGTAAAGGATATCAACGATATCTCCCCCAAATTTAGTCAATCTTTGTATCAAACCCATATATTGGAAGAAGATTCCGATGGACTTCCTAAAAGAATTCTCAAGGTAAGATATAACCTGCTTTTTCATTTTTTAAAAAAAGTTCTAGTGGTTTTATGATGTATTTGATACGAGGATAAAAATACTGTAGCTACATTGCATTATGTTTCTGTGTTAATATTTATTTGTAATTTCCATTTTGAATTTAGTCTACGTTTTTTTCTCCCACTTATAACGATTTCTGTATTTAGACAGATTTCTGAGCTGAGTTTTCATAAAATTACAAGCTTGTAAATACGAGGCATGTCGGGAAACTGAGCACCGCTTCGTTCTACCACAACCCCCGCTGTAGTAAAGGAGTTCAACCCTTTTGCACACGTGTCTCTGGTTGATTATCAGTCCAGTGACACCATTACTGCCAGATTTTGTTTTTGTGCATCTTAAGTGAGCGTTCAAAATGTTTAAGACCGGTTGCCGATCCCGCCGACTGTAAAGTGCGTTCTGTAATCCGTTTTTTGAATGCAACGAATGATAAGCAAGTTGAAATTCATCGTCAATTTGTAGAGATTTATGGTGAAAATATAATAAGTGATAAAATGGTGAGGCAGTGGATTCGACAATTCAATGATGGGCATCCTTCTGTTGTCAATGGTGTTTTGGTCGAAATCACTATAAGATTGCTTCGTAATGAGTTTCCACAAATTTCAAAAAAACTCTTCCCTGGTGGCATCTTTCTTTGAAGAGGGTGTAGACAAGATGGTTTCCCTATATGACAAATGTCTAAACAATGGTGGTGTGTAGAAAAATTATTTTTGTTTTGAAAAAAAGAGAGAGAGAGAATTTTATGCGAGTTTTTCTAAAGAATGGTACTTAGTCTCCGGACATGCCACATATTTAAATGTTCTTATTATTTTGCCAAATATATATTGTGGAGGAAAAAAACTTAACTCACTTTCATTAGATCTCATTGAAATTTTTTTTTTATTTTATCTATTTCTTTTATTCCATTCTGTAAAACCATTCATAGATTAAAGTTTTTTCAAAAAAGTTTCGTTCTTAAAATATATTTATGAATTTAAATGTTTTTCTGGATTTTAGAAACCACCAAAATTAATTTAATTTCACAATTTTGATTTATTTAAAGCGAAAGAGAGTGTAATTATATCTAACGGAGCAGAAAAATTAGCAAAACTTTTATCTTAATATGATAATCTAAATTTCCAACATTCCTTAACTAACCTCAAGACATAATAAGTGGTATTACTCGAGTTTATGAGACCAGCAAATGTTGATTCAATCGATAATGCAGCAAGATTTTTTTTTTTTTTTAGTATGGTTCACAAGTTGAGACAAACATTAGCTCATTGGAAATTTTTAAAAAAGTTTTGTGTGCCCGATATGAGAGTTGAATTAACTTGAAGCCAGCGTGGTTTTTTATGTCGAGGTTATAAAGAGAAGTGGTTAGACCCAGCTGTTGTGAGAGCTAGTTAATTAGCCCACTTTGCTAATTCTTTGGAGAGAAATAAATGATCCACAAAACCGTTCGATGGATGTCCACAAATTCTGAATTATAATTTTAATTAACTTTAAGTACCGACTGCTACGTGCCATAGCATACGTAATAAGTTAAAACTCATTAATGGAACCTTCAACGATAAATATTTTTTGTGCCTTGTTATGAGAAAAATGGAAGGCCGCTTGCCAAATTGGTTCTTATAATTTCAACCCCACCTACCTTCCTCTTTCTCTCTCACTTTTACAATTTCATTCCGTCCCATTTTGCTGTCATTTTCGTCGAGATTATTAAATCTTTTCCCTCCTCCAACAAAAGAAACGTTTTTATCTCCACTTCCCACAAAACCCCCAAGAAACTGGCAAATCTTCCTCGGAATCCATCTCTCAAATCGCTTTTAACTTAACCCAGCGCACACATTCGCCCGGGGCCTTGCATCATTAACTAGCTCTTTTGAATGCTCGTCGTTAATAACTGCTGGAAGTGCGAGTAATGAACATTAATCTATGGAATCTCTTATTCCCTATCTGGTGGGTTCAACTGTTCTGCATCAATCTTCGCGCGGGCACCCACTTCCACTACTCTACTTTTATCGAAACACAAAGTTTTAAAGTTCATTCTCTCGCTTTTCTTTATATTTATTGCCCATTGTTGTTTTCCCAGCCTTTCAGTTTCGATTGTCTGCCTTGAGTGATGTCTTCCTGTCGAGCGGCTTGAAGACAATTGTATTATTTTCGCCTAGGAACTGTTTGTTTTGTTAAGTCCCCTGACGTTTAAGGATTGGGACGGGTTTTGAGCAAAGGACGCAGAAGGGGGGGGGATTTTTGCGTGGGTATTATTTTAAATCTCACATTGGGGGAGATTTACCTTCCCGTTTGTTTTATGAAGCTCGTGGCGTCAGCACAAGGGGCATTTTTTATATATATATATGCTTCTGTCTTCTTGAAAATGGAACTTAAAATTTAGATCTTCTTTTAAATAATATTTTTGAGGGAGGAGTAGAGAGAAGCTCGTAATAAAGTATTGTTATGTGGTATAATTTTCTTTCATGTGTTCTTTTTTTTTTAAAAAAAAAAAAGTAGGAGAGCTCTTTGTATATTTTAATGTATGTGTGCTGCTTGTAAGTATTAATAAAGATACAAATTTCCTGTCATATTTTTATTTTCTTCAGTAAAAAGGGTCATAAATAATATACCGTAAAATCCGGTGTATAACGCTCATTTCGAACTCAAAAACATTAGATCGATATTTGCGGGTGCGCGTTATACGCCGGGTATAAAAATGATAGCTTTAAAAATAAAAGCATAGCAAAGAATTAAGATTTCTGCATATATCGAAATACTGTTTATTTAAAAGGAATGACATTCCTTGTGAACTTAAAGGGTTGTAGTTCTAGAAGTGTATACTATTTTTTTTCCCCCTCTACAGCTTGGAATACCTTAAAAAATGACTTCAAAGCATAAGAGCATTGCGCCCGTGCATTTCAGGTTCCTTCATAAAAAAGGGGGTGCGCGTTACACGACGAATATACCTAAAAATTGCAGCTTGAAAGTATAGGTGCCCGTTATACGACGGAGTTTACTGTAATTCGCAGTATATTTTGCAAGTAATTTACTCTAAATAAACGTGCTACTTTCGGTAGAGCAAAACTTTAGATAATATTAACCTTTTAAACTTTAAAAAGAAATAAATAAAAATAAAAGCTCCCCTATGCAGGAATTAATATTTTCGATGGTTATAAATTTGATTCTTAGAATTTCCAATGTATTACATGGGGTTTTTTTTATCTCCATGATTTGTCTCTTTTTATGAATGTTTTATAAAGATAAGGAGAGCTGTGTCCTATTTATTATGACTTATAATTCATTTATACAAAAATTGTTAACTTATGTGCATAATATTTTAAATTTCCTTTTTTTCAGTTATTTAAAATTACATTTTCTGTTCAGAAATGTAATTTTAAATTAGATGATCCTCCATGTTGTGATTCATGGTTGTTAACATGTCCTTGTAAAACTTTTTCTCGTTTATTAAATTGTATCCTGAATTGCTCTTGTTTAGTTTATATTGTTCAGACATTTGTCTTGCTTGAAACTTGACAAGAAAGCCCTTGCTTGACCAAATTGACCCAAAAGTTTGTTTCTCTGCCAGTGAAGGATAGTAGTAAAAAAAGTACTTTTACAGAACAATTTTTCTCTACGTCATTGAAAATCTGGTGACCTTTTGGAAGGATTCCAGAATTATTATATTAAAGCAATGCATGCTTTATGCTTGAAATATTGGCATGAAAATGATGCTGCTGTTTAGAATTTTCTTGTCAATTATTTACTGTAAACGAAAAGAGAAATAATTTCAGTTTTTATGACTTGGTTTTGCTTTTTGTGTATATATATATAGTCTTATTCTCTACAAACAAGAGATAACATCCAACAATCACATTCGGAAAAACACATAGACGGTAGGAAAATCACAATGAAGGACATATGAGCAGCCGAGATTAAAAATTATAAAATGGATGCTGCAGTATTATAAACATTGCTGACTTAGGACAGCTAATATATAAAATTATTATATATATTTGAAAAAAGCAATATTTTTCAAAAAAAATTTTTTTATTTTTTAATTACCGTATTTACTCGAGTTTAAGCAGAATCCTCAATCTTCTGTACATTTTTGAGGGGGAAAAATTTAAAAATTAATGAGAAATGATTAGAAATTAATAATTTCTTTATTTTACCAGTATTAAAAACTTTCAAATACATACAGGAGCCTGTAATTACTCTGTCAGTATCATGTTTCGAAAATGATTCGTCGCTTCATTGGCACAGCTGACGGAGTCGACTTTTTCCACACTGCTATCCATATCGTCCAAACCATTTGTTATGGAACGTTTTTTTTAAAAGAGTAAAAAAAAAGAATGTAAAAAAATTATATTAAATACTTTTGAACATTTAAAAGCAAAAATTGTATCCTTTTGTTTACGCCATCGATGTATATTTGTTTCATCCTTGTCAAATTTTCAGTGGCCGGCGCTCTGTTTCCGGTTTTTTCTGCAAATAAAATGGCCTCCCTTTTACTGCTTGCTTCATAGTGAAGTCGTGATACTAATATCTTTGATGTTTAGGTGATTAAAAGAAACCGTATACAAAAAAAAATTCCAAAATATAAGTAGGCAAGTATGTTTATGATAGATTGAATGCTGTAAATAAACTGTGGAATGGGATAAGTCATCAAGGCAAGTGGCCAGAATGGACGGTTACATTTTTCCTTTTGAAAGGGTAGAAACTCAGTTTCGCACATCCAACAAATGTTTTGCCTCCGATTCCAAGCCGCACCCGATTTTTAGAAGCATTAACACTGGAAAAATAGTGCTGCTTAGATTCGAGTAAATACAATAATTGGACTAACAAATTTATCTTAAGTTTATGTTTTAATATTTTTAAACTCTTAATGGCAGACTCCTCTGATATTTGTGGCGGTGTGATATCTATATAAACTAGTACCAAACATCACGCGATGACGATCGTTTTGGTGTGGTCGATAAAATACTTGCGTACGGAACGGAAGCTACACAGATCAAACCTTCCTTCCTACATTGCTGACCCTGGCCGTGCAAAGAACCGCACCCTTCGCCCGCCGCAGTCATGGCGCAATCTATCCACCGCAAAAAGCAACCAAGACGTCAAACATTGACGCAAATAAGCCGTTACTTTTCAAAGCCGTCTCACACAAATGACGCAATTCTCAAGCCGTCACGCACAATGACGCAACCGACAAAGTAACTCAACTGCTCACGTGCTCGCCACGAATATAGTATCGTTCCTTCGCCTATTCGCCGAATCACTGGCATGGGAGTATGTGGCGGTGTGATATCTATATAAACTAGTACCAAACATCACGCGATGACGATCCTTTTGGCGTGGTCGATAAAGTACTTGCGTACGAAACGGAAGATATTCAGATCGAACCTTCCTTCCTTCATATTGATGGGTTTTTAATGATCTAATTCATTTGAATTGTGTTTTTGTTCATTAAGTTTATCTAATTTTACTTTCATTTTAATTTAATTCTAGGTTCATGCTACTGACGGCGATTTGGATCGTAATTCCGAAATTATTTACTTCCTTACTGGTCAAGGTATCGAAGAAAGAGTTGAGAACAGTAAATTTGCCATCAATGATACTTCCGGAGAAATTTATGTCCTCAAGCCCTTGGACAGAGATTTGCCGCACGGACGCTCTCAGTGGCGTTTCACTGTGTACGCTACAGACGAAGGTGGAAAGGGTCTTGTGGGTTATGCTGATGTCTTGGTTAATCTTAAAGATATCAATGATAATGCTCCGTTCTTCCCTCAAGCCATATACACTGGCAACGTTACAGAAAATGGAACAGCTGGTATGATTCTCTTTATTGCTTGTGAGGAAACAAAAATTATTGAATGTTTAGAAGATTTTATATATATTTTTCAATTGTCTCAATTACTTGTCCTTCCTTTAGCATTTATTACTCAAGGTATTATATTCAATAAAATAAAATAAATCTCTTGCACTGAATTTTCAATGTAGACTCTTTATACATTTACCTGATTAGTGTTATGATCGATAATATGATTACTTATTATGAAAACTTCATGTGTATTGAATTTTTTTTCTGCCACTTTTTAATCAAATATCAAAATAATAAATATATGTGTGTGTGTGTATAATGTTATGATGTATTCATCTTCTTATTTGTAGTCCGGGCAATTAAAAATTAGTTTATTTATAGATAAATCTTGTTTTATTTTGGGTAAATTTAATATCTTCTTTGCTCAAGTGCTTGGCAAGCAAGGGGAGAAATAGATCTGAAGGAAAAAGAGGGAGAATTGGAATGGAAAAAATGTCACATGTTCAAGTGAAGGGAAATGTTAGTTATTTTTAGGAATTACATCAGTACTTTAGGGAAAGTTTCAACCACTCAGTAAGGCTTGTGTAAGCAATTAAGATATTCTTTTACTAGAAATTGCAATACATCTGTCAAAATATGGGCTTTAATTCTTAAATGCAAGATTAAATGAATTGTGTTTCGAAGTAGGGTATTTGAAATTATGATTTGAAGAAAAAACTTTTAAAAGATTAGAATTTTAACTAAATATTATTACATATATATATTTAAATGAATGTAATTTCTAAATTAATATTGTATGTCAGAATTGAGATTTATTAAATTTTATTTTTCTGTTATCAGGTATGACAGTGATGACTATGACAGCTACTGATTATGACGACCCTAATGAAGGCTCCAACGCTAAGCTAAAGTATACTATTGAACAGAATCAAGTCAATGAAAATCATGAATTGATTTTTGCTATTGATCAAGATACTGGTGTTATTACTACAGCTGTGTGCTGCTTAGATCGTGAAGCAATTTCGGAGTATACAATAAAAGTTGTAGCTACTGATGGAGGTGGCTTGCAGGGTAAGTTTTAATTTTTTTAAATTTGCATTTTAAGTTTTATAATTTGATTAATGGCAGTTGTATGAAAGGATTTTTTTTTATTGTAGTAGGTGATTTTATTTTTAGATTGTTGGTGGGGGGGTCATTAAAATTTTTCTGGAATGTATGTTAGAGATTTTTATGAGGAATGAATTATTTTATTATTTCACCTGAAACTTAATGAAAAATAGATATTCAATTTGTCCCCTTTTTGAAAACTTAAGAAAATTTAATGGTTGTTTAGTGTTGAATGTCTTTGAAGTTATTTATTATATAAAAAAAAACATGAAATGCTTTGTTCAATTGTGCATACATTATGTAGCTTTTCTGCAGACTAGATATCGTTCAGTTCCTATTCCTAGTTTTTGATCATGCATGTAAAGAGAAAAGAAAACCTTTTTCAATGAATACATAAAAGAAACAGCTTTTTTGGAAATATGCAATATATACCTTATTGAATTTTTATATTCTATTTTAATCATAAATTATTGTATCTTTAATTTTTTTTGTTCATCATTGTGTTGCTTTATAGTGCAATGTTTATATAACTTATGCATCTCGTTTCATCATACGTTATAAATCAAATATTTTTTTAAGAAAATATGATATAATTTTGAAATAAAAATAATAAAATCCATTCACAATTTTTAGTGATGTTTTAAAAACTAAATACAATGGTTATTGTCTTTTTCAGGTACTGGTACTGCTACTATAAAAGTGAAGGACATAAATGACATGCCTCCTGTCTTCACTAAAAAGGAGTGGTATGTTCAAGTGGATGAAACTGAAGGAGACGATATTCCTGAACTTCCTATTTTAGTGGTCTCTGTGAAAGATGAAGATTTGTTAGAAACTAATCGTTTTAGTTATAAAGTGATTAACAATACATTTGGTGCAGATAAGTTCACAATGGTTACCAACTCAGATGGAACGGGATCGCTTAAAATTGCCAAGGTATTGTTTTGAGATATTTATATAAAATTGAGTTTTTAAAGTAGCCATTATTATAACTTGAGGATCAATTCGTTTTTGGTTATATAAATGCTATAAAGTATTTATTTTTATTTTTTTTTTTTTTTTTTTAACATAATCTTTTTGCATGACTTATGAATTCTTACTTAAAAAGATTTGATGTTTTTTTAACTGTTTACAACTGGTTAGTTATCAGAATTTTAAAAAATAAACAATGGTTTAAATGGGGGGGGGGGAAAATGAATATTCTGTAAAGTGACACATAATTACATTATATTTGTTTATAATTTCATACTTTTAGTGTTTTATTTATTTTATGCAATCAATTTAATTTGATCTTTAATTTCTTTAGCCTTTGGATTATGAAGACCCAATGCAGAGATATGGATTTAACATTACCATTCAAGTCAGTGATCATGGTGGTGAAACATCTAACACATATCATATTGACTATTCGAAGGTTTTTATTAGGCTTATAGATATAAATGACAATCCTCCAGAATTTACAGAACCGATGTTAAAAGCAAGCGTGCAAGAAAATGTTACAATAGGTTATGTCGTGAAAAAGTTCCATGCTCGAGATCCTGATCAGGCTGGAAAATCGATGGTTAAGTAAGTGTTCTAACTTCAAATTATTATTTTCTTTGTCTTATCTTTGATAATAAATGCTCTCTACAATAAAAGAATTTTTTTATTAAAATTACCTGAGAAATAGAAATACTTTATTCTTATTGTGTCCTTCCTCTTGCCTTATTCCTGAGTTGATTCATCTGGTTTCTTCATTTTTAATTTAATTTTTAGTCATATTTTATAAAGATTTTTAATACATGTGAAATTGTTTTTGTTTGATAGAAATTATTTATTCAATACTTAAATAAGATATTTTTCTAAAAAATGTTTTAAAATTTGTTCTTTTTAAATTTTTTCTTTCTTTCATGTGCTTAAAGTGATTTAAATAAAAGTTTAACAAATAAGGAGTAACATTCGAAAAGTTGTTATTCGATTAATAGTCTACCCCCTCCCCATATATGCACATACTTGCGGCTGCAGTAGCTGAGACAGTTATAGTCGCAAAACTATAGCCAGTGTTGCTTGTGTCACTGGAGTCCTAATGTGCTACTGAAAACCAACATTTTGAGAGTGGAGGGCCAGCTTAGGTGTCATCCTCATAACTTGAGGGGGATTCTAAACTACTAGGTCCATTGTGCAGCTTTAAAGTGTGACATTAATTAAAAAATCAAAATAGTCCCTTTTCCACTTTTTAAGAAATAAAAACACACACAAAATTGCAGTTATGAATTGTTTTCTATTTCAGTTAGCTTATAAAATATATATGTATGAAAATTATCTCATAAAATAATTAGAAAATTGGCATAATGTTTCCCCCAAAAAAGTATGTACAAGATTTTGATGCATTTTAATAAGTTATGTACTTCCAATTCTTGCCCTAAATATTTTGGATTGTAACGTAAGTTAATGTGTTTATAGGTATTCTATTGACCGAACATCAGACAGAAGGCGACAATTTAAAATTGATCAACAAGGTGTTGTAACCATCCAGAGATCTTTGGACAGAGAAACTGTGAATCGCCATGATATTAAAATTCTGGCTACTGATGATGGTAAGGACCTAATGCATCTTTTCTATGAAAACAATGTTTTAAACTCCTATCACTCATAGTAATCAAATCTACCTTTTAAATTTGATACCTCTTTAATGTTTCAAAATTACCATCAGTATTATATTATTTGTATATTGCATGTGTTTCTAATTAAATTTTTTCTACATTTAGATTAAAGAACGTTTTTTATATTATTAAAAAGAATATCATTAAACTTTTTCTTTAAAAAAATCCTAAATACTAATTTTGTTTGGTGTTTGAAATCAGGTTTGCTTGTTTTCTTTTTAGGTATTCCAACTCGAACAGCAACTGCCACTTTGATAGTTGATGTGATAGATGTAAATGATAATCCACCTCACTTTAGAGAGGACTATCGTCCAGTAGTTATGGAAAATACAGATCCACCACTAAAAGTTATAGAACTATTTGCTGATGATCCTGACTTGGCTCCTGAGAAGAAGCCATGGTTCAAGTTTCAGTTGGATCCAAATGCTGAGAATACAATCAAAAATTCATTCAGAGTAGTCTTTAATAAAGGTACCTAATTTTTAAAATCATTTTATTACTTTGAAGAGTATTACATAAAATATGTGGTTTAAAAAAGGAATTAGATTGGGATGTGGAGGAGGTATCGTACTTGTGACTGACATTACACTTCCAGATACTGTGCTTGGATGTTAATTCCAATTTTTTTCTTTTAAGTTAAGTATTTAACATAGAAAAAGCATACATATGTGTGATAAAACCATTTACAAATTTGCTACCCTATCTACTGAAACTCAGTCATCTCTTTCTTGTACTTGGTACCACCACAACATATTGTCAGGAAAGTAGGTATACATTAAATATTTTTCATCCTACAATAGGAAATGAATTAATAATTCTAATGAAAAGCATTCTAAAAATCCTGAAAAAGCACACCTGCACAAGACATCAGATGAGAAAGACATGATTCTCTATGATGTAGATGAGTCTATAGGAAAGGCATACTCAACTCTAGCTTTATGCATTGTTTTTGAGGCACATTGTTTCTAAATGCCGATACTGCCATTTGTAGTGTGTGATAGAAACATTATAGAACCTTTTAGTTCTGAAAAAATTATAAAAAGGGGGCGTGCTAACCCCAATACCGAGCTCAAATAAGGGTTAAAATAATTGTAAGTTAAATAATCACAGTGTGCTTAAAAATTTATTTTGAATAGTTGTGTTCAATAGTGCAAATTAAATTCTAAACATTCTTTTTAGATGGAGATAATGGAAAAGGTTCAGCTACTGTTTACACAAAAGTGAAGTTTGATAGAGAACAACAAAAAGAATATCATGTGCCTATTATAATTGCTGATAGTGGAGTTCCTTCTCTTACAAGCACGAATACACTTACAGTCATAATTGGAGATGAAAATGATAATGTTATGCGTCCTGGAGAGAAAGACATTTTTGTTTATAATTACACAGGTTTGTTTTATCTTTTATTTAAGAATTTATTCTATTATTAGAGCTGCATTAATGTATTTGTGAATAATTTTAATGAAATTATCAAATGTTATTGTTTTTTATTTATTTTTTTAATTAATTTATTTTTTTAATTATCTATTCTAATAACCCTGTTTATAGAAGTATGCAGTCTATGATCTATTGTGTTAAATGTTTGATATTACATCATGTATATTGAAATAATGGTTCTACCCTCTTTTCCCAAAAGTGCATAGATTATTTAGCTTGTGTCTGCTCGTAGCAATGTGGGCAATATTTTACAATTTTTTCCTTTGTTATATCTAAAACCTTTCTTTCCCCAGGTGCTTCTAAACCAACTAGACCTGTTATGATAGGCAGAGTGCATGTTGAAGATGCAGATGATTGGGATCTTCCAGATAAAGTGTTTTATTGGAAAGACAACAACCAACATCCTAATTTTGATTTAGACGTTGAAACTGGAGAAATTTTTATGAAAGATTTGGTTAGCGGAGGAAGATACTCACTTCATTTTACAGTAGTAGATCAAAAACGACATGAAGAAGTTACAGCTATTGTTACAGTTACAGTGAAGGAAATCCCAGAGGAAGCAGTTTACAGTTCTGGGTCAATTAGAATTGCTGGTTAGTTGAAATGCATATTAAATATTTAGTTAACTTCATTTCGGTGCAATGCATTAGTATTAAAATATAAAGTAGTTCCGTTGAACAGAGATATTATTTTTTTCTAATTGTTAGATGACTTTTTTTTTTTAGTTCTTGTTTTTTAGTTATTTTAAAGTAAAATAATATAACATAAAATTTTACTTAAATATTTATTGTTATAATAGAATTTTATTAAATTGGGTTAGTTTTTCAAGCTAATGACCCTTATTGGCATTTTCTTTTATATTTTTGGTATTATTAAGCCTGAACTGTTAAATTTTGAAATATCCAGTTAATGTGTAAAAATAATTTTTTTCCACCTTTTAATTTAGGTCATTCTGATGAAGATTTTATTCGTATTTGGGATTGGAAAAGTAAATCTCAAATCGAAAGTAAATACAATAAGTTTAGGGATATCTTGGCCAGGCTGTTAAATGTGAAAAAGGAAAATGTTGATATCTTTACTGTTCTCAAACATCAAGATAACCCACCTGTAACTGATATCAGGTTTGCAGCTCATGGATCACCCTATTACAAAGCATCAAGACTGGATGGCTTGATTGCATTGCATAGAAAGAATGTAAGTAATGTTTAAATGAAATATGTGTAGATTGTTACACAAAAATACAATATTTTATCGTTACTTTCTTTTATACATTTATGTTAAATCTGTAGTAATTGTTTTTAATATTAGTTTCCTGTTTTTGTAGTAATTTTTAAAACGTATTTCTTTTTTAGATTGAATCAATTGTTGGTGTCAATATCACGATGGTAAATATTGATGAGTGCCTTTCTGAAGACACATGTGAAGATAGCTGTACTAATTACCTTAGAGTCTATGGGGATCACCCTGCTACTGTGAATGCTAATAGGACATCTTTGGTTGGTGTTCATGCTGAAATACAAGCAGAATGCACTTGTGGAGCTCGAGACTTTTCTGCAATGGAAACGTGCAAAACAAGACCAAAGCCATGTTTCAATGATGGAATTTGCTCTGATAAATTTGGACTTATAAAGTAAGTTTTGTTTTCACATGGTAATATTTCTCATGTCAGATATTATATATTTTAGTTTATTTTTACTTTATCTATAGGGTAAAAAAAAATTTATGTGATAATACCCATGTGTCTGATACGAAGTGTTAGTTTGAATGATGTTTTTCTTAAATATTATGATATTATTTCCAATATCATAATTTAAACATCAAGTACTAATTTTGTAATAAATGGTTCTCTCAATTTTGTAAGATATTAATTTTGACAATTTTTGTCTCGAGAAATAGTACATTAATATTTTACTTCATATAAAAACCTGTCCTTTAGCTCTGTATTTTGTTAAGATGATATATACATAGTGTTAAAAGAAAGTAAATATCTCAGCATGGAAGGATATGTTTGTAACTTGTACTATATTACATAATTCAATGGAAGATAACTTTAAAAAGATCACATTTTAAGATATTCTCCCCCTAAACATTAGTAGATACACATGGGAAACATAATTTGTTTTTAAAAATTAATTAGGATATTTTTTAATGAAATTCAGTAAAATTAAGCTTAGTATTGTTCTGTTGAATGAGTTAGTATTTGTATGTATTAAAATTTTATTGAAACAAATGTTAAATTTGTTTCGTTCTGATTTTAGTTTTAAATATAAATAGGCATTTTCTCCCATTTTATACTACTTTTCTTATTCATTTAAGTTTTTTTATTACTATTTTTAATTCTGTGATTGTGAAACACTTATAACTTTTTATCGCAATTTTAAAAAAATTGTTTTTTGCTTCATTTCTCTAGCTGTACTTGTAGAGAGGGATTCAATGGTCCTCAGTGTCAAAAAACTACTCGCCACTTTGGAGGCGAGGGTTTTGCCTGGTTCCCACCACTTCAGCAATGTGAAACATCACATTTTCATCTGGAATTTATGACTCAGAGTCCAAATGGCTTGCTTTTATATAATGGCCCTATGTCTGAAGCTGATAGTGGTAAAAATGTAGTACAAGATTTCTTCTCTTTGGAGTTACAAAATGGTAAACCTCGCCTGCTTATAGATTTTGGATCCGGAACAACTGAAATAGTCGTCAATGTTAAGTCAAGTCTGAGTGATGGTGGATGGCACAAGCTAGATATATACTGGGATCGAGAGGTAAAATATCTTATGACTTTCAATAGGATGTAAATTGATACAGTGTATGACATTTTCTTGCATTTTATCTTTGTTAATAAATGAGCTTTTCATGTTCATTCATGTGAATAAAATTTTTTTTATCTAAATTAAGTTGAGATACAGTGTATGAGTCTTGTACAAGATTAATATTTTCATCAAAATTGGAATTTTTTTGCACTGTTTATTATATTTGATTTTAATTAAACAATACTTTTGATTTATATCGTAATGTAAAACAGCCCTGTGTTTTTCATGTTCAAATATATATTATTTAATGTATGGTAATTTTATTACAAAATTCAGGAACAGTAAATTAAGAACATAGGATAAAATGAAATATGAGAACTATTTACAAAATGGAATAAGTAAAATTTCTTTTACTTAATACACATCAATTAACACATATTTTTATTTTAAAATATATAAATTTCAAACTTTAAAAATCTAAGTCAGGAAATTAAATTTTTCGTACAATTTTAAATTGTTTTATCTTTTGAGTTTATGTATGTTACTTACAAATGGATATATTATTGAATAAATTTTAGATTGTGAGTGTGGTCGTAGATAACTGCCAGACTGCTCTGAATAGAGATTTGGACCCTCCTGTAGCAGATAGAAGTTCATGTGAAGGCAGCTCTGCTATTAAACCATTCAATGAATTTTTGAATGTAAATGGTCCTTTGCAACTGGGTGGAGTGAAACATCCTGTATTGTCTTCTTATAAGTGGAATTTTGCTCACACTAGGAAAGGATTTAATGGCTGTATAAAGAATGTGATCCACAACAGTGAAGTAAGTATTTGTAGTGTTATATAACTTCTTCTAATACCAACTTTTTTTCTTGATTTTAAATGTGTCTAAACAATAACATTTAAAGGTAAGATTTTATTTAATTAAACTAAACTCGGAGGTGCAACAGCCCATAAGGGCCAAAGCCTACTGTGCCTATCTCAGTTTTCATGACCTTACACGCTTAGGTACATGAGCAGATGTTCCAGTCAGGTGGTCAGTCTGATGTGAAACCCTCATTGTTTAATTCCCAAACAAACTTGGTACTCATTTTATGGACCCACTGAAGGGAAGAAAGGCTGAGAGTCAAACCTTGCCCAGTCCAGGGTTTGAACCCCTTACCCGTGACGTAGAAGCATTATGCACTACCACTCAAACACAGAGCTTCAACTAAACCTTATGTGAGCTATAATTCTCTGTAGGAAAATTATCTTCATTATGAAATTTAAAATGTATATCTCTTAACCATGTTTCAAATCAATAAATATTCTTTCTTATGACACCAATCTTACCCGTTATATTAACTGGATATTTAAAAAGATGGTATTGTTGAATTTATTAAGATAAAAGAAAGATAATCCCAAGGTTTTACTTAAAAACATATGGATTGATATTTCTTCAATCTCATGACATTGTTTTGATACATAAATTAGTTATATAACCTTTGCTCTCTATCCTTAATATAAAAAATAAGTAAAAGTATGGAGTTAAATATTGTGTATATAAATTGCAGATGTATGATCTTGCTGGTGTTGGAGAGTCTCAAGATAGTAGCATTGGATGTCCTCCAGCTGAAGAAAACTGCTACCCTAATCAATTGGACAAATTTTGCTTACATGGAACTTGTGAAGGAAACTTTACATCAGCAAAATGTGTCTGCTTCCCTGGGTATGAAGGACAACGCTGTGATAAAAGTAAGGATCATAAATAAAAACTGGAATGTAATTTTCAAAGAAATATGTATTCTTTGTTTAAAAATGTTATTTTGTCAACTATTTCTTGAATAATTTGATGTAAATTAATATTATTATAAAGGTAATTTTAAAATGTGCAACAAGGAATAATGGTTTTCCTTTTTGGATTTATTTGTTTCAGAGTGTCATAGCAGAACATTGGAATATTATTAATTTAAATTTTAGTAATACATATTTTTAAAATGTTGCCAATATTCCCTTCTGCAATAATTGTTTATTTTTAAATTGCTAGACTTAAAAAGTTTTGTCTTTTAATACAACTTATGTACAAAATTTAAAGGTAAAAGGTAGAGAGTTAAATTGCAATTTTGGATTGTATTTCAGTTTTCTTACATACAGTGAGGATACTGTAATTGCTTAGAATGAATCATTCAGTTTTTGAATAAATAATTGGTTAATTAATTTTATTTGATATTGAGATTTTTGCAATAATTTCTGAAAAGTTATTGTCATTTTTGTTCCATTTTACCTGACAATGAATGTATTATTTTGTAGAAACTCAAGAGAAAATGTTTGAACAGAACAGTTATATTCGATATGCTTTGACATTCAATCCTGGTGAATATTCAAATGAAATACAATTAAGCTTCCGTACTCGTCAAAAGCAAGGAGAGCTGTTTCGTGCAACTAGCAAACATGGAAGAGAATACCTTATTTTAGAAGTATGTTTTTGGTGTCTGAAATATTTTAGCAATATCAGTTAATACTGTTTTTAGCCAATATTATATCTAAAGCCTCAATGTTTTCTATTTTACAGATAAGGAATCGTACACTGAGGTTTAGATTTAACCTTAACCATTTTCGATCAAATGAGCAGGAACTTTGGTTGCCTTATGTCAGTGTAAGTGATGGTCAGTGGCATACAGTTAAAGTTCAGCGTTATGGAAGCACTGCTACTATTGCTCTTGACGGGGGAGGAGGCAGACGATATAATGAATTGTTAGATCACAAAGATTTGCATCAAGAATTAGTAATTGATACTAAAAATGTGATTGCTGGAGGAGATGTCCAGTCTGTGGCACCAAATGTCAATGTTGTGGATAATGATTTCCAGGAAGGTAAGAATATATGCATTTTAATGAAATTGTTTTATCGTTGCAAACAAAATTAACTTAAATTGATATTTTATCATGATATTTAAAGCTATATATTACCAAGACTTTTCTAGATGGAAGACTACAAAAATTATCTAATATCTTTATTGATTATTTTCCAACAATTTTATTTTCAACAGCAAGAAGGGATACCTAAAATATTTTTAAAAATTGTATTAAATGGACTTTTAAAAAATGATGCATATGTTACTGTGTATGTTTGGATTAAATTATTGCTCATATTATTCATTTAAAACAACTTCTTTCCCAGGTTGTATGAATGATATACGTTTGGATACAAGATATTTGCCAATGGAAAATGGCTCTCAATCTGCTTTTGTCTATGAATCACGGAATGTCAAGTCTGGTTGTCCTTCTAATAATCCATGTCATGGTGTATTTTGCCCTCCACCTTTCATATGTGTTGATCTTTGGATGTTGTACGAGTGCACGTAAGTCAATATTTGTTCTTTTTAAAGATATACTGTCCTGTGTTTTTTAAATAGGATGATTTATTTCGATAATTCATTTAAAATGAAACAAATGAAATCATTAACTAGCAGTTTTATGATTGTAAATGTGATTTGAACTTTTACCTTGTTAAACAAAATATCCACTATCATAAATTTTAATTATTAGCTCTTTTTCTTAATGTATCTATATTGTTTTAACAGATGTCCAAAAGGTTTTGTTGTGAATCCAGATGGCAAGAGTTGTATAGATGATAATGAGTGTGAATCTCAGCAGCCATGTTTAAATGGTGGCTCATGCATTAACTTGCCTGATGGTCAGGGATTTGAATGTATTTGCCCCAGTGGTTACTTTGGTATTCATTGCAATGCTGTGAGAGAAGAGAAAGTAATGCAATTAAGTGTTGCTGCTATGGCTCTCATCATATTTTGTATCTTTGCAGTACTCAGTAAGTATTTGTTTTCAGATATTTATCCAAAAATTGAGTTTTATATTACATAATAAAATTTGCTGTATTATCAAATTTCTTTTATCTTATATAAGCTCTTATGATGATATTTAATTTTATTTGTTTAAAGGCTTGTTGTGAAATTAAATTAAATGCATATAGGAGTGTAAATAGTTATGTTTCGCAATGTACTGGGAGAAAGGTTATCCTTTTTAACCCTTTTCCCCCAAATGAACCTGTTAAATGAAGCATTTTACTTATGCATTTGAAATTTTAGTAAGCCAATTTTTTTTAATTTAATATTTATAATTTTTTCCCCAGTTTTAGCTCTTGTGGTAATTGCCTACTCACGCATCCGCTCTCAGAAACCATATGATCAAAAAGATATAATTGATGATGTGCGAGAAAACATAATTGTATATGATGATGAGGGTGGCGGAGAAGATGATATGAATGCATATGACATCAAGACCCTACAGATTCCTATCGATGGATACGGATCTCCTATGGGAGCCAAATCCGGTCCAGAGAAGGGACCCGTAAGAGATCCGCACCAGTGGCAGGGTGAGCAAAATTCTTTTTACATATATTTTTTCCAATGTCTTAACAGCTACTGAAACAATGTATCTTCATTGTATTTTGAATTTAATATATTTTGTTACTCATCTGAGGTGATATGGGTATATCACCTTAGCACGTAAATACTTCAGGTGTTTTGAAAATATTTAGTACATTGAAAATCCTACTCATTTTCATGTAATTATTTTTAGGATGAAAAAAAAGATACGGTGTGTAAATATTCTGTCAATATGAAGCTTGATTATTTCATTCTAAGAAATATGTACCAAAAGCATCATAGATGTTAGTAAAATAAATTGTAAAACCTATGTATTGTAAGGAAAAAATCAATGAAATGTATTAAGCATAATTTAGTCACGATTTTATGTATAGACTAATTTATATAACATGAAGGAATTAACAGAAATTTATTTAGTAAAGCGTCATTTTCTTTACATTCCCTGAAAGATGAATATTCAATGAACAGACTGTCCCCATTAAAATATGATAGCAATGGGGGGTTAACCTGGGATTACTGTTGATATAAATTGACTGATAAGTTCCAACACTGATATGGATTTTTCGGTGTGATTTCAGTTTTTCCATGAAGGAAAAATAAAATATTACTTTTATACTTTGTGGCACTTAAAATATTCAAAGGAAATTGAGTTTATATTGTTTTATTAATCAACTTTGGGCTTTTGGATAATTGTTTTTTTTTTTTACTTGCATTTTTTCCCCTTAACCTTTTGCATGGTAGACCCTATTTGCTGTGCCCAAATACAAAATACCTATTTCTCTAAATAATTTTAAAATAGGTCTATGTTTCTTCAAAGACCTTAAAACATAGGATTGAAGTCTGTTTTGAGATATTATTCTCTCATTATGTCATCTCTACATGTTTTATTTTAAATAGAAAATATCTTTTAAAATTTAACCAATACAAATTTAGTTCACTAATAACTAGTTTCACTGATCCTGAGAATTTAAAAATAATCTTTTAAAATGGAAGAAAATCTAAACTAGAGTACTTCTTTTTCTAAGAAACATGATTCATAAATAAAAATTAGATACGCAAAATATTAATGTGTACTCTGTATTTAAATCATTTAAATAAAGGTTAATCTGAACTTCATTAAAAGAAAATTAAAAATTACGACTAAGGGATACCACATGGAATTGCTTAGCAAAAGAGCCATGGTGAAACTTGGTGTTAAGTAAAAGTCCAACTGTATATCTTTTTCTTTTCCCTTTCTTTATTAGCATATAATGTATGTGTTATATATATTTTTCTTCATTTATATACATTTTTTTCTTTCAGCCCCACCTGGTGTCCAACCAGATGTTGGTGATTTCATTCGTGATCATCAAGACAAAGCTGACACTGACATCAATGTTCCACCTTTTGATGATTTACGCAACTATGCCTATGAAGGAGGTGGCAGCTCAGCTGGCTCTCTGAGCTCTCTGGCATCATGCACAGATGATGTAGATCACGACTTTGAGTATCTTAATGGGTGGGGACCACGCTTCCAAAAACTCGCTGACATGTATGGTCAGGGTGAGAGTGAAGAAGAATAAAAAAAATTGGAGAGTGCATGAATCAGTTGCCAAAATACTCAACAAGCTTGGACTTGTATATCTTAACTATGAATTTACTTCATCTGAATGAGATAACTTCCAATATATCTTATATTTGAGATGTTTTCTAAAAAATCTCCATCATTTCATATATTAGAAATTAATAAGATCTAGATAAAGATAAAAAATAGACATTTTTAAAAAAGCAGTTGTGTTATTGGAATCTTTAATTTCTAATAATTGGGGGGGGGGGATGCTTTTTAACTTCATTTCCTTTTCTAATACATTCAATTCTGGTATCTACAGTTATCTCAATTAGGAAATTGAAGTTAAATTCATTATTAACTAATGGCAGCTGTTGATAGCCTTTCCTCTGTGATGCCTTATTCAGCATTTTACTCTTCTGAGTACTTGCAGAGAGTAGTGCTGAAGTGTTCTCATCATTTTTATTACATTTTATAAATAATTGATGCCATAAATAATGTGGTTCTGAGTATGCAGTACTGCCAACTTTCATTTTAATGTGTAGATGCATACTTGTGAATCAAATGTAATACTTGTGTTTATGTGTTACATTCTGGTGAATGTAGGACTTGAAGCATTATGATTGCTTTATTTATCAAACTTTGTGAATGTTTTTTTTAAGCATTATTCATCAATTATCCGTTGTAGTGTTGTTTTTATATAGTTTTTTTAGTAACCAAAAATATTAATTTTATAGAAAGTGCCACATTAATTTAAGAGTTTCTTTATACAATTAAGAAAATTTTGCCAAATTGTTTTCATTCTCTATAGTAAGAGGGAGAATGTTCTCTTATGTATGTTACAATAAAATATTTTGGTATTCTAACTAAAAAAAATTCTCCTTTTTTAAAAAAAATTTTAAGATTTATAGGACTAGTAGCTCTCATTTTCACCTTTTAATTGGTAATAAAGAATCAATATTTTTTATTTAGCTTTCTTTACAGTTAACTCTGAACATCCGTCCATCTGTACAAACCAATCAAATTGTTCTTTTTTGAATGCAAAGTAGAGAATTTACCCATTTTAAAATATTAGTATAATTGTTTTATTTTAATTATCAATTTAGTGGAAATATGAAATACATGAATTACTTAAACTATTGATTGAATCGTATACACTTTTATTTTCTTCTTATTTGAATAAGTTGCTTTTTATGAACTTTCGTTCCATAAAAACTCAATATAACATTCCTTCTTTATGTATGCCTATGTCTTATAATTTAAAACATCTGCAATCACAAATTTGGAAATGTTTTATTTCCTTCAATCATAATAAAGTAAGTAGATAAGTAAATTCTAAATAAATAAATATATATAGAAATGTATTGAAAGAAATCATAATAAGAATATTTATTGCTTTTTTATACAATATAAAAATTTAAAATCATAAGGTGCTATATTTGTTTCCTAAAACACACTAGCACACACATTAATCACTAATATTCTAAATCAGAAATATCTTCCATTTGAATAGATCTTTTATTAATAACTGCACATTTTGTTTTATAAGAATATTTTCAACATTAATGTATCGGAACTCTGAAGGTAGATGGTTTACTTATTTTAGTTCATTTTTCTATCAATCTTAATGGTTCTATACTGTTAAAAGTTCTGATGTATAAAAAAAAATTGAATCTTTTTTTAGCTTTTTTATTTTTTGTGTATCTTATTGTTTAATTTTGTACTTTACCCTCTTCTAAGTTGCATAATATATCATTATAATATTCCCAGTTCAGTCATTTTGTATATTTTGTGTTTGCTAATCGTATTATGTATGTAAACTTAAGAAATGAGGAATTAGCTTTGAACATTCCACTGTCTTGGAATTTCGATAACTGCGTTATTTATTTAAGCTGTAAGGATAAATGCTTTTGATATTAGCAACAAGTTAATCAATGTCACAATGACTTTGAATAACATAATTTTTTTATTTGTATTGAACGAAATTCTAGATGTTCTGAATGTATAACTTTTTTAGTTATGTACTTGTAATGTGGAATTTTACGTTACATGTTGTTGCAGCTAGTATGCAGTTATCTGAATTCTCGAAGCAGTAATTATTCCTCCATACCAGTTTATTGCATTTGTTGTGTATCACTTACTGTATTTGATTAGCCCTATTTCTTTTGATTGAATCATTTGAAAACGATGCAGCTCTTTTTCATATGTAGTTTTGATTTTACTTTGTAACTTTTTTTAAACTTTTATGAGAAATAAAATTTGAACATGAATTTTTGTAGTGTCATTATATTTCTTCCCATTTAATAATGTACCTATAAGAGCTCATACCTAGCTTTTTACTTGTCTACGTTTCATAAACCGAACATCAATTTTAAAATTTTGTGAAACATTTTTGTCTGTGCAGTGAAAATCGTTTAACATGAAACTGAGGAGATTGAAGTATTTTTTCGTGTTAAAGGATGTTGCAGAAAAATATATTCAACAAAATTAAATTTATTAGAGTACATTTTATTTACATAGATATGAACATATGCATCTGTTTAATAAAAACTGTTCAAACATTCACTTAATTTGCTCTGTTTTTAATTATTGTTAAGTAGAGTTATAGCAGTACCAAAATCTTTACGGATTTCTGTTTTTGATCAACAGTCTTAAGAAACTCCATCTTCATTTTAAGCCAAATTGCAGTGTGCTTTAACCTTGGGCTCTTTGCCATTGTGTTTACTAAAGAATTCTAAAATAGAAAAAATAATGCAAACCAAACTCGTTAGTTTTTACTCACACTGCGATGTATTCATCACTGAATTTTAAAGCCAACTGATGAGAGATTAGATGTTTTGTGTGGCGTTTGTAGAGAGGGAGGATGAAAGTAGCTTTAGATAAACAAAATTGGCTTGTGTCTCAGGCTATTCTGAGTGTATTTCAAATCCTTCTAAGAAACATGTGAAACGACCTCTTTCATTTCACACCTCTCTTAAATCTAACCTGCACAGCTAGTGTTTCAGAAGGGGGGAAAATGCATGAAAATACATAGTGGTTTGGTAGGACCATTGTATCATTTAATGTTAAACATATTTCCCTGTATTGCTCTATAAATGTAGAGAGAAAATATGGATTACTTTTTTAGCATTGAAATACTGTTTATGGTTTTCTTAGATTCATGATTATTATTTGATTTAGTGAGAGGCTCTCATGAATTGACAGCAAGAATTTTTCTGATGCATCTAGTGTTTTTTTACAT
This sequence comes from Trichonephila inaurata madagascariensis, assembly GCA_019973955.1. Lineage (NCBI taxonomy): Eukaryota > Metazoa > Arthropoda > Arachnida > Araneae > Nephilidae > Trichonephila > Trichonephila inaurata. Next base: position 128,482 of record BMAV01009539.1, on the reverse strand, counting down.
ATATTATTTTAAACTATTTTCTACAAAACCATTACACAACTTCTCATGCAGCTCGCTTGCCTCGTTGCATCTCTTTTAGGTTTGCTTTCAACAGCTATACAAGATAGTAATTCACTCACTATAGAGCAGAGGTCGCCAAAGTAGTGGTCCGCAAGAAAATGTGGCATATACTCACTTATCACCTTAAGTTATGTTTTAAGATGCATTGTAACATAATTCGATTCATAACAATAATTTAACACTTAAAAAATCCTATTAGGGGTCTCCGAGATTTAAATTAGGAATTTACTGGTCCGTGAGGTCAAAAAGTTTGGCAACCACTGCTATAGAGGGTGCAAAACTGTTACTAAAATAAAATGTGACTAAACAAATTTATAAATTCTGTGTGGTTTTTTTCCCTTTAATAAGCAAATTTCAAAACTTAGAAAAATATTTCTTTAACTTAATAAGAATATTTAAAAATGATCACATTTTGTTAACAGATTATAAATTAACATAAAAAGGACTATAACTGTTTTTTTCTATTGGGTGAGAAATTTTGGATGTTCTGCAAAATAGAATAGGGGCATCTAAAGGTTTACTTTTTTAACATAACATTATTTTGATTGTACAACATAAAAGCATGGAGAAAAATTTCTGAATATTTGAAATCCCAGTAAATGTCACCAAAAGATAAACTTTTTCTAGATTTTTCTTTATCCTTCCCTTCCATATACACATGAATTTCCAGAACTATCTTCAAAATGGCAAAGATGACATTTTGATAATATAAGTGACAAAAACAAGTACCTGTTAGCATTTGGAAAGACTGCTGTAGTAACTACAACATCTCATTATTCAACACATGAGCATGTCGCTAAAATCACGAGATTTTGCCGAGAACAAAATTTACTGTTTGCACAATTTTCATCTGAATTTATATTATTTCTGAATAATGTTTAGAAAATCACTTTCTACTTCTAAAATTGGTGTGCAGAAATAGGGTTTTTAATTTGAATATTGATTCCATAGGACATGCTAATGTTCCATTTATGGAACATGTTATAAATCATCTTTTTTAAAAAGTTCATTATTGTTAGCTTTGAATTTTAATTCTATTTTTATCAATAAATAATTTGTTACCTTTCAATTATACTGTGGTGTTGAAAAAATTAATATAGGTTTAAAATGTTTAAAAAATTGCTTAACATCAATGTCTTCAAGAATAACTATGAAAGATATTTTAATACTGAAAATCACATTGAAATTGTATTTGTAGATTATCAGAGGAAATCATATAGTATTGATTATATTTTTGGAGCTTCTTATATATATAAGACTTTATCTCTTTTTAATTGATATTTAAAGTATTCACACACACACAAGAAAATCTCGGGTTATACAGCAAGTAGTTTTTGTTTCATGTTTTACTAAATATGGTTACTGTATTGTAACTAAAATGAATTATATTGATTTTTCACTGGGATAGAGAGCCAATGCTAAAGAATTAAAAAAATGATGTATAATTCGTACATTTTAAAATAAATTTTTTTTAAAAATATTTTATGGCTATTTGATAATTTTAGACTATTCAATTCTGCTAAATTTGTAGGTGTCTGATTTTTAGATAAAACTCATGAATTTTAAAAATTTAATTTAATTAGATTTTTTTGACTATTTCTTTGAAATACTAATTTGTATGAAGTTGCATAGGAACCTTTATGTCAAACTTATACACATTAAGATTTAAAATGAAAATGATTATCTGAACTTACTTTAAATTAGTTTGTTTATATTAGTAATATTCACATTATTTTTATAATTAACATTAGTCAAAAATTGTAGTTATTAATATCCTTCCAATCAAAAACTACGAGCAGTAAAATAATTTATCAAATTTTCTTAAACCTAAAAGGAATAAATACAACATTTTTTTATAACAATTTATTCACAGTGCAACTGACTACATGAAAAAAAAATTGCTACTTAATGAAGCAGTTTGTTAAATTTTCACCATTGCATACAAACCAGATATGGGAACATGACACTGCTGTACTACCTCATTGTAAGTTTTTACAAAATGTGAAATGGAATTCCTTATATTATAAATATAAAGTTAACAATGCACACTTATTATAAAATAACTCTTTATTAATACTTAAATTAACAACATGCTATAAATAGATATATATATTTATATGCAAGGAATTCATTTTTAAACATTTATTAGTATCAGATTTACTTGTAAGACATTTGAGCATGATTAGTTTTGGAAAGAAGCAACAGCAAATTTTAAAGTTTTCTTGGAATAAATAGTTTTGTTTGTATGGATGGCCTTAGAGATCAGAATCCACATTATATATAAATGTTTTTCTGAAATTTGTACACTTATATGTAAACATACCGTGATTCACCATGAAAGTAATGCATTTAAAAACGCTTGTTAGAAATATGATCCTTAAACTTCACTGCAGTGCTAGTTTTAAGATTAAAAAGTGTAGAAAAAGTATATTTTTAGATTTGATCGGTAAGAAGCCTTATAGAACAATAAATATCTCAATTCTTATTCGGGTTTCTTTAATATTATGGAAGTATTAAATTGTAAATTTTATATATCTGAAATGAAAAAAAAATTGTATTGTAATAGCGGTTTACCATTTATACATTTCGAAAATGGAACGTTAATATTATTGGCTACATTTTTTTAAGATAAAAATTTGAAGATAGAATTTTTATTTCTATATTGAAATTGAGCAACATTTTTTTTTTTTTTTTGCTTTAATTTATTCGGGGGGGTTTTCTGGTATACCAATTTGGCGCTTTTCTTTTGTAGTTAAAATTAGTTTTTTTTATAATTACATTTGTATTAATGAAGCATTATTGTCTGCTTTAAATAATTAGGAAATTTTTTTTCCATACCAAAGGTCTTAACTCGACATATGCCGTGTAATTTTAAACCATAATCGGATGTGTGTGTGTGATGACCGGTATTTAAAAATATACTTTTGTACCATTTTTGAAAAAAAAAACCATGATTGTAAAAAAACAATCCTAATTTCTGTAGTAAAATTTACTTCCATATTTTTTTCTTTGTTAAATTAGAATAGTTTGTACTTAGAAACACACAAAGAACAAAAAAATGCGTATTTTTATGGGATAAATTTTAAAATACAAAATTTTATTCGTTTAATTAAAAAAAATACTGAATATTAATTTTGTCTTAAAGTAATTTCGGATTTTTTTTTAATATGAAAAATATATTGAATTACTGATTCTTAGAATTTTACACAATAGCATGAATAATTTATTGTTTATCTAAAAAAAAAGTCACTTATTTTAATATTTATCGGACAAGTATATTTTTCAAACCGTTCTATAGAATCTGAGACACGAATTGGAGTCACTTTTTGTTTTCTTAAACATTTTTCCTTCGATTTTATATAGTTGAAAGGCACTGTTATACCGTAAATGTTCCGATTTTTTAATGACAGGCATCAAGACCATTGTTTTTCATAGAGAGATCGCTAATATTCCCAATTAAAATTTATACTCGAATACACGGATTTGCAATAATGCATCAAATGCAATAAATTTTATGTTAAAAGAGAATTTTTCGAATGACAAAATTATTAATTACAAATGAAATGTTTACAATATCCAACAATATTTTGTGAATTTCAAAATGTTTATTCTTCAAACGATTTATTTAATAATGGAACCACATTCCATTAAATACATGGTAATGAGTTGTTTTTTTTTTAATTTTTTAGTTACGCTTTTAGAATTCTATATTTTATTCACATATCTTTTTATGGAAATTACTTCCAAGATCCCTCAAAAAGAAAGGAACAGCAAATAAGTTTAAAACCTAGAATCAAACGTAAAACTCACCCCAAACGATATTTTGAAATAAATCTTGTGAATTTAATCTATTTTAATTTATAACCTCAATATATTCATTTTAAAAATATCAACGAAAACTACTTTTTCCCGGGTTTATTAATTGCCCCATCTTGCTAGACGCGTATTTCTTCCGCGTTTTTTGCCTAGCTAATTTTTTAATTCTCTTTTTCTAAAACTCGAATCGCATTCCTAGCGCCTCTCGAACCGTCTTTTCTAAATCGGAACATTTCGTTTTAGAAATCGGTCTAATACATGTGACTCGTGTGGAAATGGTGCTTTTTGCGTGATTGAAGTGCTTTTAGTCCAGTGTCGGGTTAAGAAATGAGAGCGTTTAATTTCCCCCGCTAAAACTAATTCCTTATGCTTAATGCTAGATCACTGGAAATTACTTTTGAGAATTCAGTTTATAGAATTTTCGATAAATTCTAATTCTATGCGAAGTGAAATTACCATTTTCGATAATGATTGCATTTTATCATTTTTTTTAGTTTTTGTTTGTTTGTATGGCTGGTTCTAGCTTTGATCTTGTAAAATCGTACGTTTTATGAAATACATAATTGCTTGTGATTTTTCATTAAAATTAGATACAGAAAAAGCAATCCTTGCCTTATACATATTTCAATTAAGTAGACCACATATTATTAATACGTGAAAATGTAATATATTTCTTTTAAATAAATATTTGACAGAAATATCGCTTGACATTGAAGATATATGACTGGCTTTTATATTTTTATTTATACATAGAAATAAATTTAATAATAGTGAATCATTTATAATTTTAAAAAATCTAATATTTTTAATTTTCTATGAAATTTATATCTGTATAATTTCATAAAAACTATATTTTCAGAATATATATCGCCTTATGTTTAACAGTTCAATTAAAATATTTTTTAAAAAATTGAAGATAATTTTTTTAAGTGGAATAATTGCAATTTTTTCTAAATATTTTTTTTTCTTTATTGAAATTTGTTAATAATTTTAATTAACACATTGCATGCGGGAAAAGTGTTTTTACGTTTTTTGCTGTCTATCACTATACAGAGAGCGGGTCACGTAAAAGCACACAGTAGCTTTGTGCTAAAAAGCGAGTGTTGTATGATTTTTTTAAAAAAAGAAAGAGAAAATTTATAGTTGAGAAAAACGTAGTTTTCGATTTATTGCAATTTTACTAAACAACCAAACTCCCACGAAATTCAGGATGCTCATGCAATGTGTTAAGATACGTTTTTAGAAATCTTAGATTTTTTAGTAGAATATATTTAATAATGTTTTGATTATTAGAGCTTGATCGGATATTAATATTCAAAATGTTTCAATTATTAATATCCGTTTTTAAAAAATAATATGAATTCTATACTGATGAAAACCTACAGAACATCTTATGACAATATTCACACAGTATGGGATGAAAAATAAAAATAATGAAAGATGATATCTAAAAAGTGAAAAACTTTTCATATCTTTTGTGACTCGGGCAGAACGTTTTTAAATCAATTCACTTCGCTTAAGTTCATACTGTCCATATTGCCAAAATTCTTATAAAGCTTAGCGTTATGCATTATTTCATTCATGTTTCCAACTCTCTTCTGAATAACACAACTAGTAAAATCTAAACATTAAGTCTTATAAATTTGAATCTATGAAAAATCAGGCTTATGGCATTCATACAACATGATATTTTTTTTTCACAGAAATCTTTTTGATGCTATTCGTGTTTTATTAAGTAAAACACAAGGCTTTCTGAATTATTCACTGACCCTTACAAACCATGAAATCACACTTCCACAGCAAAATATACATGACATTAAATCATCTACAAGTAAACATTAAAATGTGTTATAAAATTTTTTAACTTTGTATCTAGGTATGCAAGTATATATATAGTAATAAAAGAAAATGGATCATTGATTTAAAAAGAAAAAAATGTGAAAAATATACAGAGCACAATATATCGATTTCAAAAGTATTGAAAATATTTTCTTGATTTTGAATTTTAAACATTTATTTACCTAATCTGCAAAATAAAGGATACAATTGCTCAATTAACATTATATTTCCGACTTCTTTTATTAAAATAATGATTAAATCTATTTTAGTGCACCCCTTTATTTTTCGTCAACTTGGCAAATAATTGTCATATCTGGTAGAAGTTTAATACAGTAAAGCAAGCTGTCGACGCAGTTTGGCATTTCTTTTGTCGCCAATGATGTTAACTTCACTAGGATTTTATCAATAATTTATAATAACTTTAAATTCTTTATGTTATGCTACTTATACCTATTTAATGTTAAAGTAATACTGGAACTTACATATTATCGCAACAATCGCCAACTCTATTAATAACTTGCCAAGTTGGCAACCCCGATTGCCTATATGATTTACGCAATCAGGTGCTTCGTTTCAAATATGTCGCCAATAGGTTGCGATAATCTGTAAGTACCGTTATACCTAGTTACAAAATTTAATAATTCAAAGTTTTCCTTTTATCATTTCATGTTAAAGTATTAAATTTTTCGAAATAATAATTCAAATACTTGAGTCAAATGACTATGGAATATTATTTCTTGAATTCTTTTCGGTACTTATGTGTTATCCTGTCGACAATGAACATTAATGAAATGATAGACGCCTTCAAAATAAAAACTAATAATTTCAACGCACAAAAATTCCTAGCGGTAAACAAAATTAACAACTAATGCATTATTTTGTATCACACTGCTTAGTGGTAGTTTTTGTTTGGCGAAAATAGTCGACAGAGGACAATACGTAAGAGTTTCTTTTTAAATGATCTATATGGCTTAAGATCCAGTTAAAAATATTAAATGAGGTAGCAGTTTTGGATAATTATATGAATATTTACCATTGTGGATATCGTATTTTAGTGCATACCTTTGTTTATCAGCAACGTCGAATTATATTGAATAGAGGTCCTTACAGCAAACTGGTGTATTGGCGGAATTTGGCACCATTTTTTTGTCTGTAGCCAAAGGTGTGAACTAAACTAGAATTTTACGGTTCAAGTGTAGTATAGGGGGGGGGGGGACCTGTTGACGAATTTTTTTTTTTTTTTTTTTTTTTTTGCGACTAAAATTGGTCGCCAAGGTACTTTTTTCGTAATTATTTATTATTTATTTTAGAATGAATTCGATGTTTCACCATGACATTTAGATAAAAATCGCGAAATCCGAAGAAAAATCGTCGAATCCGAAGTGGTCCCCCTATACTACACTTGAACCGAATTTTACTCTATCGTTAATTATTTACATTTGTATCTATATGAATTATTTCATCGAAATATTTATGCAATCAATGCTGAAATCGGCTCCTTTTATGAGAATTTTAATTTATTCAATGTATAAAAAAGTATAACTATTACAAATTTTGAAATAGTTTAAGTAATTCTGGGAAATTCTCTATTATGTCAATTTATGTTTCAAAGAATTCCTAGTTTTATCAAATTTTTGAGGCTGTTGCAGAGGATCGTAGCAAAGATTATATTTGTGTACGTTAACAATATATTGAGAAATGGTGTTGCGAGCTTTGAAATTATACATGTATAGATGTAATGATCAACTCTAAAATAGTTAATTAAAAATGTTTAAAGAATACTTTTTTTTTTGTTTAAATACAAATGAAAACAAATAAATAAAATAGAAAAGCAACAACAGATAGATGTTAACGGAAAACTTTAAAAAAAATCGAAAATGTTCTGAATTTCATTTAACAAAAAAGAAATAAAAGTACTTACGTATCATACCGTCGACCAATTTCGCCGATTTAAAAGACATCGCCCAATGCTATCATTACGAATAATAGCAGCCAAAGTTTATTCCACAGACGCATTTTATTCTTATAATCACTCTCAAATAATCAAAAAGATCTCCAAATGAATGATTATATTTCGAAAATATACCAAAATTAAATACATATTAAGTTCAACCAGCGTTGTTATTATAAATTACAATTCTTTTCTCCGACTGAACTAACATATTTAGAATAACTACAAAAGATGCCAACTTAAGCAACATAACTTTAATAACAGTAATCAGATAAATTATAAGTTTTTAATAAGTAATCAGATAAATTATTGTATAGCAGACGATAATAATATGGAAGAGAATTTTCAATCTGAACAATATCGAATTTCAAATTTCAAAGAGAATTTTCAATCAATAACTACTGTACAATTCAAATAGTCAATTAAAAATATATTCAAAGAAAAGAAATTTTAAAAGAATACGAAACAGTCATGTTTGCACGAGTAAGATTATTGCATTATTTGTTTATCCGTGAGAACAGTTTTCCATTATTATTGGCTGCATATCAAAGCATTTGGCGATATCTCCATTTTACGAATTGTTCGACGGTATACATAAGTACCAAAATAAAAATATAAAGAAAACTATCTTCGTATTTTTCCTTGCACATAAATTGAAAACAATATCAAAGTATTGTTATGATTATTTTTAGAAACTGGTTTTTTCGAACACTGGTTTTTTATTTAACGAATAAACTCATTGGTCCCTGCGGATACACTACATATGGGGCCGAACTGCATAAACTTCAAAATGTAAGCAAAAGTTTGAAATATAAACCCACTCCTATCATACTTATAACCTCAATGATGGCTCTTTTTCAGTATTCATCAGTTATCCTTGGCGTCATTTTCTTGGAGTCTTTTGACAACAAAAGATATTTTATTGGAACCATTTGTATTTCTTTCTGCTTTCATATCTTTCGTTCCGTTGGCGTTTTGAAATAGCATATATCGAACACTGCAGAGAAAAATTCTATGTCATAAAATGTTTCCGATTTGTGACATGTTTCATCGTCAAGAAAATGGCACCGAAGATAACCGTTTGATAGAACTACTTTTTACAAAAATTTGCTTTGTCAGTGTAACGAACAAAATTCCATTAAATTATGTTGATGAAAACCATAAGCCTTTTTTAAGGATCTATAGTTCGTTTGCATATGTCTCTGTTGTTGAGATTAGTTTCTATTTCAGGCAATAGAATTCCAAAAATGTCCAAGAGCAAGTCCAAGAAAATGAGAGAAAATAATGTCTGTCAGTCTTCAGGTATTATAATGTTGATGTCCGTAAAGTGTAAACAGTTTTTCCCCAACACTGGTTGTGGTGCTGTCAGTGCAAAGTGTTAACGATGTGCTTCAGTTCTTATTTCCTATTTAAATATCCGAAACGTCGTACTGGGCGTAGCGGTAGTAACTAACCTGAAAAGAAAAACGTAAAACAAATTAACTTTTATGATCGAAACTGTTCAATTTTGAGTCTCTTAAAAAGGAATATATATATATATATTTAGAATTCAAATATAAACCATATTTTCAGAAATTTACCTTTTTTTTTATATAAAAAGTTACCTTACTGCTTTATATACCTCTCTTAAATATCTACTACAATCGTAAAAAGCCAATTCAACTCTAATATACCTTTTGCACATACAATACATATCTATGAAAGATTTAGGTAGTGCGAATGATCAATTGTTCTTGAGTAATGAAGCAATGATCTCCCAAACAATAGGTTAAATGGCTCCTTCACACAAAATTAAATGATGTTTTAAAAATTGTATTTAAATACAATATTTCCAAAACTGCTGTCATTTGCAAAAAGAATTGTGGGCGAAAAAATGTTGAAAACAATTATTTTTACAAAAAATATTTTTACATATGAAGAGAAATAGTTGCATAATGATAACAGATATTATATCTAACTACAATAAAATATTAAAAATCTAGTATATTAAATGTATTAAATATATTGAAGTAACATTTTTAAAAAAATAAGGTTTTCTTCACATGAATGAATGAATTTCTGAAAATTTCTAGGGAATAGTAAAATATTGCTCTAAAGAGATTTTTAAATATTATGTGTGAATGAACTGTTCTTTATAATTGCTAATTAAATTAATCGCAGCTCCAAAATTGATACATGATTGATGATTTTTCAAATCACCAATAAAAAAGTGATTTCAAACTCTCACGACAATATAATTTCATTGGAATCCACAGTTTTGGTGAAGAATTAGGAATCTTGAAGCTAGACTATAACAGACAGAACTGTTGAGAACTCTGTTTCTCAGTAACAAAGAAGCATCATTCTAAAGCTGCGGAGTGGCCACGGTAGCCTAATGGGCATGGTAATGGACTCATGGCCGGGATGTCATGAGTTCGAGCCTAGTACCACTGAAGACCAGTCGTGCAGAGGGGCCGATGCGCTTTAAATATGTCGAGGCTCAAACATCCTCCTGTGGTGTGGAAATTAGGAGAGGGGAGTGCTTAGCTCAGGTGTCCTCCTCGCCACTTTACCATGGTTCAAAATTCCGAGGTCCGTCACCAAAAGCCCTCAAGTAGCTGAAAAGTGCTACGTTAATATTCACACCTTCACTCTAAAGCTGTGGAATCGATTCCAAGAGGGAAATGTTAGAAATTGCCAACTTGTCACTTAAAGCAAGGTATTTGACGTTCTAACAAACTATTAATGCGATTCATGTCCAGTTAACTCAGTGCTTCTCAAACTTTCAATACTTGCGACCCAATTTTCATTCGTAATTTTCATCGCGCCCCCTCCATACTATAACAATGTATTGAATTCAATAATAATATATTTTACGTAAAGCTGCAATACGATTTTAATTATAAACTGTTCAAATTGTCAAGATACATATTAAATTTTGTATATAATTTTATACATGATAAGCCCATGGGTGTCACTAGTAATTATTAATCGTGTTCTTAACTTAGTATTGATAAATTAATTATCATATACATTATGCAGTACAGATGCATTTATAAGTATATTATATCAGTGTAAATATGTATTTTACTTTTATTATGTCAGAACGTATTTTGTTTTGCTTCTTTTCAGTAAACTTATGATTTTTTTAAATCTTTTACTTTCGACTTTTCAATATGCTCCCTCCCCCCTTGGGAGTCGCGCTCCAAAGTTTGAGAAACGCTGAGTTAACTGAAAAGAGATGGTTGCTTTGATGGATGATGTCAAATCAAACAGTGTGAAATAGGCTTATGTTGTGTATTCCGTTGACCTGAAGATACCGTGCTATCCGAAGAAGGTGGGCTACTGAACACCGGGATTGGATGCAACGTGATTGGAGTACATAAGGTGTAATTTACTTACTAGTGCCAATTCAATCTGGAAATGACTCTTGACATGCACTGGTAAGGAGGGTAAGGAGCACTTTTTTTTTGGAATAACCCAAGTTCTTTCGTGAAAAATCACAATACAGATGTGGTGGATTGAGTCAGCATAGGTGGACGCAGAGACCCCGGACCTACATATTAGGAATGGAATTTGAGGACCAAGAGGTATGTGCAGAGATGTTTTAAGACATAAGCCAACTGGGCCCGGGCCAAAGGCCTCCGTCTCAGAGTTGAGCCCGACCTCGTTCTTGACTCGACCTCAGTAACATCATGATTCGAGTAATTTTAAATGCTATTCTGGGTCATATTATCGAAAAAAAAGAGAGTTCCGAACTATATATGCTAACTGGCAACAGTAGCAAGACTGCTTTATTAAGAATGTACTTCGTCTGTATCTAGGTTTAGACTTACCATTGTTTTTCATTTCGTTAAAAGGTGGTATTGGGTCGAGTCGGGTTGTGTCTAGGTTTGTGATATTGGGATTTATGTGTTACAGGTTACCGTTTGTATGGATACCCTTTGTACGCAGGAGAAGCCTACTTTTGCTTTGAGGCCTGGGCCTCATAAAGTCTTAGAAAGCCACTGGGTATATGGACTAGATTCTGAATTCTCATGTCGCACCTTAAGTTGCAAGCATTCACTATTCTTTTTTTTTAAAGCATAATAATGCTACATTTCATACAGCTCGACTTGTAGCACCCTAGAAGCTGAAATAATACAGCGTATGGAGGGACCAAAATGTCTTCCTTATATAGATCAGGGCTAGAATGTTAGTGATATATTCAACAAGCATTTCAGGAAACCAATGCCTCTGTTTACTATCTAGGCCTTGCAGATTGTACTTGAAGAATGAAATGTATTCCCCCAAATCTTGTCAAAAACTTCAACTTATCCATGGAAAACATTGCGAATATTTTATTCACAAATATTTGTCAGAATAAACTACAGATTTACATTTAGAAAGATAAATAACTATAATGATTTTTTTTTTTTTCATTTTAACGAGGGAAGTGTAATAAAGTCGGGGTTAAAATTGTTAAAAATATCTGTACTTACGTATTATCGCAACCTATTGGTGACATTATATGAAACGAAGCACTTGGTTGTGTAATCAACGCGTACGACACATGTGAAATCAGGGTTGCCAACTTGACGAGTTATCTTGAACGTTGGCATTGTTGCGATAGTACGTAAGTACCAAAATACCTTAATAAAATATTTACTCAAACGAATTAAAAATGTATATTTGAATGAAAAATGAATATTACTCAAAAAAATTATCTATACTTTATATTTGTTAAGGATTGTGTGTCTTACTTGTTCGTCTGCTGTGGGTTCCAGGGGCATGGCTCCACCTCCCCCCGACTCTTCTTGTCAAGAGAAGTTATCCTTGGTGGTGACGCTACTGAAGCCGGTGAGAGGCATGAAGGGAAGGCCATTCTCGGGGGGTTGTCTGTCGTCTGGGCTGTGCTTCGGGAGGATCGGTTTTGTGGACCCGCCGCAGAAGATGGCAAAACGGAGTTCGCGGCAGAACATGACACACAAAGGTTCCTGTGGATATATAGTGAGAATTCACTTAATACAGAGTGGCTCATAAAGAATACACTTTCCAGATGCTATAAGACAATAACAATTTAAGACACACAACATCTCAGAGAACCGTAAGGTAGATGTATTGAAGTTTGTTTATCGCCCTTGACGGAAATGACTTAGGCAGTAGTATGCGTGTCATATGACTAGTCAGTCGAAATGATGGCATCTGCAGTGGAAAGTTTTTTTTTGTGTTCTTGAATTTAACAAACTGACAAGGAAGCCACTTTTTCGATATGTTAACTCTTTGTTTGATATTACAGCTTCAGGACGACATTGACAACTGCATTCTCCAATTGGATGGTGCGTTACCACTGGTTGGCCAACGTACGAGATTACCTTGATGAAATTCTCCCTTATCAATAGATTGAACGAACCGCGTTGATGACTACAACATGCCACTTACCCAATGACCACCCAGAAGTCTTGACTTAACACTTTGTGATTTCTTCCAGGAGGGGGGAATACATAAAGAGCAAGGTACTCGTCCCTTCTCTTCCTGTTGACCTAGCGGAGCTGAAACAATGTATCACGACCACTGTCGATGGACTTGATTCAGATACAACATGCGTTCGAGGAAAAATGGATCACAGGCTCAGTGTGTGTCGTATGCCTAAAGGTTCACACATATAATACATGTGACTGCCTCTAACAAGACTTAAAAAAAAATCTCATACAATTCTGTTACAAATAGCTCATACTATCTTACTTTGTTCTTGATTTATAGTACAGTGAAACTGTATACTTCTTTATGAATCATAATAGAGTAATTATTAATAAGTAGTGATTAATAAAGTAATGATGGCTTTTTCCCAGGCTCCCTTCTTTCGGGGTGTGACCTAGTTTCCTGGGTACATCTATTGTAGAACATATACCATTATTTGGGGGCGGGCTCCTCTTTTTATTTTGTCTCCTTTGTGTACACGGTCTCATATTAATACTTTTTGTACTTTTCTTACTCTTTGATTACTCTTTTGTACTTTATCTCAGATGCATTAACTATGATTTATATTCATATTATATTATCAGCTAGGTTGCTATTTTAGTTGTTTTATCCAGATTGGTGAATCTAATCCTTTTTCATTTTTTAAGTATTCATTATTTATACTATATATTCTTAATTCTTTAGTAAACATTTTTAGAAATGTGATCTGTATATTGTAAAATAACTCTTTGGGGATTTTCATACTTTGACCTAACATCAGCTTCTTTTCATTTATGTTATTATTGTAAATTAATGTTATATTGTTTTGTTTTTTCAAGCACATTTGTGTGTTTTCCATCAAGGTTTTTGAGATCCGTTTTTCAAAGGTTCGTAGGGACCAGTTTAATTGATATAGCTATAATTTGTTACGGTGTTAGTTTGTAGTTTATGATTATTTAGTACTTTAAAGTTATTTTTCATTAGTTCCAATGCTTAAAAACATTTTTTTAAAAAAAAAAACAAGAAAAGGCTGCCATCTTACCCGTTCCTCGCTGTCCACTTTTCTGGACTTCCACACGAATTCTACGACGGCAACGATGCAGGCTGCAATGAGTCCTGCTCCCAGCACCACGAACACTCCCCCCACGTTGGCGAGGCTTAAGGCGCTGGCTGATCCTGCCGTATTGGTCTCGTCTTTGCTGCATTTCCCACCGCCTAAACGCTGCTTCCACCAGCGATCTTTCAGGATGTGAAGCGTTCCGCTCTCCTGGAGCTTCAGAATGGCGCTCGACAAAGCATTTCGGTACGGTGACCCTGTCAAATCAAAAAAATGTTATATACTCTAGCACATAAACATGCTGTTAGCTTGGTAATCACTACAACATAGAACGGTATCACGGCCAATTTCTGATTTCAGTTGCAATCCAATAAAGAATACCTTACGGAATAATACAGGATTAGCAAATTTTAAATAATACAGGAATTAGCAAAATTTTATTTCAGAATCTTGTCACAGCACATACCATGAGCTTAGAAAGTTAGTTAAAAACTTCAATGGCATCCTCGTCGTTTAACTTGAGTTTAAATGACCAAAAACAATCTGGCAAGCAGATGCAGTGCAATTCCATATATTTTTTATGATCACATTTTAATATTTTAAAAGTAGTTTTTTTCGGATATTTTGAGTTTCAATTTTTTTCAATTTAATTTATTCTATTTTAGTTACTGAAATATGGGTAATTGAGTAATTATGAATCTCTTCAATGGGCTTAATTCATGAAGCTCTCATGACAAATATAATCACGTGTGTTGCATTGGACTTAAAGCTGACATTAGTCTTGGGAAATCAGAATTTCGAATTTGATAATTAGGTAATAGGAATCCAAAAGTATAAAGATTCTACAAAAAGGGGTATTCAAAATAAAAAAAAAAATGTGTACCTTTTTTTGCTTATAATACAGATACTTTTAAACCAAGGGCATTTTGCTTACCTAAATGCACTAGTATTATCAACAAAATATGCATTTTAAAACAGCATTTCTGCAAAACGTAAAAGTTAGCATGTCTTGATTAGCTGGAAAATATGAGATTGCATTTATCATGTGACTATGACGTCACACAAATTAAGCCCATTATGACTCATATATGATGTTTTGTGTTCAGATAAATAATATTTACCCTAGTATATAAGCGCATTATTTTCTTTATCGAAGATGAATTAGATGTAAAATGGGTTGATACTCGAAATAATAATGGTGGAAAATAACACTAAATTTGGATAATTATCATTAAATGGGTATGAAATTAACATAGAGGAAGTAAAGATTGTTTTGCAACTCAATATGATACAAGAAAACTTTTGCAAATCACACATTTGCGATGTAATGCCAGTTGCTTATGTAAAAATGACTACATGACACACGTTATCCTTCTTACATTAGAAACTTCCTTTATAAAAGAAAATGGTTGTTAAATGTGCATTACCTGCTGGAGTCGCTATACCATAACCCTTGTTATCGAGCAGCCCTCCAATCTGCATGAGTTCACACTCCCGCTCTACAATGTACTCGATGGAAGTGGACTCCATGAGGAAGGCATAGTTCTCCTTCTTAACTCGCTCCACGCCTTTGCTGTTCGATTCCGTGAAGACGCTCGGGCGAGCACTCTGCATGAAGGCCCACATCCGCTTAAAGGTGGGAATCGTCGATTCCTTTTACAGAAAAGGAGGAATATGTTACTGCCAGAGAACAGAAACTAGGTAACATCTTATCACATTTCTTAGGTAATGTATAAAAATTTTTTAAGTATATCGATCCCTTGTCATGACAAGAGAACAAAACAATTCCTCACACAATAGTTCAAAAAATATTCAAAGCAAGATCTTACGATAAGAAATTAAGGAACATTAAAGGTCCGCGTATTAATACCGTATTCATTTTCGATTCATTCATTGCGTATTGTTAAGAATGAATTGTTTTCGTAAAATGATCTACACGGTGGCGTGTACAGACCTCTCTTATAGGGGGTTACATTCTAAAAAACCTGTTAACGAATGCTCCAAGACGTAATTTCTATGGTAAAAAGTAAAAATTTGTTTGTCTATGGGGGGAGGTTTGAGCCCCATTCCTCCCTTGGGTAAATCGCTGAATCTATATGTTTTGCATATCTTATAGTATTGATCGTTTTTTCCCGCGAATATTACAATTAATGATGGAATTTAAAACATAAGATATATAAATCATTCTTTATATAGTTTAAAAAAAAGAACAAAACATTGATTCCAAAATGTGAAATTCTTTCATAAAAATTAATTAATTAATCAATTTTAATCGTAATTTAGTTCTCTTTGAGCTATTAGCATTGGTAACAACTTATCCAAGGGCGATTAAAGTTATTAAAGGGGGTTTCTCCTGTTTGAAAATCTCCATTATACAAATAGACATTTAACTTTTAAACTAAAAACCACGTTTGGCTTAAAAAATTTCTAGAGATTATTATCACTTTCAAATTATTTATTAAAATATTCAAAAGAATTATAGCTTTTAAAAATCCTCCTAAATTCTATACGTCAACTTTTTTTCTCTTTTGATTGGATCAAACTGCTAGCAAAATGAAAATTCTTACCTTAAAAAATGTCTGCGTAGAACCCGAATCGACGCACCCGTATTGGATGTGCGATTGTTTGGCGAGATCTTCTGCTCCTTCAATGGGTGAGACGAGTCTCTCTACGGTCAAGAAAGCCGCCAAGTTGGCTGTATACGAAGACACCATAATTAGGGTGAAGAACCACCAAATGCAAGCTACCACTCGCGTGGATAAGGCCCTGTTGAAGATATTTCGTAAATAAATGTTTTCTGCATTGACTTGCTAAAAACCAAAGTTTTGAAAATTAGACAGCATTTAAAGGCTACACTGCATATAATTGCAATTCTTGAATGTGACATCAGATTACAAATGAACTAATGTGTCGATAGTTGAGTACGAGTAAAACATTTCTGCATCTTAGTTTAAAAATAAGATTTCTCAACTATAAACTCTAGTGCAGGGATGTCCTAAGACAGCCCCAGGGCCCAGCCCCAGACAGTCATCAAGCAGCCCCAGGGCCTCATCCTCGACGCGGACTGAATTACATGGTAATCTGAATAATTCTAATCAAATGTTTTTTTATTTTATTTAATGGGCTACATTTTCACTACTTAGCCTTTGAAGACACGGTAAGTCCCCAAAAGTGAGAGCCATTTCAGTGGTCGTACCATCAATTGGTGGATGTCGCCACCAAATTTACATCCAACGAGAATTAATTTATTCAAGCTCTCGTCGGATGCTAAATATTGCCTTGATTTAATTTTGCTGAGAGAACCAGAGCCAAATTGATACTCAAGGGATCTTTTATATACCACATAATCATATGATCTGCGTGCCTACGGTTTTCGCATTCAGAAAACCTATCTCCAGCCTGGGTCGAAACCGCAACCTTAGACTTACGAAGCGAGCACACTACCTCTAAGCCACCGGAGCCAAAATTATTGGCCATGTCCAGTTGCCATCGGAGTAGTCGACGGTCTATAAGCAAATGTATATCATCCCTGATCTTACTTGTCTTAAATGAACATCCGTCGACCCGGAGGATGCTCATCAAATGTTATTCCCATACATTTTCTCCAAAAAACTGGAAATTTTGAGCTACACGCCAATTGGCTACAGTGGCAAGACAGCATTATGTCATGTATGTGTCTATATATAGACCTACCATATACCATAATTACTCATTTAGTCGAAAGGCGACAGTCAATCAAGTCTATTTATGTTAAGGTTTGTGAATGTGAACCCGTTAACATATTTATATTTTATAGATTATCGTTTTCATATGCTACATACTCTCTATTTGACAAAGTATGCTACATACTGTCTATCTGACAACGTATGCTACATATTGTCTATTTGACAACGTATGCCACGTATTGTCTATTTGACAACGTATACTACATACTGTCTACGTAAGAAATCGCAATGAAGCTTTTGCACAAGGGCCCAAGACTTCAAGAAATCTTAATACGTCATTGCTCTAGTATAGTATCACTTTAGCATCAAATCAATACACAATACATGCAAAAAAAAAATTCTGAAATACAAAAAGATGTCTCACTTGGGCGTGAGTTCGCAGCCCTGTTGCATGAGACATCCCACAGTGAACCAGAGCGTGTTGAGGAGAGTGAACTGGTTCTGCAGGACGTCGGGGCTAGGATCACAAGGATGGGGATTGGTCCACTCGTAGGGGCTGAAGCGGGCCACAATGAAGAGGAAAAGACTCACGCCGAGGAAGGCCGTAGCCATGTACACCCACACCTCCAAAGACAGGGGCGACAGGAACGAAAAGAGCTTCGGTACCTTCTTGGTCGGTTTGCGGAAGAGGATACTGATGCCAAGGTTCATGAAGGGCATCGTGAAATCGACGGCCTGTTCCCTCTGATAAGTGATCGTCAGGTCACCTATCGCAATGTCAGCCCGCTGCCACAGAAAAAAGAACCAGTTTCATAATAATGACAAAAATGTTCTATTCTAAGAAGATCGAGTCTCTGCATTGAAACTTACCCCATCAATGAGTTCCTTGATCATTCCGTTCCACTCGCCTTGTTCGTTTTTTTCTCCGTATTTTTTGTCGCTTACTTCTCGGATTTTGAAGTTGAAGTTGAGTATTTTGGCAATTTCTTTGAGGAGGTCGATGCAGTAGCCTTCGTATTTATCGTTACCTTCAAGTTCTTCGTGATTTGCCATTAACATCGTGTATGGGGCATTCTGTACCAAGAAAGAGTTAAAGAAAACATTATATCTCAGAAGATTAAACTTGTTTCTATTTAAGTCATGTGTAAATTATATCATACAGCGTAAGAGCTGTATTATTTATAAAGATGGCGAAGCTAAAATCTAAAACATTCCCAAAAATTAAATCTTTAAGCAAGTTTTTTTTTTATCGCGACAGTTCTCAACACATAAACAATTTGTTATTAATTGATGTAAAATATCTTCAAGCCTTAGAAAAATATCACCAGAAATCGACATGGTTCACGAATTATAATTAATTATCCAAAAAGTACAAGCAGTTCTATGAAGGACATCGAAGCAATAAGATCTATTAAGTGTGAATAATAAGTAATTAATATAGTAGACACACACATTGTTATTGGAAACACAACATAGCCTATTATATCTATTTTTAATTTGAAAGATCGTTAAATTTGAATAAGAACTACATAAGGAAATGAAATTCCTTTTACTTAATAAATGAATAATTTTCTTTGTTTCGTATTTCTTTCGAATAAAAGTTCCATAATTGATAGTATTTCATGCAGTGGCGCACACAAAGGGGGGTCCTGGGGGTCCAGCCCCCCCCCCCCTGAAGCCCTTGATTTTTTTTCGATTGGTTATAATTCTAAGTATATAATACGTAAAATTTAATTAAATATTTGTTATTAATGATTAATTTTATTAATTAATGCTAATTATTTATTCAATAATTAGTTTTTTACTGTGTTTTGTTCCCGAAAATCGACAAAATCAAAAATAGCATGAGACAAGAATGGTGAACTTTCAACCCGGAACCCCCTCCCCCTTGAAAAATTCCTGTGTGCGCTACTGATTTCATGAATTGTATTTCTACAAATTACTTATAATTACTTTTCCTTACTAACACTACCAATCGTTTTGAAAATGTATCACTATTTCTCTAAATATATTTACAATCAGAAATATGAATTACCAGAGGTTACATAGTTGAAGTTCTTCCAACGATCTATAATCTCATCTTTTTCCTTTCTTTTCGATAAGCTAATTTTAGTAAAATTTTAATTCCATTTCATACTGTTCTTTAAGCCAAGGTGTTACCACTGACAAATTTAAATTTTAAATACAGATTTTCGTTTCCAAGTAGAGTGTTGTTTTCCATTTAAATTATTCAAGTCATATGGCTTAGAAAAAAATTCTCTTCGAATAATGTCTTAAAAAGTATTATGTCCGTAATGCTAATCGTTAAACAGCAAACGATCTATATGTCAAATTATTTTAATTTATTTCGCTTCTCAGCGTCTTCAAGACGTGTGAATTGAACGTAGGATCAATAACAATATTGACCATACAAACTTACTTGCTCATAGAAAATGACAGATTCATTTTGAGAAAATACAAAGTGGTATTTCTATCTTTGTTAAAGAGATATTCGTAGTATATCGAATAAAATATGAATTGAGCATTTGTAGTATTATAACTAAAATCCAGTCATTACACTTCCAGTTTATTATCTGTAGTAGTCGCAATGGTTTAGTATTTATAACTAACATGTTGTAAAATATAGCATTTTTAGAAACTGTTCAATAATATCACAATACATAATTATATCGATCAATAATTAATAATATCAATTATAATTTACCATCTATAATACCTGATAACATAATGTATTTTTATCATAAATACATGCTCAGGGGATTCGGAATCTTAAATGAAATTATGTGCAATTCATTTAGAGCAAATATACTTACAATGAGGGTTGTGACAATGAGTGTTTTATTCTTTAGAGACTGCATGATTTCTTCAGCTGCTCTGGTGTAGTTGGTGGTCATGTTGAGGCCATTTTGATAGCTCCACTCACCCGACTGAAAAGAAAACCAATGAGTCAAAATTTGGATAGAAATAAAAATGTGTTTAAAATTATTACAAAAATCAAATAGAATTTCACTTCTATTTGAATGGATTAATAGCCAGTGACAGATTTCATTTTCCAATCATTTCGCAGCCTTAATAACAGTTATACGAGGGTAACTCTGAAATTTTGAGATACGCGCAAACGAGAAGTTACAAAAACATAATAATAACGGTTTAATTTTAAAATACAAAGTATTTTAACACAGCAGACGGTTTTTTACTGACTTACTTAGTTGTTTAGAGTAGAATAAATTTTAGACAGAAAAGAAAATGCAAATAACGCGAGAACATTATCGTGCTATGTTTTTCTGTGATTTTAAAGCGAGATTAAATCAAGACGAATGGGTTCAACGCGCACGCGGCTGCAGTTAGCATTTGGCGATGAATCTCCATGTCGTGCTACTGTATTCAGATGGTTAAAACAATTTTGCACAGAGGTCGCAATTCTCTTCAGAATGAAGCACACACAGGAAGACCGCAGTCGGCAGTAATCCCAGATAATGTGTCTGCCATAAGAAAAATGTTAATGGATGATAATGGGTTACCTACTAAATGATACATAAGATAAAAATGATACACAAAATTATTCATGAAGAATTACATGTGAAAAAAGTAGTTTGCTGTTGGGTTCTCTGAGGAGCGTGTCAGAATCAGTAAAGAACCTCTCTAATTGCTAAATGATAGTCGCCATCGCATCATTTCTAAAACTGCAACGGGTGATGAAACGTACATACCGTTTTTGACGTTTCAACACGTCAAGAAAGCAAAGTATAGAAGATTTTTGAAGATGATCCCACTCCAACAATGTGAAAAGACATCAAGCAATGAAAAAAGTAATGCATGCCTTTTTCTTCAGAAGTACGGGATTGGTCAAAGCCATCAAGTTAGAAGGACAGAAAATAATAACAGCAAACTGGTATACCACTAAATGTCTTCCAGAAATTTTCCTAGAAGTGAATGTTAGGAGACTAATCTTCCCCATGACAATGCATCTTTCCAAAGAGAGCCGTTTCTTAAGCAAAAACAAATATAAGTGATAGAACATCCCTCTTATTCTCCGGATCCAGCTATGGGTGACTTTTGGTTATTTTTTAATCTAAAAAAGAACTTACGTGGACGTCGTTTTCATTCAGAAGAGATTGATGTGGCTATAAATGCATTTTTTTTATCAATCCCAATAAATGAATGGTTTGAGGCATTTAATCTGTTAAAAATTCGTCTACTAAATTGGATTGAGGCTGGAGGAGACTACTTTGAGCACTCCTAAAATTTTGTAAGTATAACTTTAAAAACAGGTGTATCTTGAAAATTTGAGAATTACCCTCGTAGAAAGTATTAAGGCTATAAATATATAATACTTGCATGGTACTTTCATTCTTACTTCTTTATCTCAATAAAAACCTAACATTGAATTTTTATTTATTCTTTGTCTTGCAAAAATTTTAAGTTCGAAGTCATCAAATTTAATTTCTACGATTAAAAAAAAATGTTAAATTATCTATAGAAACAAATGTGAGCAAATGAATTAGTATTATTTGTTTGCATTGAAATACCTTCATATTTTTAAATTATAGAATAAAAAAAAATTATACATTACTTCTCGTAAGCCCTCATGAGTAAGTTCAAGAACTTT